>CM068585.1:59682617-60282617 GCA_035048485.1 Pteria penguin | reverse complement strand
CAATCATGTACCAGTACTACAACAAATCTGCATTCTCTCTCTTTTCAAGCTACATGAGCAAGACGAAATAAATTCTAAATCTTAAAAGTTAATTTCCAGAGGGATCATACCGAACTTGTTATCTCTCTAAACTTCGTAATCACATTCCGTGTCTAAAAATAAACTTAATTTTTTGGTTACAGTATCTTCACACACTGATGAAGGAAAACGCATCGTTTCAACGTGTTCAGGTTTGTCTGTGAAACAGATTGAGTATTGCTTTACTACATGTAATATCTATGATCGTAAGGTGGCGGCACCAATGTTGACGCCAGATTTTTCAAATTTAGATTACTTGCGAATTATCAAAACAATTTGAAATTTGCGAAATGCTATATTTAATAACAAAATAATGATAGTAATAAATAAACAATGAAATAAATAAAATGAAAAAAAACCACACAAAAAACAAACAAAACATTCCCCAAAATACACAAATTGTGTTGATGATTTATTTCCTGACTAATTCGGAAAACCAATAATGTCTCGTCTCTGATTCCTTTCTGACTCTGTGGCAACTGGTTCCATCGTCCAATCCTAAAGCAGTGTTTTCGGTGGAGATCAAGCCGGTGTGGCACACTGGACAATATGCTCGGCTCGTGGCCGAGATGTTCCGGGTTTGACTCAAACTGTGAAGATCCCTCACTGCTTCGGGTGGGTCCGTTGCAAAGACAGAAATTTCTATGTAATACATCACGCAGATGCTGTCATCATATACGTGAAATAATCATGGAGTGACGTAAAACATTAATCAATCAATCAATCAATCAATCAATCAATCAGAGGGGACCATTTAAATCGATGACCCGTGCCACACCAAGAGGGCACTCTTTACAGTAAAGATTTATTTTGACTTTATCCCAGGCAGGTGCCGCCATATATAACTGAAAAAGTTGACATGCACCGTCGTATTCATTGGGTTTTATTTTTGCTTTTCTTCAATAAAAACATATCACCCAAAATTATAACATGTACCTCGGTCACTACGCATCGTCCTTTACTATTTACTATAGTCTTAAGTGACAAGTTCCAATTAGCTTTGTTGTAAAGGTGGCTGCCTGAACGTAAGTGTTTTGTATTTATGTTTACGGATATGTCAAGAGAGGCCAGACTAAGAGATGGGAGATGTCTCTTATTACAGGAAGGGAGCTCAAGGGGTTTAATTGCGCATGCAATGTACAAGATGCAGTCATTTTAACGTGACAAGGGCACCGACGGCATGTCTACCGTCAAGATATGTACGCTCTAGGTTGACAGAAATGTCTCCTTCGGAACTCGAACCATAATCATTGGGATTGCTGGTCCGTTTCCGCAAAAATTATGACTGATGTTAAATGGGGCAAAAAAGTAGGTCATTGACACATATTCTTCTAGAGTCGACACAGACACATGGTTGAGGTTGTGCGACTCAAGATCGAGAGGTCTTGGGTTCGAATCCTACCGGAGTCTCCAGTGGCGTATCCAGCATTTCTGAAAAGGGATACATGTAATTGAATATTGTTTTACGTCACTCCGCGATTATTTCACGTATCTGGTGACGGCATCTGCGTGATGCATTGCATAGAAATTTAGACCTTTGCAGCGGACCCACCCGAAGCAGTGATGGATCTTTTACGTGCCACGAATACCGTGACACGGGACCTCGGTTTTTACTGTCTCATCCGAAAACACAGGGGTACCGAAAGACGGAAGTCGAACCCGAGATATCTCGATCACGAGCCGAGCACCTTATCCACTAGACCACACCGGCTTGGAAAATTAAGGGGGTGAAGACATGTGAAAGTCAAGTATTAGCCAAAATACTCAGTAATTTTGGGCGCCATATATGGAAGTTTACTCATATTATTTGTATGTTTCAACCTTATCATCTCTATATGTCTTGTAAATCTGTGGCAAAAAGGGGACCGGGCCCCTGTAACCCCCTTCCCAATCCGCCATTGGTCTAAAAGGTTTCCAATCGAGTTCCAATAGTACAATGAAAGAGCCAACATGTTAGAGAAAAATCTTACACCTACAGGTGGAACGTTCATAAACGTTTAACCACGAATTCAGTGATTGTCAACAATTCACTTGACCGTCCTAAATCGGTACCGAAAGTTAACTACCAGTACATTATAGTAAGACATTTCTGTGGTGTCTGATATGTCCTTACTTTACTTTTTAGCTATACATATCCATGGCAGTATTCGCCATTCGATGTAATCAGATCTCTTTAAGCTTTCCTTTAATGACTTTATAGATCGAATATTAAGTTTATAGAGCTATACGCCAGCCGGGTGCCGCCATCACATAGTTGGGTGATATTACTCTATCTCATTCCTCTTCTACATCAGACAACTCGACAAGCTCCCTCGTCAATACTCACAAGATGTACTGAAAACCCCTGGCAAAATAACTTAAATATAATTTACTGCAAATCCAGGTATCCACCGTCTCGGCTCCAGCCGGCAACCATTTGTGTGCTGTAAATTACTTGCAAAGTGTTAAAATAATCAGAGCCATGTGTTTTGTGTAAATCAAGCATCCCGGATCTCAAGATGCTACATTCTGGATAAATATTTTTTCATCTTATGTTCTGTTTCCAGTAACATTTCATGGCACAGAAGTGTAGTTGTTAATGCATGAGAGGGGCATTGGTAGTAAACATTCAAAGTGATACTTCATGTACATGTATACCGATCCTGCTTCACTCATTTCATACACTTATCAGTTGGTAATTTGCTCTTCTCTACACAGATTAGTTGTAGGTTCGAGTCCAAACCTGTCACACACCAAGGGCTTGATTAGGTCCAGTCTGTTATTTAATGTTGTACAATCGAACCTGCTTTAATGGTCAACTGTATTAAGCAACCACCTGTCTTTAACAACGACTTGTCTCTAACAATCACCTGCCTATAACGACCACATTTCTCTATTCTTTGCTACTAACTGCCTATACAAAACCAACCTGTATTAAGAGACCACCTCCGTTAAGTGGCCTCTTTTCAATCTTCCCTTTGATAGCCAGCAAGTTGATCGCATTTATTACGAGGTTTTACAGTAACATTACAGTATAAGAGAAAGGCTTCATGTTGTGTTGGATTGCGATAGAAGTGATGCTGGTTCGACCACTAGATTGCGCCACTCAGTTCAAAGGGTGGGTATCATCCGTGCCTTGATTACTCCCCACCCCCTCTTTACACGCACACATCTACCCCTGAATGAAAGCAATCAAATGGCAATTAATGTATATATAAATGGAAAATTCATAGTGTTAAAGTTCAATCTAAAGTCTACATTTCAAACGTAGATGTCGTTCAATATCCAAACTACAGATATACCCCCGTTCATCAATTATTCTATCCATACATCCTACATGGGATGTGGTCACAAAATGAATCACAGCTAGACATGCAATTTGTGTCAGGAGATCACTGGCTCGTGACGCCGCACGAGAGGTCATCGGGATGGCCCTTGGGTGTATCGACTTCACACAATAGTAAGGGCTGTATATTGTCATTTGATCGCCAGGCATATACGTGGTATTTTATCAATAAAATCGGTCACATATCCTCGTCTAATTACATTGGCTGAACATATCCCTTCGTTTTAGAGACAAGCACGGCTGACAGTCACAGTGTAGCGGGTCGGGCATATATCCCACTGAAGGGTCGCAGGATCGATTCTCGCCAAGCGTTCTTTAAGATGACACAAGACTACAAAGTATTTGAAGAGCTCTGTAGTTCTTTTAAAGAGTTACAGACACATTAAAATCTCTCGGACTTTCAGAGCGTTTAGCTGTCACTGCGAAATACATTGTACATGTACACCCAGTGATTGAAAATTCATTGACGAGATCGAGGTTATATGACCTTGGCGCTAGAACCCCCACCCTTTTTGTTTCCTCGCTAACAGTAAGACACTACTAATCAATTGGAAGCAAATGAAAAAAATAATAAAAACGGTTCTAGACTTTGTCGTCTTTGTTGTTACATGAATTTCCGGTGTTTTTTGCTACAGACTTCAGCCTTGGGCGAATTTCACATTCATTAAAGACATCAAAATACAAATGTACACTGTACGAGCGGATTCCACCACGTTAACTTCCTGTACAAGGAGGGAGACACCCCCTTAAAAAGAAATGAATATCCTTATATAGTATAAAGAGAAGAAATGACGTCCAGGAATCCAACCGTCAGGACTTTCCCAATGGATCGACCTGCGGGACGTGAAAAACTGAGTATATATACTGCATGTACATTAAAACAAAAAGGGGGAAGACCAAAAAGAGATAATATCTAACACACTTGTATGAACTGTTGTGTTGTAACAATATGGACACACATGTCAAACTCTAGATCCACCCCTTACAAATAAAATTGCCATACTTCCGGATTAACGAGTCAAATTCTCCTGACCTGAAGTGGTTTTAACAATGGAGTTATTCGAGCTTTGTCCCGTCAGTTTCTTCAACAATAAGTCTGCATATGGATCAAAATTTAATATCATTACCATATAGGGTTAGATCAGGAAAAGTCTAAAAGAAGAGGTTGGAATACGAAGATATCCCGACTTATTTAAAGTAACAATAACATATTCATACATCAGTTCGTTTATACAGTAGTAGATGTGGGAAATTATGTCCGTATTCATTATCTACAACCCCCCCCCCCCCACCCCCTCTCTTTCTTTTAACCTCCCAATATTTTGGATCATTAACACAAATTCAGCATTGATTGGTTATGTATGTCACTTCCAGTTATATCAGGCAAGCCGGTGTGGGTCAGTGGATGAGGTGCTCGGCTCGTGACCGAAAGGTCCCAGGTTCGATTCCCGCCGTGGGTGCATCGGTATTCTGTCTGGAGACAGGATGAGACAGAAACAAACGAGGTCCCGTGTCATGGTGGCCGTGGCACGTTAATGATCCCTCACTGCTTCGGGTGAGTCCGTCGAAAAGGCCTAAACTATGCGATGCATCAGGCAGATGCCGTCACCATATACGTAAACTAATCGTAGAAAGACGTAAAGCAATAATCATTCAATCAATCCACTATCAGGAAGCGTATCCTGAAAATGCTGGCATTTGCTTCCATTGCAGACCACAATTTTCTTGGGCACAAAGAAAGCGTAGTACTGTCGGTAACAAACTTGACTCGTGGCCGAGATATCCCGAGATCGAATCCAATAAGTGGCTTGACGCTAGTTTAATCCCTAGGCGAGAGACGAAAAATCTTATCCGCACGTCTTCCAACCTATAATACAAATGTGCTTATGGTGGTAACGTGAAAGGCTATCACTGCAATTATGCACCTTGTTTCCAATTAGGGTCTGGTCCCTAGGGAAGGGGACAATGAGCGAAGTAAAAGAAAATCTTTCTCTTTACTCCCGTCGTTAGTGGTGCCTCCCCCCCCTTTTTTTTATTTTTAGATATTGATCATCCATGCTGGTATACACGCGGACTTGTAGACATAGATAATAGTAGCATTATCGACAATTAGTATTAGGTCATTTCCTATTGACAATGTAGTAGTACATATATATGTGTAAATCTCAATAAGGATTCAGCTAGTCGCCAGGAAATACAATGAGCCATTCGATCCACACGATGAATACATAACGTCGCCTTCTTTTCTTTTATTATCTTTATTTCTTTTTCTTTTTATCATAGGATGGGGTCGTAAAATGAAACTAAAACACGGGTTAAGAGTTGGCAGTACTCATTAAAATTTAACTCTTAGAAAGAGAAATCCCATTAATCGCACTGATGACGCAGCAGTTGTAAAAACTACAATGACGTTTCTTTCCTCTCATGTTTGTACGATTTTAATGGGAGGTTTGATCACATGTAGTTGGATATAACGAAATGGGACAATACACTATATACATACAGTAATACATTTGTACATATTAAAACTACAATGAATCAAATGAGTCAAGTGTATTTTCAACAAGTCTCTAGGCAAACTGCGGCCGTGAGCAAGAGAAAAAAACCAACTTTGGTCTTGAACTTAACCTAGGTCTAAAGGATGGCGCTGAAATTCGTGTTAGAATTAATGTTTGTTCATATTAATATATTCATGAAACAACAGTAGGTACATTGTAGGAAAATTTATATAAAATATTTCTACAACAAGTATGTAGAAGAACATGTATAATAAATACGATAACCAACTCTGAAATAGTGTTCTTTTTTTTTTTTTGTCGCTCTCTACCCCCTTCCTTGCGCCGTTTACGCGGTGGATGGGGTACTCGGCTCGTGATCCGGGTTCGGGTTCGATTCCCGGGTTGCGCCACTATGTTTAAGAGGTTGGTAACCTCCTGCTTCCATGTCGCGAAATAACTGAAATATTGTTGAAAGCGACGTAAAACACCAATCAACCAACCAACCAACGTCCCCTGCCGTACCCCATGTACACGTACATTGTGCGTCAGACAAGGTGACAGGTATGAGGCATCACAGTCTTACTGTTTGTCTTATAGCAAAATAATAAATAACAAAGTGCACCTGTGTTCCCATCACACTGTGTGTATAGATGTATAACGGTATCGTCAACTAAATATGTTACAATATTCAATAACACCCCATCCTCTTCTCTGTCCCTATAACATACAAACACCTCTTCTGTGCCTACTTTGTGCTTTCATACAAACCCTCCCACCCTCAATACACAATGAAGCATGTCATAATACATATGGTAATGAGGAGAAAGCAATATTATAATAGGAAATTAATAAAAAAAACCCCAAGATATATATATAAAAAAAAAATTAATAAGTATATATACGAATAAGATTAAAGAGAAAAAGAGTCCGGGAAAACTGATTTTAGCATACATGTATATAAATTAAACACATGTGTATTGCACAATTTATAACAGACTATTAAGACATTCGTGTTGATGAAAATTCTCAACTTCGTGTAAAATAAATCAGCTTATCCGAAAAATCGATTTTAAAAACATAAAATAAAACATATGGGGCATATGACGCACTTACATACGTAAAAAAAAATCATTTATTTTTACAATATATACATGTACATATATCCTTGTTTATTGTATTCGGTATTTCGTTACACAGAGTTACTTCCCATTTTGGACGGTATCTGACATTAATTAATTGTTACGTGATCAAATTGTGCGGAAACCGGTTTAAAACTCCGAGGAATGATGATCTAAAAATGACGTTTTCATAGGAAATTTATGACGTCATATTAGTTTTACGTAAGATACCGTCCCAAATGTGAAATACCTGTTTAACGAAAGACTCAATAAATCCGACGTGGCCTAATGGTTAGCGTGTTTCCTAACGGGTACCTGCTTATATAAAATGTTTATTCCATTTTTGGTAGTACATGTACAGCAGTGATCCAGGTCCTGGACAGGCCTGGCACCGTAAGGTACCTATCTCAATGTACACTTAGCCACATTCTGCAGTGTCGTTTACTGATGTTCATTTGTGTGAGAATGCGTCATACCAGTACATGACGAGTACATACCGATATACATGTACATGTATAGTAAACGACAAAAGAGTGCAAAGGGCTAAATCTCACAATAGCAGTGCCAAGTGCAAAAATCTAGAAAGCGGCAAATTACCAGACACAAATACTTCCTTAGTCTGATGATTGACAGAGGTCATACATCCCTTTCGTTTTATCTTACACGAGTGTTACCTAAAATTTCGTCTGAAAATTCAACGAACACTTTGATTTTTCTAGATATTGGAAACACCCTCCCCCCAAATCCATCCAACCACCATTTGAATTTACAATTCACAATTTTGATCACAATCGTATATAAACTGTTTCAAGTTGCGGATCCAGGACCCCTCTGTCTGGATCGAAAGAACATTTTATAGCTTTAAGTTAATATAAACCTGTCAAAACTATAGGGGAGTCGGGAGATGAATAATGAATATAAAATTTGGGATCACTAACTGCGGGCTGTCCCCTCTGCAACCCCCCTGAATTCCAACACCGGTTTCCTTCAACACTAATTCTAAACCTCTGCCTGTAAAGGTTATTTTGGTCGTTGATGAGGTTTTCCTGTGCTTTATAGACAAATGATTACAGAGGCTGACACACTGTGATCAATGACTACATACGTTATGAATGACTCAGGTACCCATCTTAACTTTGATGTCAACTCTTAGTAATTCATAAGCTGAGCAACAATATGTACGTCAGATGATAAATGATAATCTGATGATATGCACCAAAACATTGGAATATATATTTTTTTCCTGAAATTTCAGTAACAGAATTACAAACGAACGAAGTAAATAATTGGAGGCGGGTTTAACATTTTCGTTTTACGTCGAACCGATTATAGTATATTGTAATATTTTATTATGAAACTTTATGAAATAAAATACAAACACATTATATGTTTGATGGTAATACACACAGCGATGTGCAAGATGTACCGTTGTTCATAAAACGGTTTGTGTTATACATATATAGTTATCATTTCATATAAATCATATCGCTGATTGAAACAGAACGCTTAAGAAGTCCAGAGTAGACCCTGATTTACTGAATTATCCATGACAGGATTTAGCAGGGATCAGGGCACCAACCCCCACCCCCTTTTTCGGAAAGGAATTCATCAAAAATCACATCTTTGTTCTTAGCATAAATTGATAAAATGAGTTGATTTCGGCATCCTATAACATGGTTTAACATCAATATCCCCTCTCGAAAAGCTTGTCCGTGGTCAGTGGCGGATCCAGAATTTTTGAAAGAAAGGGGGGCCGCATGTGTATTAGCCAAAACTACTCGGTCATTTTTTGTGCCAAATCTGGATTTTTAAAAGAAAAATATGTAACGAAAATGTGCTAAATCTAAATCTAAATCCGCCACTGGAGGTGAACTCTAGATCTACAAAATTTCTAGATGTGCAATGCGCAGATCAGAATATGGATCGTACGCGCATTCACTATTGTATTTTAAAAATAGAATGTACAGGTAAATAAACAAACTAATGCAATACACACGGTCAAACTGTCAAATACCTTAAATTTATACTTCAATCTGCAAAATATTCATCAACTTTCCCTGGATAATTTTTACTATATTCGCAGAATTCTGTTCAATGCTGTTTCTCTGTTCGCATTTCCAAAATTAAATTACAAGTATATGCACTTAGAATTACTGAAGACAAAAAAAAAAATCATCTTACCTTCCTGTGTGAAAGTACAGGTGAAAATGGTCCATATCACACAAGTTAAATAAAACGGTTTCAGGTTTAAAACCATATTGTTTGTTAAAATCCCAAATAAAAATCTCCTTTTAAAATTAAGTTAATCCATTTCTGTGGTTACACTTTCTTGTACAGCTGTAGCATGGTTAGTCAGTAACCTGTGTAAGTCACTTCTTTCAAGTGTTTAGGAGTTCCCTCTTAGCTGTTCTCTTTTACTCCTGATCAATGTTTACTTTTTCTAACCCATATGATTTCGGTAATGCATCGAATATTACCATTTCAATGCGTAGTATTTTCATTATAATCAAAGAATTTTTTAGATTTTTATCAATATTTGAATTTGAATGCATTTAATTTCCAAATAAATGACAAGAATATGGAATAGGGAGGTGAATGCAACGGCAAGATTTAGGAAACACCTTGCGTCACTGCTGATGGGATTTAAACAAGATTTATTTAGTGCCCGAAATTTATTAATTGATATTTTACGTTTCTTCAGTTAAAACGCGGCGTGATAAGCAAAGTCTTAATTTTAGTGACGCAATTTGGGAATCGAACTCTGTTCACTACATGCTTACATTGTATAACCACTCCACTACCCCAAGTCTACCCCTGGTATCACAGTGAATGTAAAATAAGAATGCAAGTTATATAGTTTATAGCAGTAGGGCAATGAACTATGTTACATGGATATATATTTGCAGGGACATTAATAGTTACACTATGAATGTCTGTGATACTTGTTCTGTTCTTTATGAAATCATTGACCAATGATACAAGAAAGAGATGCAGTGGGGAAACGTGCTCCTTTGGGGTGGTGTTACAACAATCATGAATTTATCCTGCAAGGATAAAAAGCTTTTTTCTATTATTTGATTGTTTGTCTGGTTTCAGGGAATCGGGAGAAATGGTGAGAGAATATAGAGAGTTGCAAGTGAAATTACACCGCATCTTTGCGTCACTGCTTTATAATTCTTGAACTTTATATCTGGTGTTTCGACATGGTTGGCAGCGCGATGAGATTTAGATTTCCACTAAATGGGACGCCAGGCCATCGCAGGTTGACACTAGGGTAGACTAAGACAATGTGGTTCAAGTGCCTTGTCTAAGAACACCATCTACTGAATACCATGACAACTCGTTGACCACTGTGTCACTGTGTCCATCTCATTAAAAAAAAAACAAAACCCAAAATTAATACTGAGCCCAGTCAAAAAAAATAAAAAAAAAAAAAAGGAAAGAAAGAACTCCCATACCCACCCACCCCAAAAAACCAAACAAACAAACAAAACAAAAACGAAAACGGCAACTAGAAAACCCCTCCCCCTTCCCAAATTGAAACCTAAAACTACACCCAATAACCCAAAACAAGAACACTGACACAAATAGATAGATACGTAAACTAATCTAGATAAATAAATGAATGGTGGATAAATTCTAAGTCTTGACTTCGATTCACATTTTAGGTTTTTATAAATGTAATAAGTCTTTATGGGGAAAAAAAAGAAATGAAAAAGAAAACTGACACAAGAATCTGCTCTATCTGAGGTTACGATGTCATGGTCCCAGAATATCTGGATGATACTTCGGCAAATGGGCAGACCGAATGTCGGTCAACTATGTGTACTTATAAATGTACTTATAAGTGTTAATTAAACCAGAATTTACTGGGTCATTACCGCTGCTGTTCTACACATACATGTAGGATGCTACAGAACCAGGATATTGGAATGGAGCAGGGTGACATTTACAGAGTGCTGACACGGAGCTGTATATTTTTCTTATTCTATTCAGTTATATATGCATGTTTGTTTTTAAATAGAACTAACTATGTACATGTACAGAAAATTGAGTATTAACATCCCCCTCGTAGAGAGAGAGAGAGAGAGAGAGAGAGAGAGAGAGAGAGAGAGAGAGAAGCGCGGGGGGGGGGGTTGTTAGGTGATGAATGCAATTTGTCTTACCTTTCAAAAATTTCGGATTTCTGTTCCGCCGCCTGGTTCAACTTTGTTGAAATCAATCTTTTGAATTGATTGACTCCTTAGTATACGTATTTATTACAAATACAAAATTAGAATGTATTTTGTTGAATTCTGTTTGTCAAACAACAACGATTAATTTAAAAAAGGGATTTGTTTATCCGTAGGATCGTGACACTGAACGAAATTCATTAAGATTAATATTTTAGACAAACAAACACACGCACGTGCACCTACACACACACACACACACACACACACACACACACACACACACACACACACATATACAACACACACTGCAAATGAGTAAGCCAAAATGGAAGAATTAGTGGCACACTTCTCAGAAAATAATAAACGAACAAATTGACTTCGATTACTGCGATTTGTACTGGTTATGAATAATATAATTAAAACGGCAATGTTTTCCATGATCACGTACTTTTTTCCTCTTCTTCTTCCAATACAAAGTATACTCAAAAGTTGAGCGTTATATACTTTTATGCTAATATCCAAGATTTTCACATTGTTACCCAAAACCAGGGAAGTAGATCTATAGCATAAACTATACATCCCTGCCCAGACACAATCTATTGACAAAGCGACCGAGAACGCAATCCACAAATCATTAATCGGGATCGCTGAATAACGAAACACAAATCCAAAGAAAGATGTCAACGGTGAGAATGCAAAAATATTTATGATTACTGTTTTTGTGTTATTTAAAGATGAATGAGGCATTATTTTATGATCTTTTGAATTCTTATATCTACAATTGTAGAGAATTGTGTTTTTTAGATTGATTATTATTTTGAAATACGACAGAATGGCTTTTATTTGGAACATCAGAGGAAATTCTGGCACAATAAGAACATACATTACCTTACAAACCTGTTAATTTAACATACCCAACTGGAATCAATGAGCGTCCTTAACTTTCCAGTTTTTGCAGTTTGATAGGGATAACCAGAATTAGCTAAATGACACGTATTCACCAAAATGGCAAATATCAAAATTAAAATAATCCTCTTCTTCTTCTTCTTAGAATACGAAGTGTACTCAAAAGTTGGGTGTGTTTAAAATTTAACTAACAGGTCCAGGAAGCTACGTTAATATATTCAAATTAATTGAAATGTTGGGGTGGGGTTTTGGTTAGTATAAGAGAAGAAGGTATCTCATGTCAAAATTATACATTGTTTTTAAAAATGAAAACATTGGTAATGGTTTTTACCCACCTTGTCTGCGCTTAAAATATGTCGAATCCACAAAAACTTGGCATCCCTCACCTCATCAACATTGTATAGATTGGATTCAAGTGGTCCTCGGTCAACAAACTCTCATTCTGCGCCGCAGCTCACGGTCAATCTGACCTCATTTATTGACATCCAAGGTTCTGTCAAATGAGACCGCCAAGTCACATGACGAGGCAATCGTCACCACAGGTGTTTTGATTTTGGTCACTGTTGTCGGTATATAAATATCCAAGATATAGAAAATAAATAAACTAACTTATTCTTCTAATTTAGTGATACAACGTAATGATGTATATTGCAGAGATTCAGATTGTGGTCAGCCATCGGCGATTTGCCGATAAAAATAGAAAATGGCCAATAGTTTCCCTTTTTGGTGGCCATGAAGGTTGATAGGATTGTCCTGGATAGGTCGAAATGGCCAATGAGTTAATCCCTGAACCTGCCAAATAAGTCTGGCTAAGATTGTTTATGTGGGTTTGTACCGATGTTGTTTTGTATAGGGAAATTTCATTGGTCTATGGCTAAGTCAAATACCCAATCAGAATGGTTGTTACAAAGTATACTATTCGGATATTCTTGGGTCTTTCCTTCACAAAGTATCCTATATGACCGAGGATTCACCGAGGAGGACAACAGAGGTAATGCGCGGGATCATGGAGATGCCCCCTAAAAAAGTTCGGGGCATCGACGATGGCCAGAAAACACTTTTTTTTAGTTGGTGTCTCTGTTAACACTGATACGGATAGTGTAGATATTGCCCCTCATACCATCACGCCTGAGTCTAGTCCTAGTACAGAATTTGTTTGTTATCCAGAAAATTGAATTTAAAAATCACAAAACCTGAATACTACTCATCATATATTTAGCAAATTTAAAATAGGGTCTGTATGTATTTGTGACAATATTTTGCATTAAATTTTTTTAATTTTTCCAGGAGGAAGTGGGGGGGGGGGTATGCCCAACAATGGCCTACACTTTTTCAATGTTTAGGACAAATGGCCTGTAAATTTTAGGTTTTAGATGCTATAGGCCATGTGTCCTATAACTTCTGAAAACAACCTGAATCTCTGATATTGTACTTGTAGTTTGACTTTTTTGTATCTTCAGACCGTATTGCTTTGTCACATAACTTGGTAATCTTGTTTGACCTAGCCACAAGTCATGGTCCTTTTTTGAATATACTCCATAATACCAATGTATAAATCCATGATATAATATGATTACACAACAATGTTGCAAATTTGAGTCTTTCTTCGAGCTCTACACTAATCACTGTCACAACACATGGTGATATCCTACACTAAAAACGAGAATGACACATGGTGAAATTTCCCATGGTAAAACCTTATAGTAATCACCAGAATGATACATGGTGATATCCTACAGTAATCACCAGAATTACACATGGTGATATCCTGTAGTAATCACCAGAATGACACATGGTGATATCCTACATTAGTCACTAAAATGACACATGGTGATATGCAGTAATCACCAGAATGACACATGGTGATATCCTACATTAATTACCAGAATGACACATGGTGATATCCTACAGTAATCACCAGAATGACACATGGTGATATCCTA
The DNA here is from genome assembly GCA_035048485.1 of Pteria penguin. Lineage (NCBI taxonomy): Eukaryota > Metazoa > Mollusca > Bivalvia > Pterioida > Pteriidae > Pteria > Pteria penguin. Next base: position 60,268,574 of record CM068585.1, on the reverse strand, counting down.
CATTAGTCACTAAAATGACACATGGTGATATGCAGTAATCACCAGAATGACACATGGTGGTATCCTACATTAATCACCAGAATGACACATGGTGATATCTTACATTAATCACCAGAATGACATGGTAATATCCTACATTAATCACCAGAATGACAGATGGTGATATCCTACATTAATCACCAGAATGACACATGGTGATATCCTACAGTAATCACCAGAATGATACATGGTTATATCATGCAGTAATCACTATAATTGGCGTATGGTGATTTCCAACCATTAACACCAGAACAACACATGGTCATATCCAATTGTAATTCCCAGAAATGAGAATGAAACAAAGTAATAGCCTTTAGTAATCACCAGAATGGTAAATGGTTATATCTTACCAGAATCACCAAATGATTTATGGTGATATCCTCCCATTTTCACTACAGTGAGACATAGTAAAATCCTCCCATTATCACCACAGTGAGACATAGTGAAATCCTCCCATTATCACCACAGTGAGACAGTGAAATCCTCCCATTATCACCACAGTGAGACATAGTGATATCCTACCATCATTCCCAGAATGACTGGGGTATGATGTAAAATGAATTATGGATGAATATCAACATACAGAAATAAAGGGAAGGAGGGGTGGAGGTGGGGGTGGTTTGCTAAATTTGTAAATTTAGCTTTCAAGTAACCCAGCTTGTGATAGAAAGGAAAAAATTATAATCAGTTCTTGAATAATGTTTTTGTATTATTGTAACAAGGTTCACACTAAATCCCGAAATACTAATGCCAAGTTTTGCGACCTATTTCCAAATCAGTGGATGAGATAAGAACAAAGGTGCTGTTTTTCAAAGCTGGTGCATGACATGTGTCTAATATTTGAAAATTATGTCACAATATAAAACAAAATATTTCAGAAAATGGGACAGAAATGATAGACAGTTCAAGCCCTGATTTATGGACTATTTTTAATACCACATCCATTTCAACTGTATCTCTTTAACCTGTGTTAAGCAGGAGTGAAAATCCCATGAAAACCACCAATCTTTGACAGTTACAACTTATTGGAATTTCCTGAAAAGGATTTGAACCCAGTCTTAAAAGGAATGAGCAGCTACCATACTTTGTGTTTCAGTGCAGCTCTTTACCCGAGCCTGTCAGCCCAGCCCATCAGCATAATCCTGATCCCTTGATATCATGGACCGGCTATATTGTATATGGCTATTGACCCAGTGTTATGACAAGTTGTTTTGTATTATGATGGGCTCCAGATAGCAAGGCAGCTATCATGGACTGGCCATATTGTATATGGCTATTGACCCAGTGTTACAACAAGTTGTTTTGTATTATGATGGGCTCCAGATAGCAAGGCAGCTATCATGGACTGGCCATATTGTATATGGCTATTGACCCAGTGTTACAACAAGTTGTTTTGTATTATGATGGGCTCCAGATAGCAAGGCAGCTATCATGGACTGGCTATATTGTATATGGCTATTGACCCAGTGTTACAACAAGTTGTTTTGTATTATGATGGGCTCCAGATAGCAAGGCAGCTATCATGGACTGGCTATATTATATATAGCTATTGACCCAGTGTTGTGACAAGTTGTTTTGTATTATGATGGGCTCCAGATAGCAAGGCAGCTATCATGGACTGGCTATATTGTATATGGCTATTGACCCAGTGTTACAACAAGTTGTTTTGTATTATGATGGGCTCCAGATAGCAAGGCAGCTATCATGGACTGGCTATATTGTATATGGCTATTGACCCAGTGTTACAACAAGTTGTTTTGTATTATGATGGGCTCCAGATAGCAAGGCAGCTATCATGGACTGGCCATATTGTATATGGCTATTGACCCAGTGTTGTGACAAGTTGTTTTGTATTATGATGGGCTCCAGATAGCAAGGCAGCTATCATGGACTGGCTATATTATATATAGCTATTGACCCAGTGTTGTGACAAGTTGTTTTGTATTATGATGGGCTACAGATAGCAAGGCAGCTATCATGGACTGGCTATATTGTATATGGCTATTGACCCAGTGTTGTGACAAGTTGTTTTGTATTATGATGGGCTCCAGATAGCAAGGCAGCTATCATGGACTGGCTATATTATATATAGCTATTGACCCAGTGTTGTGACAAGTTGTTTTGTATTATGATGGGCTACAGATAGCAAGGCAGCTATCATGGACTGGCTATATTGTATATGGCTATTGACCCAGTGTTACAACAAGTTGTTTTGTATTATGATGGGCTCCAGATAGCAAGGCAGCTATCATGGACTGGCTATATTATATATAGCTATTGACCCAGTGTTGTGACAAGTTGTTTTGTATTATGATGGGCTACAGATAGCAAGGCAGCTATCATGGACTGGCTATATTGTATATGGCTATTGACCCAGTGTTACAACAAGTTGTTTTGTATTATGATGGGCTCCAGATAGCAAGGCAGCTATCATGGACTGGCTATATTGTATATGGCTATTGACCCAGTGTTACAACAAGTTGTTTTGTATTATGATGGGCTCCAGATAGCAAGGCAGCTATCATGGACTGGCCATATTGTATATGGCTATTGACCCAGTGTTGTGACAAGTTGTTTTGTATTATGATGGGCTCCAGATAGCAAGGCAGCTATCATGGACTGGCTATATTATATATAGCTATTGACCCAGTGTTGTGACAAGTTGTTTTGTATTATGATGGGCTCCAGATAGCAAGGCAGCTATCATGGACTGGCTATATTATATATAGCTATTGACCCAGTGTTGTGACAAGTTGTTTTGTATTATGATGGGCTCCAGATAGCAAGGCAGCTGTGTAACTCCCATACTTGACATCTGATATTTATATTAACTTGAGAGACATAGAACTTCCTTCCTTCGAGTGTCTCCTTCCTTGCAGGTCATAACCGATAGAAGTACCTACTGTACATCACAAACTATATGCTTTAATGTGTGGAGCAGTAGCGCCAGCACTTCTGTGACAAACTTAGGACTCTGGGAGAAAATTTAATTTTTTATTTATTATATAACTTTTCAGTCCATTTTTGCATATATGCAACAACTTTAAATGAGTAATTCATGATGTTTCATGCTAATTCAAACTTTTTCATGACCTTGATCCAGAGAGCTTAATCAGTTAGATGCTTGGCTTATCATAGAGAGGTTCCGGGTTTGAATACTGCTGGTGACTTTTCAGGTGTGCCGTCTTTCAGATTAGATAGTAAAGACCAAGTTCCCCTTCATGGTAGGCGTGGCATGTAAAAGTTCCTTCACTGCTTCAGTTGGGTCTGTTGCAAAGGTTTTGATTTCTGTGCAATACTTCAGGCAGATGCCGTGCAATGTTTGATTGATTGATGGATAGAAATGCAACGATATACCGCGATATGATATATCGCGATACATGGGTCACGATACGATACATGATACAATAGGGAACTCAAACGATATGCAACCATACGCAAATGTTACTCATTATAAAATTATGTTGCAATTTCCATGATAAATAGAGAAGTTTCATATTTAAAAAATTGTAAGAAAAAGACCAAATGGATATGTTTTCAGTATATTCTTTATATTGTTATATTGTATCAATTTGTACCTCATTTCTAGTATGAATTGTAATGTGTATTTCTTTTTCTCCCAAAGCTCTTTTATACACGTAAGATCTTCATGAAATCGAACGGGTACATTTTAACCCTGATTTCATGATAAGAAAATGTATCACGATACGTATCGTATCGCTGTTCCAGTATTGTGATACGTATCGTATGGTGAGGAGCTGTATCATTGCATCTCTATTGATGGATTAAACTCTTTTATGATACTGTATAATTATTTTATGTATTTGGTGATGCCATCTGCCTGATGCATTACATTGAAATTTATAACATGAAGACAACAGAAGAAGTGAAGGATGTTTTACATGCCACGTCTTCTGTGATAAGGGACCTCCGTGTTCACCATCTCATCTAAAGGACACCAGTGTGCTCACAACAAGAGCTAAATACCTGTACTTCTCCGTCACAAGCCGAATACCCAGATGCAGATCCAGAAATTTGGTCGCGAGGGGTCCACCCCCTATGAATTTTCCGAGAGGGGGTCCATCCCTGATTCTGTGTGTAAAATTATTTATTTTACCTAGAATTTTTACAAGAAAAGTTATTTTTGCTGAATATGAGGGTGGATCCAGACCCGGGTCCACCCCTTTAGATCCGCGCTTGATACCTCACTCTCAGAGCTACACCTCCCTATGCTACGTTTATTTTAAAACAAGACTCCTACATACAAACCACTCAGATTGGGGAAGGGTAGGTAATTTATTACTGTCTTTAGCTTGTTTACTCACTGACCTTGTAATGGAGAATGATAAATTTTGTGTAATGAATGAACTTTCTTATTTCAGAACATTCCCTATCCCTCCGTCAGACCTCAGCCCTCTGGGTCGCAGCAGGTTCAACTTCCCGAGGGACCATATGGGGTCCCAGATGTCATGTTAAATGGGTAGGTACCAAAGTACCCAATAGAGTGTCTCTTAGTGTTAATGCACACTGTGTTGAAAGACATTACCAATACAATACAATACAATACACTTTATTGCCAAAACATTGGGCCCGGAAGGGCATACAGTACAATACAGATGGAACTTAATTTGCCCACTGGTCACAGTGGGCATTTTTAGAGTGGGCATTAAAAATACCTACTGGACACAGTGGACATTCTTGTAAGAGCCAGTTGGAATTAACATACAGGTAAGTGGACAGCTTGATAACTCAGGTAAATGTCCACTCGTAATGCCCACTGAAATTTCAGGTGGACTGCCCACTGTGGACAGTGGGCATTCAAAGTTCCACCCGGACTGTACTGTACATGATATACAGACTAGAAACATAAGAAACAAGTTAATACAGTTACAATGCTAATCATATTATATTATATATATACAGAATAATATAGGCGAATGTTATGTATACAAAATTGAATCTGTAAATTTCTGTAAAATTGAAAATGCCATGTGCACTATATTACCATTTGGTATTACCATATAGTGTACATGGCATTTACCATAGCAGATTCTCGAGGGATTTTCTACAATATGAATCAATATGAATTGCTGGTAGATATTAAATTTCTGAAAATTATTTGTATGAGAGACCATTACCTTTCTTTGCTTCCTGTGTCATCTCTTGTCTGAACAGATGTATACGTATCTCAAAGTTTGGATGATTGGATTAAATCATTGGTATGATGACCATCAGATTATAATATTGCTTCCAACTCTTTAGGGATAAAAAAATCTAATGATACATGTACACTGGACATCAAATCTGATGACTCTCATTCATATCTGACAGTGGGTTGAGATTTTGATGCCTTTAAATCCATAGATCAAGGGGATATTGTTTTACCTGTCTGTCTGTTTGTTTGTCTGTTCTCGGCTTTAATCTCCGCCATAACTTTTGAACCGCGAGAGACTTTAAATTTGGCAAGCATACTTCATTAAAAAGCTCTTCCAAGTTACATCAAGTGACCTCATAACCTTGACCGTGTCCTTTGTCCTACAATTCAAAATTTGCCCTATTTAGACTTTGTTGCTGCGAGGGGCATTTATGTTTCGGAAACTTACCTTGTTCTAAAATGATTTATCATATACGTCCCAATCTGTCCCTCGGTAGAAATGGTATATACCTAGGACTTGTGCCTAATCTGTCCCTCATTAGGAATGGGAGATACCTAGGCGCTGTGCCTGATCTCTCCCTCGGTAAGGATGGTATATACCTAGGCCCTGTGTCCAATCTGTCCCTCGGTAGAGATGGGATATACCTAGGCCCTGTGCCCAGTCTTTCCCGCAGTAGGAATGGGATATACCTAGGCGCTGTGCCTGATCTGTCCCTCAGTAGGGATGGTATATACCTAGGCCCTGTGCCCGATCTGTCCCTCGGTAGAGATGGGATATACCTAGGCCCTGTGCACAATCTGTCCTGCGGTAGGCCCTGTGCCTGATCTGTCCCTCGGTAGTGATGGTATATACCTAGGCCCTGTGTCCAATCTGTCCTTCTGAAGAGATGGTATATACTTAGGCCCTGTGTCTAGTCTGTCCCTCTTAGGAATGGGATATACCTAGGCCCTGTGTTGTAGTATTTGATAGCATGTAAAAGATACCTTGCTGTGTCTCCGTTGCGTCAGACACTAACATATGGTCATGTACCATACAGATGCGAGAACCGTGTAAGGGAAATAATCCAAGTGCGGCATAACACCGTATCAACACAAAACTAAATGATACAAGAGCTTCCACATTATTTTTTATAGGCCACCATTCAGATTTGGGTATATTATGCTATGATACTGTCATCCATCTGTCTGTCCACACTGTCCACACCAGTGTCCGCGAAATTCATCGGACCGTCGGACCGAACGGACAAAAGTGCGATCGGTCCGATTTGCGCGTTTTCTAGCCGCTCCGGTTTGTCCGATGTTGCCTCCAACACTATGTATACCGCGGAAAGACGGAGTCTTGTAAGCACTTATACTATTTAATAACGACCTTTATATTTTGAGCGTTCCTGAGTGTACATGAATGTCTTTTCTAGCGAAATTAAAATATGTGGAGGGGGCAATCCCCGGAAAACCACTAAACAAAAGAAAATTGACATCGACGGACGCCGACAAAAAGGCGATGTTAAATACCCTATTGAAAATTCTTCAATTTTCTTTTTTGGTCAGACAGAAATGATTTCGGTCCTATGAAATATGTCTTCCAATAGGACCGAATGTCCTGTGGAGTTAAACAAAGTTTCGCGGACACTGCCACACTGCTCCTCTTTTTATCATCAGAGTTACAGATGTTTTTGTAGTGGTATATGCAAGGTTTGCCTTGAAGTTGTGCACCTGGGTTTTAAACTGGGGTCTGACCCCTGGGGGTAGGGGAAGAAAACTTGTCTGGACTTCTTCTCGTTAACCAAGACAGATGTAAATGTAAAACATAATTATATGAAGAGCTTTCACATTATCTTTTTATTTAGTATGTTGTTTCATGTCCAGCCATAAATTGTTATTGAATAAAATCAAAACTATGACTTGTGATGTACTCCCAGGTGAGCAGTTTTGGACCATTTTGGCATTTTGTTTCCATTAACTTCAGTTATTTTCTGTGTCTTATTTCAGTTTACACAACAGTAAAACAGTCCTATCTGCATCTCATCCACTGGAATTCTCAGAAAAAAATGTAAGTAACTATATAAAATGTGTCTTATAGTATACATGTGTATGTAGGTACATGATAAATTGATTGTTTGATTGCTTATTGTTTTACGTCACTCCACGGTTATTTCATAAATATATGGTGACGGCATCTGCCTGATGCATTGCATACAAATTTAGACCTTTGCAACAGACCCAGCCGAAGCAGTGAGGGACCTTGTACGCGCCACTCTTACAGTGACACGGGACCTTTTTACTGTCTCATCTGAAAGACAGAACGTCGGTCTGCCCAGGGCGGAAATCAAACCTGGGACCTCTAGGTCACACCGGCTTGGTACCTAATAAAGGAATAATGGAGTAATGAATAGCAATGTATGGCTAAACTTAAAGGATTGACTGGATTTTCAATTTTACTCAATTTTATTTATTCAGTTTGATGTTCAATTCATTTCCTGTATTCTTGGACTGGTATGTTTCTTTTGCTGTGAATATCAAAGTGAAACTTGCATGGAAATGTTTTATAAAGACAATACATGGATATGGGGATTTTTCGTTTCTAGTGGAATAAAAATAAACAGCAGATGGACTTCGCAATGTTACGGAGAGTAGAAGGAATTCATATGCCTTTAAAGCTACAGATGGAATTCAATGTTTCACAAAAGGTAAGGACATGTTTTTAGCTCACCTGAGCTGAAGGCTCAAGTGAGCTATTGTGATCAATCACCGTCCGTCGTTAACTTTTCACATTTTCGACTTCTTCTCCAGAACCACTGAACAGAATTTGATGAAACTTGATAAGCATGTAGTACTCATGGTCCCCTACAAGTGTTGTTGTTTTCGTCCGGATTCATCAACAGGTGGCGCCACCACAGGCAAAAGTAGGTCAAAGAGGGTACCCTCCTTTGACAAACTTCTTCTTCAGACCGGGAGCATACAGAGACAAACCGAATGCATAGGAATGATCTAGAGGGATGTGTGAAGAAGTGTTGTTATTTTTGGTTCCGTTCTGAAATCAAATTTTTGACGTTTTTTTGTACTTGGTAGTTTTAATGCAGAAAAGAGGTATTTTTTTCTTTTAGTAAACATTGATGCATTAATTTGGTTTAATTTGATCATTTTGATGGTAAGAAATACTACTGCGAAGGAAATTTTTCAATATTTTATGTTTTGGATTTTTTATGAATTTTTTAAGACTTTCAAGAAAAAGGGGGGTGGGATAATTGATGTAAACATTTCACAGTTTGAACTTTTTCTTCGGAACCACTTGCTGGAATTCAGTGAAACTTGGCATGCATTAAATACTCAAGGTCCCCGACAAATGTGGTCATCTTTGTCAGGATCCATGAGTAGGTGGCACCACCACAGACAAAAGTAGGTCACAGAGGGTACCCTCCTTTGACAAACTTCTTATTCAGATCGGGTGCATACAGCGACAAACCGACTGCATAGGAATGATTTAGAGGCATATGGGAAGAAGTGTTGATATTTTTGGGCCATTTTTCACATTTTCAACTTTTTCTACAAAACTGTTTGAAGGATTTTAATAAATCTTGGTAGAAATAAGTCACTTATGATCCTCTTCAAATTCTGTTGTTTTTGTCCAGACCTCTTTACAGGTGGCGCCACCATAGTCAAGAGTAGGTCACAAAAGAGTTCCCTCGTTTAACAATATTCTTTTTCATACGGGCTGTATACAGAGACAAACAGAATGCATAGAAATGATCTAGAGGGATGAGTGAAGACGTATCGTCATCTTGGTTCCCTTCCAAAATCAAATTTTAGAATTTTTTTCGACATTTCTTTGGACTTGGTGATTCAATGCAGAAAAAAGTGTCATATTTCCTAGTTAATTGATAATGATGATTTCTTATGGACTATTGTGATCATAATTATGGTAAGGATTGTTACTTTGAAAGAATTTTGTCAATATCTCAATTTTTGGATTTTCTATGAATTTTTTAAGACTTCCAAATGAGGGTGTATAGGAACAATTCAATCACATTTTTCACTTCTGCTGTTATACCACATGAAAGATTTTAATGAAACATAGAATACATGAAGTACTAAAAGTCCTCTATCAATTTGGTAAATTTCATCCAAATTGGTTAACAGATAATGCCACCATGTCTAAAAAGCAGTTCTCACAATAGTACATATACCACTTGGTAATTGAAATATGGAGAGTAGCGGTTCAAATCCAGCTGTGGTCAAAATTTTTTTTTCATTTCTTTACACATCTAAATAAGTTTTTAGATGTTTCTCAACACTCAACATATGAAATTAGGCAATTTTCAGTTAGATCTGGACAATATTTGAAACAATTGTTGTTCATGACCCAGACTTGAAATCAGTCAACAAAAGGCCCCACCTAAAGAAAATGACTAACTTGTTGCCCTGAATGACTTCTTGCAGAGACAAAGGAAATGCTTAATATCAAAATCACCTGAATGGATGTGCAAAAAAGTGTTGTTTTTTATTCTAGCCTGAAATAAAATTTGACATATTTTCAACATCTGTGTTGACTTAGTAACATTAATGCAAAAATAAATGAATTCTTCCTTCATGCATGACTGATAATCTAGGTACTCAGGTGAGCGATATAGGCCCACTTGGGCCTCTTGTTTACATTGTTACATGTATAAAAAAAAATTGAATATATACAAAATAGTAAACTGTAGGCAAGTTTATACAGTGGTATCCCGCAGTATTTCTACTGAATCATCCCAGGTTTGATCCCGGGTGTTCTTCAGACAAAACTTTAAAACTAAAGTTAAACAATGGCATGAAAAACAGAAAATGCTCTATCTGCTTTACGGTTCTGCTGTATAGGAAGGCAGTTATTATCCGATCGCATAATTGAAAAATAGTACCATTCGTGGTGGGGTGCGTGTGTGTGTGTCTGTAACGAAACCTTGTAGACACTATAAATCACAGTTTTGGCACTATTGGGTTCATACTTCACATGGCTTTAGTATACTGAGAAGAAGATGTCTATTGATTTTGAGGTCAAGGACAATTTAGTACCATGGATTTTGCTGCCGTGTGAGGGGATGCCATGCTTGGCGTTGTTCTTGTTAAACTCTGCACCAGATGGGTGCCACCATGATGAAGGAGAAATGATATTGGTGTCATATTAAAAAATCACCAACCGACCAATCATTCTAAGGAAAGCTGCTTTCTTTTATTAAAAAAAATATCGATTAAATTTATGTGTTGCCTACATAGTGTTGAAAGTGTTGTCATGTAAAAACTGCTTTTTCATTTTACTTACATTGATGGGCTTTTAATGAGAATTGAAAAAAAACATTACCAAGATAAGGCAAACTTATGTAGCCACACCTTTGATACTTTATCATTTTATGACTGTGTTTGTAGATGAGTCGTTTACCGGGACTGCCCAGCTCCAACCTAATGAATGATATCTTGACAGGACGAGATGAAATAATTGACTTCGATGATGTTCTCGGCAGTAAGTTCTTTTCTAAAGAAGCTGACATTCTTTACCAATTTCTTACTGCAAGTAAAAGGTTCAGAGGCAACTTGTCCAGGGATGAGAATGGAAGAATAGATAACAAGGAGCACTTAATTTCCACAAGCTTTCGGCCACCTGGTCTTTTTCATTGGTTTAAGGGTAACCACTTGACAAAGGCCAGGTGGCCGAAAATTTGTGGAAATTGAGTAGTTCTTGTTATTTATGTCATAACTTCCCTTTTGAAGATTTTAATCTACTTTAAGAATATATTGTTTTTGTTATTCCTCTATTTAATGTAATGGAATCAATAATCTACATGTTATTATATTATCATATTATTATTATATTATATTATGTATCATGTTACGTTTTCTCCTGTTAAAATATGAAATAAATGAAAATTTGTTAAAAGTGACGTAAATCAACCAACCAACTTATCATATCATATCACTATGTTATTATAATGCATGTTAGAATACATGTAGTTATCGTATATTTTGTACTTATAGATCCATGGGAGGCAGAAGAAATAGGTCAAACACATTTGTTGATGGAGAAGAAATTTGGAATCTTATGATGACGAGCAGACATACAAAATTTGGATTTTTTTCTCATTTGTGTCATTATTGTATAACATTTACGTTCTGTGTCATTGTAAAAAAAACCCAGAAAACTACATAGAGAAACAGTGGAACTAAGTGCTATGTATTTTCCTCATCTGTGTGAAAGTTTCGTCAGAAATAATCAATAAATGGATGACTCAATCTTACTTTTCTTTTAGACATGCTTGTTGTAATCTGCAGTTATTTGCCCTTCATGCCTGTTACATGTATTGTAATGGTTAGCATATTTTACATCTAGTAAATTTATCTTAGAATTATATTCAGTGGGTTAATGTACTATATTTTATAATTTTCATCTTAAGGGAAGGACAGGCTTGATGTAGTTGTTAAATGCTTAGCTTGTGGTGCTGATAGCCCGGGTTCAATTCCCGGATTGCGCCACTTTTTTTAAGTGGTTACCTCCTGCTTCCATGTCATGATTTTTAGGGAGCTTTATATATGACCAGTCAACTTCTCTGTATGATATTTGTTCTATGGAAATCAGGCATTTTTGAAAAAAGTTAGGACAGAATGGTAGATTCATTGAACCACTGGAAGTGTAAGTGTGAGTGTGATTTAAGGTGGGCTTCGGTGGCAGTGGGTAGGGAAGTGGAGCTCCAGCATACACATTTGTGACCGGATTGCAAAGCAATTCCAATCTATGAATTGGCAAAAACCGTCTGTCCGTACGGCGTCAACATTTTGTGTTTAGCTTGGTTTCTCTCATACCCTAAAGGGTACTTACGTCAAAGTTGGTAGGTTTGTAGATACTTGAATGTTCTATCCAACCAATACAAAAATTTAGTGACCTTGACCTTGACTTTACGCTTCAGTGAACACACAGTTTTTTGGGTTTAGGGTGACCACTTGCATACATGTATTGTTAATGTTAATGCAAAGCAATTCTGGTCTATAAATTGGCAAAATCAGTCCGTCCGTCTGTTGTCAGCTTTTTGCGTTAAGCCTTTGCAATCCGGTCATACCATCGTTGACGGTTTCTTGTTAGAGAAATGTAATTACTCATAGCTAGAATGAACGTTGGAGTTGAACACTTTATCTCCATTCTCATCGTGCATTCTGTATGAATGAAAGGAAATTCTGTCCACCGATGTGTACCCATCACAGTACACATACTGATACTAAAGTCATTTAGTTGTTCATGTATTGCTGGATGGTCGACCTCTCCATAAGGTACATCTGAATACGTACTTATCTGTAGAAATGTCAATGAAAGGTCCACAAGGCCAAGAGTTCAAAGTTCAACTTTAAGTGGTAAAATTTCATCAAGGTAAGACGATGACATAATTTTACTGATGAAAGTGGGTTTTCAAAAAGTATCGAAAATTGGAATTTTTAAGCTCACCTCGACACAGTTGAGATAAGCCATTGCTATACCCCCACTTTCCGCTTCATCGTGTGTATGTGGTAAAACTATTCAAGGTAACTCGGTTGCAATCATCAAAATGACATTAGTGTTTCATCTTGAGGTGCCGAGTTCAGATTCTACATCTGACCTATTTGCACTTGTTCTGTTATAGCAACTCTGTTAAGTTATTGAGGATAACTCGGGGTTTGTACAAAGCACAAGTGTCACATTTACCAAACTGACATCGATGGTTTATCCTGAGATGCTAATTGCAATGCATGATTTGGATGCTGTATCGACCTGCATGTGCTGCTTGAGTGACTCGGTAAGGTTAAGTGTAACTTAGTCCTACCTTAGTTTTGTAGAAAGTACAAGTTTTATAGTTACCAAACTGACATCGGTTGTTCATTTTCAAACGCTGAGTTCAGTTCATGCTTCAAATTCAGCATCTGACCTATTTTTTCCTCTTTAGTGATGTTAAGTTATTTGGGGTAACTCGGTTTTGGACAAAGTACAAGTGTCACAGAGACCAAACTTACAAAATCTTGATATGCTTTTTTTAGTGCCTACTTTGGATTTTGCGTCTGACCTACTTGTTCTGCTTGAATGATTACCTATTGACTAAATACAAACGCTACATCTACTAAACTTAATTAGCATTTCATGTTGGGATATTTGATTGAATGTACATGTATGTATCATATACTTCTAGTATTGCAGGATAGTTTATGGATAGTTGTATTGACTGAAGTCTAAATATAAGTAGGTGTATGAATACTTACTTCCTTGGAATAGATTGTTCACATTTCATACATATACTTCCAACTACCACTACTAGTGCTTTCATTTGAAATCTTAACATTTACATTATGACCTTAAGCAACCCTTATTTTCTTCTAGACAGATTTTGTGTGTGATTGACAGGCATTCCTTTCAGTGACCCTTTAAGTTGAAGAGAAAAGGTGTGCGCGTGTGGTTGTATTTGAATTTATGGACCATCTACATTATTGTATGTTATTTGCTTTTAAACCTAACATGCGGAGAAGTTCGGCGACATCTCGGAGCTCTCGGATGAGATATCTTCTTCCAAATTAACGGAATATGGGATAACACGATAGGTAAATCCATTAGAGAGATCAGCCCGAAGACTGCACAGAGAATGATGACCCCTACGAGTCCGATACCCTTAGACGACATCCGGTCATCCTGGGCAGAGACTTTACGTCGTATTGTTGCCGACAATACTTTTTTGTCCAGAATAAGTTCCTTTCGAATGATCTCCAATTTGTCGTCCAAGTCAGTAGGTGTAATCGTTGTTGCGTCCGTTGTTTGCTCTAATGACGTCACTTCCGGCGTATTGTGGGATTCACTGGATATTCTCTGTGTAGTTTGCAGAAGGAGTGACGTATGTTCGATAGTATGAGGCGATTTGACTGTAACCATAGTAACAGTAAATAATGATTATGATTTTAATTTTCATATTCGGAAAATTGAATAGGATATCATCATTAAGTATAGTTTTTACATTGAAGTATTGAAAATTAATTCCTTAAGAGAGAAACCGATATCAAGGACTGATTATTGTTTATAAGTTCTTGCCGATACACATTTGAATAAGAGAATGAAACACTTTTTGCACAGTAAAGAATTTTTCATCTGCTTATTCATAGAAATTAAATTTTTTGCTTTTGAAAAACATACCTGGATCAACATTTGCGCTACCCAACATGCCTTGCGTGGTCTGCTGTTGTATGACGTCATCATAGATATTGCATCTATTTCTGTTAAGATCTGCCTCAGAAATCTGAAGGAAGTTTATATTGTATGATAGTGTTCCTCTGTGCGGAATATGTATTTGCCCTACGTTAGATCTAGTAAATACTGAGTTCTGTAATGAATGTTATAATCTGCACCAAATAATGACGGCAAGGTGCTTTGCTATCATCAATGTCATCTAGGCAACAAAATATTTCAGATTTTATAAGTAGTTCAAATCGACATGAACATTTGGCGAACGTCATGTATATCAATTCCTAACATTTTAAATTAAATATTTTGAACACACAGAGACACGCGTACGATGGCCCATATCAGCCGTCACTTTACAACTACTACTTTGAAGAAAATGTACGTGCACAAAGGTTTATTTTTGACATTTTACTACTACTTCTTCGAAGAAAATGTACATGTGAAATGTTCTGACACTTTAAGCTACTACTTGGAAGAAAATGTACAGGAGGTTGAGATTGTACACTGACAAGTTACTCCTACGTACGTGTACAAACATTATCCAGATGTACAATGACAAGGTATTCTTGTGTACGTGTACACATTTATAAATGTACATTGACCAGGTACTCTTTTATGAACATTGGAATTTGAGATGAATAATTATCGTTGTAATTGATACAGAATAATCCATGCAGCTGATTTAAAAAATTCTGTCTGCTTCTATAATTCTAATCTGAGCACGCAGACTCGTGTAACACACATGCCAGTAAAGTTTATTTTCCCCATTAGTCAACGATTGATTGATTGATTGATTTTTGTTTTACGTCACACCACGAATATTTCACGTATATGGTGACGGCATCTGCCTGATGCGGGACATACAAATTTTGACCTTTGCAACGAACCCACCCGAAGCAGTGAGGGATCTTTTACGTGCCATGCATACCACGACACGGGGCCTCGGTTTTTACTGTCTCATCCGACAGACAGGACACCGGCATATTAGTCAACGATGACCGAGAGGTTTTTCGTGAATGGAATTCTTACAAAGTGCACGTGACACGCCATTATTTATAGTCTCAAATTTCAATAAAAAATATATTTTGATAATAAATGTGTACATTTTGCTCCAAGTAGTAGTTGTAAAGTGACGGCTGATATGGGCCATCGTACACGCGCCCTTAAAAATACAATAAATAATAACAAAAATAAATAAATAAATAAATAAAATCTCGGCACTTAAAACAGAACGCAAAGAGGAATGCAACACTCGGATTGTAAGGAAATATGTAAATTTCAAGAATTTAAAATCACTCAAAACTGAGTTGGGAAGGGTTTCAACGGAAAACAATGCAATGAGAAAATGCGTATATAACTGTTTTGTGCTTCGTGTGTTCGTGTGCATGTGAGTTTTTCATTTGATAATTCAGGGGAAGACACTCTGTATAGTGAATGGTTAAGCGCTCATCCAGCAATCCGTGTTCGAATCCCAGATTGCAGCACATGTTTCAGAGCTTGGTTACCTCCTGCTTCCATGTCGCTGTGTGTCTGAAACATTCTTACAAGCGACGTAAAACTCCAATCAACCCACTAATTAAATTATTTGTCAATTCTGACCTGAATTTCCTCAGACAGATTGTACCCAACAGGGCTGGTCATGATGTCATATTCTACATCAGCGTTGCCGTTTTCTTCCGTGCGCAATGTGTAAGATAAACATGGTTTAAAAATGGGACACTCTACATCGACAGTAATGCCATCCATATCCTTCTGTGTGAGGAAGTTCCGACTTTGCAGAAGTAGAGGACTCTTATTAATATTGTTCATAGTGATATAGAATTTAGTCAAGGCGAACACTCCCACGTACAGTGTGTACTTATATTTTGGATGTTTAGGGAACCGGTACTGTGACATGTATTGACTAATAGCCGGGACGATGATCATACCTTCTTTGTCATTCGACCAAAATAACTGCGCTACCAGGAGAGGAAGACTTGAATTAAATTTATTATTATTAGTCAGATTCAATAAAAAGCTCTCCCCTTCGTCAAGATGTACTGTTTTACCGTTTATTTTGACATCGGTACAATTGTAATGAGCAACAAGTTTTACAGAACTCTGATACTCTGACAGTCGTGGATATGGATAAAATTCTTTTCCAAGTTTTGAAACGGGAAGCATTTGTTCCATTGTTAATATTTCCCCATTGCGAACACACCCACACACAACAGAGACTGGAGTATTCGAGGTGATTAATAACCCAGATAGATCGGAATTGCTTTCCAAATGAATTATGTCTCTATCATTTTCGTCAGTGTCGATAATGTATCCATTTTTGTTCTCCTGTAGTGTCTTGTTGTAATAAACATAAATTTTCCCCAAACCTTTCTTCCAATGTACTGTCACGTGTGTATGGGCTGTGAGAGTGCCAATCGAACACGTGCAACGGTTACGTGAACAAAACGTCACGACTCTGTATTTGGTTGTCAGAATATCAGCCGGCAGAGCTAGATAGGAAGCCCTCGTTAGTTTGTTAACCAAAAATACAGTCACACTGAAGTCACGTGTGGCGTTTACCTCTAGCGTCACATGCATCCACACACCAGTTTTATGAAAGTCTTTGACAGAAATTTTCCGGACTTGTCCTGTCCATAGAGTTACATTTCTGCGCATGTGCGGGGTTTGGTGTGATCGGAAGATAACATCCAGTACGATTCGACGATAGTCAGTAACGACCAGGATGTAAGCGTCTTCTTGGCTCAGATCGAGTGATCTCTTGAATGAAACGAAGAACCTGCTTCCTAAATGTGATTCACAGCTGATGCCTGCAATAAGGACAATTAATAAAATAATATTTCCATTGTTCCCGACCACCAATAACAAAATTTATTCAGAGTGTCCACACCAAGCAAAATTTTTGAGAATGGGTCAAACCATGTTATGAAATGCAAATATATGATAAAAAAGATGAAGAAGAAGAAGAAAAGCAAGAAAAATTATTTTTTTAAAATCAAATCTCAGAGTATGTCTCGACTCCTAGTCTGCATTCCAGGATCCGCCCATGATGTATATACTGTAAAATACGAATGTAACCAGTGCTACATCATGGCGTTTACAACTACTGCTAAGGGATTTATGCATTCACTCCATAATTACAATCAAATGACAAAATAAGACACAAACATAATTATTTGACATTATGGTCGGCTGTTTTAGCAATATCCATGTTGTCTTAGATGATATTGATGCCAGTGAATGTAAATTTTGGAATTGTTCAGTACGATTGTCCTTAATTGAGTTACCTCACTTTGTTAAAATATGAAAAAAAAATCAAAGATTTTGATTCGATTTTGTTTGTTTGATTATTGTTTTACGTCACTCCACGATTATTTCACGTATATGGTGACGGCATCTGCCTGATGCATTGCATACAAATTTAGACCTTTGCAACGGACCCACCCGAAGGAGTGAGGGATCTTTAATGTGCCATGCATACCACGATACGGGGCCTCGGTTTTTACTGTCTCATTCGATAAACTTTACTTTTGTTTATGAAACTTGATAAGATAAACAATTATGCTACTTTTAAACATGGCTTTTTCTTAACTTTGTCTTTAAAAAAAAAAACGATAAATATAAGCAAAACATAGGTAATAGGTAATTCCCGTGATGTTCAATACGAATTTCAAGTATCCCTGGTTGGATGGAATTACATTATTTTCAAAAATACTTTTGGTTGGTAAAAGGTCCTTTTTGATATATGCTTCAGAATGATAGATTATTCTTAAAGATAAAAGCTATATCTATCAAGATCTACTTATTGCTCATTAGGGATTTAATCCCTTATAAGACCGATAATTCACTTAAACCAAAACTTGTGACACATGTGTCACTGAAAAATATCGTATAGAAGATGCAATTTCTACACGACGTCTAAGCACATTTACAGGTAAAAATTAGCACTAATAATAAAGACTGAGATATAAAATATAAAATATGAGATATGATATCTAAGATATGAGATTCATAATGGTAGATATAAGATATGAGATATAAGATATACGTTATAAGATATGAGATATAAGATCTGAGATATAAGGTATGAGATATTAGATATAAGATATTTGATAGAAGTTATAAAGTATAAGATATGAGATATAAGTTATAAGACATGAGCTATAAGATATGAGATATAAGATATGAGATATTATTTATCAGATATGAGATATATGTTATAAGAAATGAGTTACAAGATATGATATGAGATATGATTTATTAGATATGAGATATATGCTATAAGAAATGAGATACAAAATATAAGATATGAGATATAAGATACATGTATAAGATATGAGATACAAGATACGAATTATAACTATTGGTTTTGGATTACAATAAAAAAAACTCCAAAAAGATCATCGGCTGTAACAGATACATATTTTCGAATATCAGGTAAAAAAAAAGAAAGAATCAGTGTTGGAAACTTTGTAACTTAAATAAAATTTACTACAAAAACTTGTAGTGAATATAAAGCAAGCATAGAAGTGTGTCAATTTGAAATTGAAGCAAGTAAAATAAATCAGACTTTGTAGAGAGTTGTCATCCTTTGTTTATAGTTAATAATTATTTCAAATCCTCCAACTGTTTTTTTCAGGAATGCAGACATCACGACATAATGCAGTACTTAATGGCAAATATAGAACATAGCCATGTAACGAGATCATGTATTGATACAATGATTTCAACACAATTATGCAGACTAATCAGCTTGATAGGTAGAGTTTTTGTGAAATCTATACATACTGGTTATGAGCTAGAGTTTAACTGCTTTCAAAGTTCATCTTGAAAACATTACTTCAGTTATTCCTCTACTATCACAATTTTTGAGAAAAAAAATTTGCACTCTGATCGTGTATTTTTAATCAGATATTAGAAACTTTTCATATAAAACTGGTTTTTAAGAAAATTTAACATAAGTTTCTCATTTCGGGAAAAGTATTGGTCTGAGTAGAATGTTCCGAGTATCGCAACTACTAAAATCCGTCAAGGTTTGCATTTAGTCACCTACCAAATCCATTGTTCCCGATGTGGGCACTTTTATGTGGGCAACTTACGTCATAATTATATGACGTCATAACAATCACCCAGTGCGCGTGTATGTTGACGTTATTGTAGTTGAGATATTCCGCTGTGCATGGCGCTTGGCAATGGCATATTCATAACAGGTGCCCGTATGTACTCACAGATTCCGGAAAATCAAGGTCTAGATCAGAGAATTATTGTTTGGGGCATTTATGACGTACATGGTTTCCAAACAAGAGAATACAACTACTTATAGAACAGTATTAAAATATTGGGTGGCACGGCAGTGAGTGTGACGAATAAAGTGATATCCATGGTGGACACACTATGAAACGTTTATAATTCGCGTTAATTTATTTTTGCGATGTCCCTTGAACATATTTAGTAGACGCGATGAGCATTTAAGGTGGTTTTTCTTTTCTTTTCTTTTTCTTTTTTTTTAATCAAACAAAGAGTAAGGAGGACTTTATTTTCGAGTGGAATCATATTGAAAAATTTACGCAATAATAAGTGTCTCATGAATAATAAATAATTTACAGTTCTTAATCCTACGTTATTTAACATTCCTTACCGTACACGAACAGCAAGACGACAAGAAACATCCTCTTTTGATGGATTGAAACTTCCTAGCTACTTTTAATTCTGAGATTTTTTTCTGCATTCGTGTTCGTATTGGCAATAGTGCACAAAAATGCATCGGCAAAAAGCGTCATGAACAGGGAAAGCGCGTTTTATTACACTTTTGTTTGTGTTGAACAATACAAACATGAAGAAATTCATTAGCTCTGTGTAAAGCTCATGTCGTATGCATTACCTCATGTTTGTCGAGACCATAGCGGATTAATTAACAATACCTTAAGGCGTTTGCTTTAAACAATACTGGCGAGTTCATCGTGATGTATCGATTAAGCTTGATACATTTTGGACTAATTGATTGACAGAAACTGTTGGCATATGGGCGTGTTATTTATTGGTTACCATGTAGATTGGTATTAACATCTTCCTTTCGATATTTAGAGCAGCATGTACATTGTATTTAGGGTGTACCAATCTTTTCAATCATAATATTTATCGAGTGTAGGATAATAAAAAAAACCCAACCAACCAAACACACAACAACAACCCCCCCCCCTCCCCCCCCCCCCCCAAAAAAGAAAGAATAACCCCTAAAATAGTAATCACTACTACTACTACTACTACTTTTACTAATGATAATAATAATGATAATAATAATAAAAATGATATTAATGATAATAATAATAATAATAATAATAATAATAATAATAATAATAATAATAATAATAATAATAATAAAACACTAAACAAAACCAATCATGTATAATGAGCGTAAATCCTACAAAAGTTTATGAAGGAAAATACAGTAATCCATGATTGGGTAAGAAATCAAATTAAAATTCCTGTATGTAGTATGGAGTGGAAGCAGACCTTTCTCATGTTCTTGTCCAGGAAATGTTATTGATTTATTTGTATGAATGGGTTCTGACTATTGACACTTTATACTTATCTGTAAATAAAATATCCTATAAGATCCAATTTTAATAACTCCTGATCTCCAGTAATAATGGAGCACTTAAAAGCGACACGACGTGTCTAAGTTTTAACACAACACGTTTGTCAGGTTGTACCAGATACAGATTTTACCCATCGACAATCCACCTCTTACAACCTTACCACCCCTTTATCATAAAACGATCGTTTTGTTTCTTCTGGAGGTCAGAAATTCAGATATGGCTATATCGCTCTGGAACTATATATGTATATATATACTGTATGTATCAAAAAATGACAATAAAGAAAGAGCTAACCGGGGTCTGGCGCCATAAACTGAGAATATACTTAAGTCAAAAATTTCATTTTAATTTATTCCATTATCAAACGTTCAAATAAATTTTAATGCAGAATGGTTAAATTCTATTTATCAGTAGAATAAAACTAAATAAAATCCAAATCCCAGGTATTAATTCATTAATGGACAGAAGAATATGAATTTTTGACTTAAGTATATTCTCAGTTTATGGCGCCGGACCCGGTTTGATATAAACCCCCCCCCCCCCCCCCCAAATATTATGATATAATAATTATAATACAAATATAATAATTAATATTTACATCATTGACAATCAGAGCAGAGAAATAAAAAATAACATTTGTGTAGAAGGAATTTTTCCAATATAAACTAGTACGCATTTAATTTTAGTAAAAAGGTTTTCGTTTACACACTTACTTTAGTGTATCAATTAGTCATTTACTGGAATTGACAAAGTTGTAACTGCTCTAGATTGACAATCGATAGAATGCATTAACTTCTCATGATACGGTGTGGTAACTATAAAATATATATTTTTTTTATATATATATCGAGCACTGAAACATAAGATGATCAATGCATGGTTTATATGGATGACATGTCCGTATGACGACCATTGTAAAATTATTTAAACAGAAAAATGAGAACAAAAATTAATCATGGACTACCAAAGAAGTATTGTGGAAAACATGATTTGGAGATTAAATGAATATGCTTTCAACTAATTATTGAGTTTACTGAAGGAGAATACCGGTTGTAGTGCATAACAAAGAAAAAGGAGTAAGTCAATTATATCAAATATCTTATTGAATGAATTGTCAGTTATTTCTGAAGTATATGCTGTGTTTGTCTCTTTGATATTGGTTTGTTTCTTTCTGTAACACGTGTGTATCAGACCAGCAGGAGATGCTTACTTTATACAGGAGTGTTTTCTAGAGGAATGCAAGTCGTTTTCTCCTAGCCGGTACCTAATTCTATCTTCTTTTTGATTGAACCACCGCTGTTCATTCAATATTTTCCAATGTTTATTACAAACATTGGGTTGATAACACTGCTGGTGGAGTATTTGATCCCTAGTGTGTTAAAAGCCCAGTTTTCTATTTGGTTTTCATTGTCACTGATTCTGTATGTCCTTCGGTTTCATAAGACAAGTTTCGGACTTATGGTTTAGATTTATCCATCATCTTTACATTTCAGTGCTTCAGTACTGACCTTAAACATACATACATTTTATATCTACTGTGACATAAGTTTGAGAATTATTCTAGAACTAAGGAACACCTATTTCATGTACAGCTCTGTCTTTATATATTTTGTGGCTTTCCTTTTAAGTCAAAGTGGTAATGAGTTTATTCCTCAAATATTTATACTTCGTGTTTCCATAATTTTGAGTACGGGCATCACTATTTTCTCCAAATTTGAATATGGTGCACAAAATTTATACATGTATATGTATTGTTATCTTTATAAAATGCATACTATTCGGTGGTATTTATGTATTTTTTCGTAATAATGTGTTTCGAGTATGGTTGTTTGTCTCTTCATCGGCTATCTTTTTACATGTTAATGAAAAAAATAGTATCTGATTTATCCCCCCCCCCAACGTTTTTGGCCACCTAGCCTTTATGTAGTGTTTTACAAACAAACTCCTTTTTAGCATACAATCTATAGCTGCTATAACAAGCATTGATCATTAAACAAACAAAGTACAAATGTATGACATCACAATAAACAATATGCATTGTATATAAATATTCAATAAGAGTCGGTAAAATTAAGGTTAAAATAAGTGTCTAATAAATAAGTGTCTAATAAATAAGTGTCTAATAAATAAGTGTCTAATAACGAAATAATAGATTGATATCTAAATTACACCCGTTTGAAAACCTAGTCTTTAGTGTTTAAATCCATTTCTACCGGTTTTCTTTTTATGTATAAATCATCTGCAGTTTCTTGCTTTTCCACATGTCCTACTTCAATATGGTTTTTAAAATGTCGAATTGTCCTCTTGAAGTTTCATATCATGCTCAGCTGTTCTTTGTTTTGATTTACTTGCTGAGGATATGTAACATTTCATACATATTCAAACCTGCCGTATCTGTAATGAGATTTCTTATCACTGTTCCGCAAACATAATACTATGTAATAATTTTGTTCTGTTTAAAGACATAAGTCCTCTACTCTGTTGTTTATGATATTTATTTCTTGTTCAGAAATATGTATGGCGCAAAGTACATATTTTCCCTTATTACAGATATCCATGCGGTGTTTGCATGTTAACAACAACGAAAAAATGCAAATTTCTTGTATAATAAGCATCTTCATCAGCAAGAAGTGTGAGTATATCCGTCCAGATTTGGTGTTTTGTAATCGGAGTTTATACTCTAGTTAGCCATCCTTATCATGGACGACTGATTTGGTTATCCATATCCATAGTGAGCTCATACATGAGTCTGGTTCCGGTATTCCCTGCCGGCATTTTTGCGAACGTATGACTGTATTCTTCTTCTTTGAATTTAAATGTGGATTTCAAAATATTTATGATAGTAAAAGTGTACTGAAAAGTTGAATTATGGCATACGATAAAACCAAAGTCATAATCTATCATGCATTTGGATGCCTCGCGCCTCTGCTCATAAAAGAATGCTACAATATGTAAAACTCAAAACGGATACTTACAATGAGTAAGTTCTATTTGCTTGTCAATCGGGTAAAGTAAAATGGGAATATACCTGAGGGTGAATAAGAGTAAAGGCGAAAAGCACAATACAAAATTGGGAAGGGGCAATCACAGACCCTAGGGGAACCAGAAGTTTTATCATGGAAGAGTAAGCACACCATGCTGACCGGTCTTTCTATTTCATTTGCTATAGTTGTCATGTCTATTGCAGATTTAAGCACCAAAATAAATTTGTCGCCATGTCTATTGTAGATATAATCATTTTACTGTCGTGCATCGTTTTGATACAAAACAGTTTATCAACGGCTAAAAACACCACTCTAGAAGGTATGTGTTAGACTTATCCCTCCCTTGTAGACATGAAAAAGGGAGTGGTCATAGATATTCACAAATTGTAAGATTAGAACTATGTGTATAACATCAACAATCTGAGCAATAGATGATTCTCAAAGTTAGTTTGATTTCTTTGGAAACACCAAGATTATTGTACTTATGTGATGGTGGCACCCGCCTGATGCAATGCACGGGATTTTAGACCTAAACGACGAACACAAGCGAGGTAGAGGAAGTTCTGGTGTGTGCCACGTAAACCGTATCAAGGTACGTTGTTTTTTACTGTGTCGTCCTAAAGCCGGAACACCGAAGAACTACCGGCGTACAAGCCAAGCGCCTAACCGATTGAGCTAACTCGCTCACCTTTATAAAAGTCAAATGAGTAGAGACGCAATCTTTCACCCACAATTGCGTCCGTTTTTCAATCACAAAATCATGTTTTTCTCTAACGCTGCATTTTGCCACGTTGGGTTTGGTTTTGTTTTGTTTTTTGTTTGTTTCTTTTTTTTTTCTTTGGTTGAAAGTGTCGACTTTGAAGTTTGCTTTCTTTCTGATTTCAGAATTACCAAGGGCAGTTTTGTGTACCTTTTAAACAGTTATGCATCAAAAACTTTTCTTCTTGTGAAAATTCTAAATATGTTTATAAACCGGCAGGTCATGTTATTACTGGTGACCTAAACTGTATTTCGGACAAGAAATTGCGCACTCTTTTTTGAAAAGGACCTAAATATAGGTTACCGTCCAGGATAGATTTCAATAAATGCCGTGACGTTATAGAAGATGCTTTAACTACATATTGTAAACGTTGGTGTTAAAAAAGAACAGGTAAAGGTTCATGCTCTTAATGATTGGAAATACGAGATTTTAAGAATTGTCGATATCCGTATTAAGAACTGCACGGAAAATCCGCATTTATTTCAACAACCTAATACATTGACGGCAAATTCTATTAAAAAGAAGATAGCTGACTTACATGCTAAATATGTCTTTGTTCCTGCTGATAAAGCAGGTAATAACATAATAGTTGTTTGAAAACTATATTATATTGAAGTACTTAAAAACGAATTAAACTCCACTCATACATATGTGGAAAGCCCTACCTCAAAAGACAGCACCTTGCACGATCACCTCATGACCATGTCCGACTTCAAAATTAATACTGATAAATCTGATCTACCAACCATATATTGGCTCCCAAAACTACATAAAAGTCCATATAAATCACGTTTCAAATCTAATTCTAGCCACTGCTCTACTACGGTACTATCGAAGCATATTAAGAAAAACATTCGGCAAATTCTTCAGATTTTATTCAGAGCTTCTATCTAAATTTGGAAATATTTCTTTTCAACAGTATGTATCCAATGGAATTTTCCATCCTTATTTTTACGGTGATCTCGTATATAAACTAAGGAAAGTAAAAAGCTCCGATAACGTTATTTTATCATGTAATAAAATAGTCAAACGTCTTCTAAATAGACAATATGATACTGAGATCATCAAAAAGGTCTTGTATTTGGCCCCTCTACAGCCTTATGCAGACTTTTACTTGAACGTTGCACGCTGACTAACAGGGCGGTGGGGACTATATGACGGGCCTTGTCCAAACCTCTTTCAGAGGAGACATGGTCCTGAACCTCGTCCCCTCTGACTGTTAGTCGGGACACCTACAGATCTAGGGTCTTAGCTCGCTTTCAGACTGGCAGAGCACGGTTTATCATGTTGATGTCGCATATATTTCTATACCATTATGTGTTTTACAATACCTTACGTGTTTATATTTTTATGACCTCTCAATATGCGATACCTGTTGACCCTTGTTCTTTACATGGAGGATTATTTATAAATTTTTAAATGTACGTCCTTTGATTGTTCTGTTGTTACGGTGAGTGGGAAGGTGGGCCCGTAAACCGGTTAACCACACTATTTGTTTGGCTTTTATCAAATTAAATGACCGTTCTAAGTCGGTATCGTAATTACACTACAATCAAATATTTTTGTAATGTGTTATATGTTCTAGTATATTATTTATATTCATGTATTGTATAGCTCCATGGTGACTTCTGCCACATAACTGAGCCAGTAACTCCTCTTTTTTCTTTCTCATTGAAATGATTGATTTATTCCTTATTTTACATAAACATTTAAGTTGTCATTCCTTCAGTACTATAATAAGTTATTGTAGGGTATTGTGTTCACTTCAAATTCTTACTTATTTACAGGATATTTCATGAAATCGAAATTCTTGTATTATTACAGGTATTGCGGTAACTTGGAATTCTTGTTTTATTACAGATATTGCGGTAACTTGAAATTCTTGCTATTCCTACACGATATTTTCGTGAAATTCTTCCTTAACTTTGACAGTTTGACTTAAGTGTTATTATACCTTTTTCCTGATGTTATGTGGCTTTGACACTTTCTATACAGTGTTTGTTCACATTCATTTATATATACAGTGTTGAATTATTATTGTTTCGTCTGTGTGTAATGACATTGGCGGCGGGTGTGGCTAGCCAAACAGGGGACGCTCACTCCTCCCGGGCACCTGGTCTCACCTCTGAATTTCAGGGGTCCGTGAATGTCCACTGTGGTACATTGTTGTTAGTGCCATAGTCATGTGACACCAATTACTTTCGTATTTTGCTTAATTACAGCCTATTTCTGTCTTTTAAACATTTTGTTACAGGATATTTCGCCAAATTCTTGTATTATCTCATAGTATTTCAGTAATTTGGAATTCTTTCTTTATCAGAACTTATTACTGTAACTTTAGATTTTTCCTTTATTACAGGGTATTTCGGCAACTTAAAATTGTTGCCTTAGTTGTTGCCTCTGTATGTATTTATATGTCCGTCTGTCTCTTAACATTCTTAAAAATTCTCTGGCTGGTGTACAATTTCAGAAATTATAAAGGTCATAGGTTGATACCTAAGATTACTTTCATATGTACTTTTTATTTTAAATTTATGTAGGTCAGTGACACTTACATTTCATTACACTTCATTTCATTTTATCCCGGGCACTGGTCTCACCTAGATTTTATTGGGGTCCGCATTTGTCTGAATATGACACTATACACGATATTGTCCTTTTATTCCATGGACTATGAGATATGGTTTACCCTTCGGTACATCTCCGTTTTTTACATTTATAACTTTACTGTGAATTCTAGTACGAGATAACGTTTACTCCTCCCGGGCACATAGTCTCACCTCAGTTTATATTGTGGTTTGCATTTGTCTGAATATGACACTATACACGATATTGTCCTTTTAGTCCATTGACCTCGAGATATGGTTAACCCTTCGATACTTCTTCGTTGTTTACATAATGTAAATACGAAAGTAACCGGTGTCACATGACTATGGCACTCATAACAATGTACCACAATGGACATTCACGGACCCCAGAGGTGAGACTAGGTGCCCAGGACGAGTTAGCGTCTACTGGGTGGCTAGCCACACCCGCCATGAATGCCCGTACATAAAAACGAAACAATTATAATTCAGCACTGTACTTATACATGAATGTGAACATACAAATACATATGATATATATACTGTTGATTTCAGATGGAAGTAAGTCAGTGTGACATTTACGACCATCTCTAGCGGTTTCTTCTACAGGATATTTCTTAAATTTCAAATTCTTTGCTCATTACAGGGTACTTTGGCAATTTGGAATCGAGAATTTATACAATTATAGAGAGGTATCGAATGAGTGATAACGTACCTCACCAAGCTTGCCAACAACACGGACTCAGTACATTCGCACAATACCATCCAGTACATCAGTTATTGTTTATCAAAGGAGAGCTATTAAAAGATCATAAGTGGTAAGCATCTTAAACACCTCACCCGCATCTTCTCCTCCTCATTACAACCTCTCCTTTTATAATGAAATAAAATTATTTCTAAAAGATCTTCTTCTCATTGCAATCTCTGAATTTATAATGAAATAAAATTATTTCTAACAGATCTTCTCCTCTTCATTACGACATCTCCTTGTATAATGAAATAAAATTATTTCTAACAGATCTTCTCCTCTTCATTACGACATCTCCTTGTATAATGAAATAAAATTATTTCTAACAGATCTTCTTCTTCTCATTGCAACCTCTGAATTTATAATGAAATAAAATTATTTCTAACAGATCTTCTCCTCTTCATTACGACATCTCCTTGTATAATGAAAGAAAATTATTTCTTACAGATCTTTCCCTCTTCATTACAACCTCTCTGTGTATAATGGAATAAAATTATTTCTGACAGATCTTCTCCTTTCATTACGACATCTCCTTGTATAATGAAATAAAATTAATTCCAACAGATCTTCTCCTCTTCATTACAACCTCTTCGTGTATAATGAAATAAAATTATTTCTAACATATTTCCTCCTCTTCATTACAACCTCTCCTCATTACAATTCCCGGGTTGCGCCACTATGTTTAAGAGGTTGGTTACCTCCTGCTTCCACGTCGCGATATAACTGAAATATTGTTGAAAGCGACGTAAAACACCAATCAATCAACCTCATTACAACCACTCCTTGTATAATGAAATAAAATTATTTCTAACAGATCTTCTCTTCATTAAAACCTCTCTTTGTCTCACAGGTCGTTGCGCTAGAACTTCTCATATTACAAAATTTACAGCTTAAAGTTTGTGTCAATGTTTTGAATACAATAAACTTACAATTTATACTGTATTTCACCACGCTATATATACTATAATTTCGCATCTTACCATGTTATTTATATTATACTTAGATATTTTACCATGTTATTTATACTATACTAAGATATTTTACCATGTTTTATACTATATTTATATACTTTACTGTGTTGGTATGTGATTGAGTTCTTAGCTTTTTTGCCCCATGCAGTACATGTAAATTTTTTTTCATGTAAAGCCTTTATTTCTCTCGTTGGTTTATTTATTTTGGCTCTAACATATTCCGCCCTTTTATTTATTATAGTTCTTGTTCTATCTATCCGTTGTCGTAGTCATTGCAAATCTAATCAAGACACATACTTACATAGTCTCTAACGAGTTTCATTTCTCCAATATACATGTATATAAAAGGTTTCAAGACCCGTTAACGTAAATTATAATTTGCTTCTTAGTATGGTTTAAGGGATTTATCTATTAATGTTTTAATGTATGGCATTATTTTCATGATCGTACCTAAACATGAATCAAGTCCATTATACATCTCCCATTTCTGGATCCACCAATATGATTTTGTGGTCATTGACCTCAATGTTCTGTAACAATGGGGTACTACTTTTTTTGAAAAGATGCTCCTTTATATATTTCAATCAATGTACGGTATAATGGACCCTCACGTTGTATTTCGATTGCGTCGTGACACAGCATGTAAGTTAAGACGAATTTCTACATAAGTCGTATGTAAATTATTGCACCGAGTGCCATACAATTCTATTTACATTGCTACATATAGATAAACACCGAATGCTGTAAAATCCTCTTTTACTTCTTTTGAAATGATTTCAGGTCACCAGCAGATCACTTGTGGCAAAATCTTGTTCTCAGAAATGGATCAAATGAATCATGGATATATTCAACAGTATGTGAAGAAAACCGTATTTCATTTAGTATCCTTGACGAAACTTCCGATGCCATTAAATGTGCGATAATGAACATGACATCATCAGAAGACATGGAATTACAGTCATCTTCATGTCAGAAATTGTACCACGTAATCTGTTATAGAGATAACCCGATAGGTAAGTTGACGAAGGCTTCCATAGAACATTGCGAGTTTTTCATACTTAAGTATGTTCCCCCTGCGAGAAATGGGAAATTTGTATAAGATTGAGGTTTTGTGAGTTTCTGGTAATGCCCCGCTTTCAAGATGTAGCCAACATTTGCACAGCTGAAACAACTGCATTTACCAGCAGAAACCGTATTGTTTCCTAATGGACCGGCAGAAACTTTCTCAAACCTGCACTGTTTTTTTTAAATTGCAGCATTCTTATTACAAATTAATGTAGGAACCAAGTTTGCACTCTACAATAAAATGTCGGCAGGTTTTTCGTAATAGACAGGAAATTAAGGAAGTGAAATTTACTTTAATTGGAAAAACTATTTTCAAAATGAAAATATACTTTTCTCAAAACTTTAGCAAAGAAATTTTTAATTGATCTTTGTAATTTTATATCGAATTTGTTTATGTGCTAGCATTAAGCGTAGCACCACTGCTATGAGTTGGTAGGGATGTATGACCTGCATCCAAATACCCTCGATATATACATGTTTGAGATGACCTTAAATTTTACCTACTCCCACACAGCAGAGATACGTTTGGTTCTTTCTAACATCACTCAGTATCTTTGATACTTAGATTTTATTTTAAGGTATTATCTATGTTTATTTTTTTCTTACCTCTCAATATTTAATTACTTCTGGGTCTTTCGTTTGCTTAATGGAGAGTTACTGATACAGCTGTGATAAATTGGAAGTTGATCTAGCAATGTAAAGATGACCTAGCAAACCGATTAACAATATTAAATGAGAGTTCTTTAGTTGATGCCGAAGCAAATTACAATTCCACACGTACATAATACTTTTATTATGCCCCCGGAATGAAATTCTGTGGCATGTCGTTCTTGGCCTGGCTGTGTGTCTGTTTGTCTTTCTGTGTCATAATAACCTTAATCTTCGTCATAACTTTTGAACGTTTACAGATAGGGCTTTCACCTTTCGCATGTCCTTGTGGCGAGAGTTTTACGTTGTTACTACAGTTTTTGTTCTCCCTACTGACTGGCCACACTAACTATGAATATAAAATATTCTGATACAAAATTAGCACATTCAATTAGATCTCTGATCGTTAAACATTAAATCAAATACAAGACAAAATGATTAAATAAACAAGAAAGGGAAAAACAACCCACATCTGATCCAGTGACATAGGTATGCAGAGCAAGCCAGCATAAAAACATAAGACATGACTATATTTTATATTTCTTATGTTTAATATACTATAATACAGACTGACATTGGGTGGACAATTAAAGTGACAATGAGCACTCCATTGGGAGTTGTTAAGCGGAGTAGGGGTTCACCTACCCATTCATCACAAAAACAGGATTCACCTTTGAAAAATATTCATTTAGGTAATCCTCCATATTAGGAAGAAAGATCTATAGGTTACTGAATTTATTATGTCATTACCATATACACACAAATGAAATAGGCGTTTGATATCAAAAATACATATAGAAATTAAATAATGATGTTCTGCTCGTCTCACAGAAAATTAAGGTTTCTGATCTATAGGACGCAGGATTAGCAATCAACAGCTGACAAGGTTCAAGTCCTTATTTTCTCTGAAAAGTTTACACAAGGGTCATTAATGGTCATCACGACCTTGTTAGTAAGCGTGTAATACTCATGGTTAACTCTTTATAAGGCCAATACCAGGCATGGAATTTGCGTGGAATATATAGTCATATTGTCAATGTTTAAGATATATAACTAGTCTTGAGCTCAACGAAATGAAATCTGAGTCTTGCACCATCCTTAATTTGTTTACTAGATCACCATACATCTGTAAAATGATATAGATGAATAAAGTGATTTATAACATTTAAATCATATATTTGAATTGTTATTTTATTTGATCAATGATTTCTGTTTTTACCTCTACTTGAAATGCTTGTAGAACCGTATATTCGGCAAGATCTATTTGGATAATTTATATAAAGATGAAAGCATTGGAAAATAAAAATATCCCCTTTCAAATATCGTAAATTATAAACAACAACAACAACAACAACAACAATAATCACAAATGACGCCCTCATAACGGTATAAATGTGTGAAAACCAAATAATTTAATATTTATAGCCAATTCAAAAAATACTTTGCATACGCACAAAGTGCTTTTGTAACGCAGATATTTGACATTTCGTGTTTGATGCTGTTCGGTCTTTTCGTTAGACAAAGTTACTTCCCGTTTGGGACGGTATCTGACGTAAAACAATTATGACGTCATCAAATTCTATGGAAATTGATCTAAAACTCAGGGAAATGATAGTCTACAAATGACTTTTTCATAAGAATTTGATAGCGTCATAATTGTTTTACGTCAGATACCGTCCTGAATGGGAAGTAAGTCTGTTTAACGAAAAGACTCAGTATATAGCGATTAAGGTGATAAAGTGATTAAGTCAATCTTATTAAACGCGACTTGTACTTGTTCCTGCAAAATAACACCGAAAGATCTCTAACTCAAATTCTACTTGATTGTAATCAACGATCATGGAAAGTGGGCAGGTGCGCAAAATTTTGTACATAGAGAGTATCGTAGAGGAACGAAGTACAACTCTCGCATTAATACGATTGATGATTTATTTTCTGTACACTGATCAATATCTGATATTTATGAAGAGTTGTTTGTAAATATTACAATCAATTGTAAGAAAATACGTCTATAGTTTAAACACATACCAAAATTTACATTTTTTCTGGTTTTTAGTTTTCCATCATAGAAGGACATTTTACAAACCTATTTGCTGCATTTATATTGTGTTATATATCTATAATACTTCATGGTGTGTTCTATTCAGTACTCTGCCTTTATGTCGCGTGAAAAAGACGCTTTCAATTCATCATCCACATCAGCTACACATTCATGTCATGCCATGTTATCATCCATTAAATGCCATGTCATTATCCTACAGGTAACGTCAACTGTCACAGTTTGTGAATTTGTGAATAAGTTTCATTCATTCATTCTCATTGTTTGTATGTCTCTGTTGAAAATTTGAGTTAAAGTCATATGTTCTTTTTTTAAACGTTTTTGAAGGGAATTCAGTTATGGAAGAATACTTCAATATGACAGTCGTTCCGATATCCAATACAGAAATGGAAAATACTAGGATAAAAACTGCAAAAGGATGTCTGCAATTACTGTCTTATGTACGATATGGTCTTGTAGCTGAGTTTGTCACATTACCAAATGGAAAATTCAAGTGTTATATGTGGATTCTGAGCGACCTGGATGCACTTGGTAGAATTACTCTCATGGAAGCCACAGATAGAAATAATACAGTATGGTACAAAAATATGGACCAAAAAACAAAGGGTATGTAAAGAAGAACATAATACAGAATGTAACAAAATGGCGACCGAAGTAAAGGTATATACGATCAAAATGATACGGCTTCAATATACCGAATATAATCTCAAATATAGGATATCCGAAGAGCAAAACAGTATAATACCAGTATGTTACAAGATATTGAAGGGATAACAAAGGGTGACAGAGGTACAAAATCATACAGTATGTAAAAAAATTTGAAAAGTTAAATATAGGCTATGCTGTTTCCTTTTTAGATATCCCGTCATTTTTATGATGACGTAATGGATACCATACGTGACATTTCTGCTTACATCAGTTTATTCAAGTTAAATCTTTCACTTATTCAAATTTGCAGTAAAGTAAATAAAACAAAAGCAAAAGTAAAAATAAAAATTAAAATCTGAATACACCGGAGCAATTTTCTTTTCATTACAGAAAGCAGTCTGATTGCTTACCTTTTCATTTCCACATAATAAAGTCTCCTCTAATGTCCAAGGGTACATGCGCTAACAACAGTCAGAGAAAACCTGTATTCTTGTTTTTTAAATATTAATAGAATGTAAAGATATTTCTATTTTTCTTTTCAGTGGAGATTGATATACGACCTCCTTTGAAATTTCCGGTAGAAAATTATCCATGTGAGTACATCTCACGTTTGGAAATGGATTTTGGATTTTCTAAATATTAGAAATATGTTCGACATATTACTTTGACATCAATTTGATATCAACAATATTCAATTTTAGACGAATGATAAGCAAGTTTTCATGGTGGGTATGAGTGATCAACAAGCAATGTTTACTCTTTTCTGGGATTTGATCATAGAAGTTTGTGATTCCTGGTTTCTTGCTTACTCCTTTATGGTGGGTATGCGTGGTAATTAAGGAATGCTTACTCCTTTATGGTGGGCATCTGTGGTCAGTAGGCAATGCTTACTCCTTTATGGTGGGTATATATGGTCAACAGGCAATGCTTACTCCTTCAGGTAGTATACTTGGCCATCAGGCAATGCTTACTCCTTTATTGTGGGCATTTGTGGTTAGCAGGCAATGCTTACTTCTTTTTGGTTAGTATATACTGTCCGTGGGCAATGCTTACCACTTAATGGTGGGTACCCCAATGGCCAATAATGGACATTGGCCACCACTTAACAATGACTACCATTTTTAAATGAGAACTACAAAACAATGACGAATACTAAACACTGGTCACTACTTAAAGCTGGCAACTACTGAACTACTGACGACTACTACACTCAGTCTCAACCCTGACCACTACTTATCACCTGTCACAAGTCGTTACTAATCAATGACTACCAGATGAAAAATATCACCCCTAAACACTGGGCACGTCTTAACACCGACTACAACTAAATTCTGGTCACTGCTTAACACCGAGTACCATGTAAAAAAATAATAAACCCTCCCCCAAACCCCACCCCCAAAACAAAACAACCCCCCCCCCCAAAAAAAAAAACAAAAAAAAAAAAAACAAACAAACCCTCCATATCTAAGCAATGACTTCCGCTATACAAGTGAAAAAATTCCTTTGAATTATGAATTAAATTATATCATATTATACATACCATAAGATTTACATAGATATCACCTGTGAAAGGTCAGGTGACCCTGTAAACAATAATGTCCTTCCTATGAAGATAATAAGGCTTATCAGACCATATCTATAGGGATCTTCACTAATGACATGTAATGCTGGAAATCGATATCATTCATCCACCTTCCAAGGTTAAAACTTTCGTGCGGCCGCGATACAACCTGCTTAGTAGTCCCAGGTTCAAATATCATGAAACCAAAAGGCATACAGAATCAGTAAAAAGGAAAAACACACCAAGTGCACCTAGCTACGAGGTATTTATAAACCCCTAAAAGGGAAGGGAAAGTAAACATATGGCAATTCCCACCCCCTCCGCTTCTTTGTTACTATAGGGGACGATTTGTTACAGTTTGAGGAGTAATTTCAATTCCTTGCCAAAATAATCGGATTTAAATTTACATATGTCTGGCCTTACTATAGTATTGCAAATTCAACACGTTGTGAGGAGGGTTATAAACCTTACCTTAAAGTCAATTAAATTAGCTGTGTTTGAATTGAATATGAAGACGGAGTCTAGTCAAGAAGTAATATATCAATTTCCATACCTCTCATAGAAAAGAAATTCCATAACTGATTGTATTTTACGTGCATTTCAGGTACAAATTATTCCATGGAGACAGTTTCATCAGAAGAAGGTGATCTATGCATTTTCGTTATCTATAAATCATAAGATCTTCACGGCCTTGCTTGATAAAGTAAATTACGAAAGTAACTAATGTCACATGACTATGGCACTGACAACAATGTACCACTGTGGACATTCACGGACCCCTGAAATACAGAAATGAGACCAGGTTCCCGGGAGGAGTGAGCGTCTCCTGTTTGGTTAGCTACACCCGCCATGAATACCCTTAAATACGATTATGATTTAATGACTGTAGGCATTTCATAAAATGTAACGTTTCATTTCCTCTAAAACATTATATGCATTAAATTGGTATTGGAACATCATATAGTAGGATTACTCTCAAGAGTCTAGGTTTGACTCGGTGATCATGTGATCTAAAGTACTGAAGTCTCTTGCATCTGTCGACGCTCAAGCCCCATGATTTGATGCTGCGATGAAACTCTTTGTAGCCTATTACCCCTGTCAAGGGTTTTTTTTTTTTGTTGTGGCAAAATGAGATTTTACACTTCAGCATAACTCACTGTAGCCCATACTGTTGGTGGCAGAATGAGAATTAAAACAAACACTGTATTGTAACTCTGTAGTCTATTACCTCGGTCAGGGGTTTTGGAGACGGAATGAGATTTCAAATTACCACAGAACCTCTGTAGCTTCTGAGCGGGATTACACTGCACTGGAACTTCATCTCTTCATGCCTGTCATCTATTTTTGTGGTCTTGGCTGCTGAGTGCAATATCACACCTATATGGCATATAACAGCGATATAGTGCACTAGAACCCAATTCTCATTTCTGTCAATGTGTCTGAAGAGGACAGCGTGAACGTCATAATACAGTCTGAAATAGCTTGGCTTGGTTTGTTAGCAACTAATAAGTTTTACTAAAGCATTTCAACTAAATGCAGAAATTGCACTCAATCCTAATGTAGGAATCGCCCAGAACTTCGGTATTGGGACATTGTTTGAAAATAGCAATTCTTATCATAATTGTTATATTGCTGTATATTGAAATTTGAGAAATACCAAATGTTGCAGATTGTTGCTGCTATATGCTTACCCACAATAAAACAACTGTAGAAGTGGCACAAATAGTAGAAGGGATAAAAAAGAACCTCACAGTACCGAGAAACGAAACATCTATGTATAAGCGAACGAAAACATCTGCATCAGATGGTAGGAGGTCCTCGGCCATCATAGGATCAGTGGCCATATTTTTCTTGGTTGTAATCTTTTCTTTACTTTTGTTGGCGGATTTAAGACATTGTATTGTATTTATAAAGCACTGTAAAGAAAAGTACAACTGCTGCTGTCCTCGATAAAACATTGTCATGCACAACAGTTCTAAACCCTATTAATGATAAGGATTATATATATATGAATATTTTATTTCATAAAGTGAAATAGGATTGGGCAAAAGTTATAACAACATTATTTGAGCCCTTTCCTTACAATATGTATATATATATATATATATATATATATATATATATATATATATATATATATATATATATATATATATATATATATATATATATATACACAAATTTTGTAATGAAGGCGACATAGCTAGTCGCCATCACGTGACACCACATTTATATATATATTCTGGTTGGGTCGAAACTGATCCTCTAGAAATCCAATGAAATGATTATTTGAATATATATATAATAATAATCATTTTATTTGATTTCTAGAGGATTAGTTTCGACCCAACCAGAATATGAAGAAAGAAAAAAGGAACTGAAAGAATCTTATATAAGCAGAAGGCTATTATGTGAACACTGAATGGGTATTGCCACTGGTGAATAAGGAAAATCTATTTGGGGGTGGCAGAAAATCTATGAGCAAGCTTAAGTACAAATAATTTTAATTCATTTGTAGACGTCCTTTTCTTTAGTGGAATAAATTATTCCACAACTTGGTTATCTTTGATGTCAGAAAACGCTGCGTTATAATTTCATAAAAAGAACGCTAGAGTTAATTGTTTCAAGTACAGGTTTTGAATTATAAGTTATTAATCTTGCTACAAAATAAATTACAAAAATAGTTTGAATATTTTGTTTGATATGTGAGGTGGTGAGAGCGGTTCACTTTTTTATAATCTGTTTTGCTGAAAAGAAGAAACCGTCTTTAAAAATCACATGAATAATATCCTTCGGAAGAAAAAATAAACCACATAAAAATAAAATGAAACACTCTATTCACAAATTTTAGGCGACCTGGTCCTTACGAGTATAAATTCGGAAAAGTACAATTCGACTGTATATTCTTGCCAAATTAAGGCAATTTAGACGATTGTGAAAAAAGTGAGTTACAGTGAAAAACATATGTCTGTCTGATAGGTATAATACCGAATCTGTCGGAATCTGTGATATAAAATGGAAATGACAAAAATAGTTTGAATATTTTGTCGGAATGTGTGATATAAAATGAAAACCAATGCCAAATTGTTGTACGGTACAAAGATGATCTGTTTTACAATAAATGATTTATTGTCTAAATGATAAATCTGAATTATGTACATATAACATATGTATACATTATTTGTTGTTATTGTGGTTTTACACGACATGAGAGGGGTTAGTAAAGGTTTGCTTATGTGTGACACAGTGTAATTGATTTTTTCTTGATTCATAATGAAAGTTGAAATGACGATGCACAATAAACAGATTAAAGTTTTAAAACGATCTATAAATTATGTTTTTGGCACTAAAGCTGATATTGCCTTAATGCGTCCTAGGCAACCACCAGTATGACATCAACCCAATACTACTATTTCAAAATACAAAATATAACAGCTCTGTCCTTAGATTGATTCTTGATTCATTGGCTCTTTTTTCGGCCACTTTGGTTTTAATTCTGCTCTACAAGTATTTGTATATTATTAGAATTGCAATCATGCGGCCATGAGATTCACTGAAGTGACATAAGTTGTAGAAATGCTCATCTGGTGCACAGAATTAAATTTTCCTATTCGGAAAGGAAAATATCCCAAACCTTCCCCTCAACTAAAGGTGCTTTTAAATTGACATTTCTTTAACCTTTATACACAGGTTTTACTGTTTTATTACTTAGATTTGTTTATTAGTTTTGTTGTTCACTCTGCATAATTTGTACATTTTGTATGCTGTACGAAACCATTTATATTGTCATCTTGCCGCTGAAGTCAGGACCGGGACCTGTAAAAAGAAAATAAATGATTAAACGACAATAAATCAACAGAGGAAAACAACCTCCATATGGAGTCCCTTTGAATGTATGAGAATCTGATTCCATGAAATGAAAGATAACTCAAACTAGGATCAATTCGAAATATGTAATTTTTTAACTTCTCTTGAATTAATCATTTGAAACTGGGATTTCTCTGTGAATTCGAGCATTGTTTAAACTTTACCTTTGGTATTTTAGTTGATTTTTGATTGTGAATACCTTTGGAGAAATTCATACATTAAAGAAATTCTTAAGATATACCGTCTTAAGTTTTTTGCTTTAACCGACAGTAAAGTAAATTAGAATTGTTTATGAACATAACAAAGATGTCAGGAATAAACGTTGATCTCTCTGTAGCAGTACATTGTCTTATCCCTTCTGTATCAATGCACTAATTGACCAAGGTGCCGTAATCATCATGGAATGTGAATGGCTCATCTCGGACAGGGAATACACTATTTCAATGAACCACAGGCTCAAGCTTTTATTCTAATAAATTCTATATACTAACATCGATAATGATGAAAAATCATGATTTCTAGTATTGGTATCCTTATGTAAAATTTTTATGATCTCGCAAAATGTTATTTATATTTTGATTTTGTGCAAGTTTGTAGATGAGACATTTTCAGTAGGATTTTTAAGCAAACTGTTAAATATCGACAGAGTAGAGGTTGACGAATGTTTTGATATGTAAGTTGAATAAAGCTATGGTAAAGACAGTTATGTAGTTCTTGCTGAACGTTAAGAAATTCAGCATTACACTCAATGTGAACTGGAATGACTATGATCTGGTTAACCAGTGTTTGCTGATCGCCAGTCCTTCCAAAATCTATACTATATTCAAAATTTTACACATAGTTCTACCATTTAATTCTTTCAAGTGATGTTTAGGTAATACGTTATTCTGATTGTAAAAAAACCCCAAAACAACTAACCCGTGATGACACAATCATTGTGGAACACTACGTCATAAACGTCATTTTCGTAATTCTGTCTAGCCGATTTTCGGGGGGACGCCGTTTCCTTCCGGTTCTTGTTGCTTAATATATCAAAATATTGAAAAATATTAAAAGAACAAGTTAGTCAATCAGGAGGGGAAATCAGAAATTAACGGTAAAATGGATGTACAATTTCTTAATTCAAAGTTCTGAGCTTTTATAAAAACTAACACATGGCAAATTAAATGTCTTACTTTTTGTCAGTTATATAATTATCGGGTATCTACGTATTATTTGTCCGGGTGTTATAGATTACACGCGTCTCTCTAGTAGATATACATGTCAAGAACACCTCTCCCGCAAAACATTTCTACAAAGGTTTCATTGCAAATCCTCTTGGATGTAAGCTCATGCTACATCATAATTTTAACTTCCTTAACGAAAGTGCATTCATGTTCATTTTTAATACATATCGTGTAACTTAAACAAATCCAGAAAATGAGATATCATAGTAAAAAACACTAAAATTCATATGAAATGAAACATTTCCTATCTATATTTTTCTTAATATTATGAAAACATCTCTTAATTTGATGAAATCGGTTTTTGCTTTCCCATATTTTCCTTAATTTATTTTTGGGCTACAATATGTATTTCAAGAGAACATTTTCGTTCTGCAAACTACTAATATTAGAATCACGATACAGATGAAAAGAAGGATCCAAACAACGTATGATGTAATTTCTGCACGAATACACGACGCAGTCAGCTGCTCAGACCCTGAAAACAAAAATACCACAGACTATCGGTATCATCAATTGTATTGAATTAATTCATTAATCGTGTAAAAGAGTTCAGTGTAATTCAATAATCTATAGATAGACAATAATGCAGATATATAACTAATTAAACTAAATGACCTTATGCAGTGGTCATCTCATACAAACTATGGTAACGAGGAAGAAAAACATTATCATAACGAGGATATGGATTAAGAAGAGTAATTGGCATAATCATGCATAATCAGTGCGTTTATCTAATTAATAGGCCCTGTCCCTTCTGTATGGAAACAGGGAAATTATAGACATAAAAATTTACGACTCGAAACAAAAAAAAAAAAAAAAAAAAAAAAAAATAAGAAAGAAAGAAAGAAAAGGAAAATAAAAAACAAAACAAAACATCAACAAGCACTCCACGTAGTCCGATCATTGTAGTATATGTACTATGACGAAGAAAACTCGTCAGACTGGAGATAATATTAAAATAAACGTCCAATGATCAAGAAAGATACATGAAAAAAAATCTGCCATACACGTGCATAACAAATTGGTAGGATAACACGTAGAAGAAGTGTGATATCACAGAGAGTGTAGTGTAGCAGCGATACCGACTTAGGACGGCCATTTAATACTAAGAAGTGTGATATCACAGAGAGTGTAGTGTAGCAGCGATACCGACTTAGGACGGTCATTTAATACTCAGAATAAAACATGATATCTACTGCAATTCAGAAAATACTCTCGCCTTTTATGAACTTACTCGTCGTAAGTATCTTGGTAAATAAATACTTATATTCATTATATGATGTAAGTATAAACAACAAAAGACTAAGTACTATTAAGGTATCATGTAAATTAAAGAGATTATTTTATCTGCTTTTTCAGATAATGTTTCAGTGCAATTATACTTATACGATAAGTAAAAAAAGGACAGAAGACATCTGACCAGGGTGTTGAAAGAATATTTTAAAACCTTCGTAATTGACTAAATTCTACTGAATACAATCAGATTTTTCTTCATTTGAGTTTTTGTTAAGAAAATATTATTCAAATAACTAAATATAAACGAATGTGTACGTACCTGTAACGCTTAATGTTACGGATGTATTTCTTTCAAAGTTTCCCACGATGTGTTTACACATGCAAATGCAGCTTTTCCCATTAATTCTATGTGTGGTTTTGAGGTCAATCGTTGAAACAGAAAGGTCCTAATGTAGTTGTCGTATATAGGCGTGACATTTCTCCCGGGCATTTCCAAGTTATCGTAGGCAGTGGCCAGCTTATTCTGATTTTACACGATAGCGTTATTTGATCATTCGACGCAAAGAGAATCATTCCCGTGGTGTAGCCCTCGATGATAGGGAATTCGCCCGGGTTAACTAACACAAACAAAAATATTATACTCATATACCATTGAAATACCACCAACAATAAACATTGCATAGTAGGTTTGAATCCTTTTATAAAGATTATTCTAAGAATTCTAAGACTATTCTAAGAATACAACTTATTCAATACATCAAAATGATTCAAAAATAGCAAAGTGAATTGGAATTAAATATAATATACTTCTATCTAGTCAGAACCCTTATCCCATGTTATGTAAGAAATATCTTTTGCTGGTATACACACTGTGCGTCATAAAAACATATGTTACGTGGTTACTATTGATAATTTTGTACGACAAAATATGAATGAATAGACAAAAAAGCGACTCCTAAATTAAGCCCTTATATTAATA
Source organism: Pteria penguin (assembly GCA_035048485.1). Classification (NCBI taxonomy): domain Eukaryota; kingdom Metazoa; phylum Mollusca; class Bivalvia; order Pterioida; family Pteriidae; genus Pteria; species Pteria penguin. The sequence continues at coordinate 60,226,233 of CM068585.1, read as the reverse complement.
ATGGAGAGTCAACTACTATTAACAAAGTCTGTATTACTTACACAACACCTTTACTTGTTTTGACCAGAAATATCTGCAAGCTGTATGCATTTGATGGTAACCTAGGTATAATGGTCATAATATTTGAATTAGTATGAAAACCAGTAAGCGATTCTGTTTGAGTTGATAAATAGTCTAGAATGGAACAAAAATAAAAGATGCATTTCCATTCGAACTGCCGAAAATACGATATTGTCGAACGTAATAACACTTTGATATTCATAAAAGTTCAGTTAGGAGTTGATCGCTTTTATTGCGATCTGTTACGACGACATATCAATGCTGGTTTCCGAACGGTAAGATGTTAATAAATTTAAACTTTCTGAAGATCAATGATAAAATGAAGATCAGGAAGGTAATGTAATGTAAAGCTTTAATTTTATAGTATGATAGGATAACGGTTTGTATTTTCTTTCAGATGTCTTCTTCTCTCATCTTCCAAATTGCTTTTGTGTCGCCTCTTATTCAGATAAGCCCTCCTTTATGTATATTCAACATTTTAAATTCGTTCATCTTCGTTGTTTTCTTTGGTTAAAAGCGTTATGTGGAGGTAAACCTCTCCGTCACTGTTTTCACAAGCATGCGATATTAGAACTGTTGGCTTTGCCACTAAAGAGCCACCAAGGAAAAGAAAATTCACTTATCAAAACAAGGTGGCATCTATAAAGATATATTGATTTCAAAGAGATATACTTGTAGGAAACTTAAAAAGAAATGTTTTAAACTTTGTTTATATATAGGAATTGACCTGGGCCAGTTGTTCAAAACTTTAACCACCGGTTAAGCTAACCAGCGGTTAAAGTTTGAAAGACAATTAATTTAATTTATAAATAAAAATATAAATTACTTAGCAAATCTTGTTTTATATGCTACAAATCAGTACACATACTTTGACATTAAGTCTTCTCATTTCAAAGATATAGTCAGACGAAATTTATCCATTGGATAGCTTAAGCAGTGGTTAAAGTTTTGACCAGCTGGCCCCTAATATTTAGGATAAATGGACCGTAATTTTTGATAATATATCATTTGTATTAACGTGAAGAAATTTTCCAAGAACACAAGGGAGTAATTTCTTTAGTAGACAATACGACAGCCAATTTGTCGTAACACTCACAAAAATGTATATTTACATGAAACTGACAAACCACTGACAAATATGCCTAGGGCATACACAACCAGAAAGAACGTTAGTCTATTCATGGCTGAAATATCATACACAGATAAATTGGAAGACAATTGCTTTTAATATGAAATACCACAAAGGAGTTTATAAGGAAGTAACGGGGATTGTGGACATCAAGTAGCTGTAAGTGGTAGATACAGTGCAGGCGATCGGAATATATATATCATCTACCGAATAATTTTACTTAGAACATAATCTTAATGCATAAGTTAAGACCTACATTTTATAACAATTCTTACGCATTCATTTATTTTTTCATTACTTTCTTCAAGCTGCAAATCTTTGGATATGACTATCGGACGTTTACATATTCCAGACAAGTGCTTTTCGTGATTACAATGGCGCCTTGACTGTCACTGGAGAGAAGTAGCAGTAATTGTATATTCAAGGAGACGGAAACAATAAGTCCCTTTTAGATGCATTTTCGCGTTGGTTGGTTAATTGCGGGTTTTCGTGGCTTTCAAAATCGCTTCAGTTATACCACATGTAATCAGGAAGTAAGCAACTCCTTGGTCATAGACAGAAAAAAGAGGAGTAAGTGGCTCAGTTATGTGGCAGAAGTCACCATGGAGCTATACAATACATGAATATCAATAATATACTAGAACATATAACACATTACAAAAATATTTGACTGTAGTGCAATTACGATACCGACTTAGGACGGGTACCGACAGGAGACACTACCCTGCTTCTAAGAGCATGATCTTGTTCTTTACAGCACAATGATTTACCATTAGGCATAACTTCATTTTTATGATAAAGCTCAGTTGTAGTAAGATTTAATTGTCGAGTGTGTAATCCGGGTTTCATTCAAATGTTTAGCTATGATCGCCTTGTATTGTATCAATTTACTATGGTTCTATACCTTTTGTGCTATTTTCACAATGTCCTTTCCTATATTCCGGTCTACGTTTTACTCTAATGTAAACACACCAGATAGAAACACCTTTGAATATGTACGATGTCACTGTATTTTGTTATATGACGCAATGGATAAAACGGAACAATGTATACCATAGACCTGCTATCTGTACAATCTGTTTAAAGACCAGGCAAATTAACACCTGCTGTAAAGAAGTACTACGTACACACTTTCATACACTTGCATTATGTACTCTCTCTTCATTGGACTGATATGTAATTAAGATAATAATAAATATTAGAACATATATACGTTATAATTTCGAAAGACTACCACTCGATGTCTTATATTAAATGTCCCTTTAAAACACGACAAATTCAGTGGTGATGATTTCAGCAAGAACATTTGCGATTCCAAATGAGATGAGACAATGTGACTGCAGGAGTGAGCGTCCCTTGCTAGCATGCTGCATCCGTGGTAAATGTTCTATAGAAACCTTTTATTGCTCAATTCATAGATCTTTTTGTACAACATACACGTATACCTACAAAATGCACATACAAACTCGTCATACCACAGGAACATTCTCATAATAGGCCTACAGATTGCAAACTCTCTTCACTGGATTGGCATATGTCTTCATAGATATACCATGCGGGTTCTGTCTTCATAGATCCCCATTTCTTCATAAGTTTGCCTTGCAAACATTCTCTTTAAAGATCTGACACGTGTATGTTCTCTTTATGGACTTACAAAGTTCCCACTCTCTTCATAAACTTACCGCGTATTCAATCTTTTCATAGCCGAGCATGTAAGCACTCTTAGATCTCCCATGTATCCAATCTCCTTAATCAAAACTAGTATCATTAACACTCTCTTCATGGAACTGTCATACACATACACATACTTTTTAAACATATCAAATTCACACTTTTTCCATAGACCCTAAACTCTTTTCTATGATATTTAATCCAGAACTGCCATGCGCAAGTAAACTCTTCATAGAACTCCAATGTATTCACTTTCTTTGTAGAAACTAAACGTACACTCTCTTCAAAAGTTTGCCATAAAACTCTCTCTCTCTCTCTCTCTCTCTCTCTCTCTCTCTATATATATATATATATATATATATATATATATATATATATATATATATATATATATATATATATATATATATATATATATATATATATATATATATATATATAGAGTGTGATATGACAGGTCTGTGGAGAGAGTTTGTGAGAGAGTTGTGTATATATATATATATATATATATACAAAACTCTCACAAACCCTCCTCAAACACGCCCTTATCATAGACCTTTATACACGTACCCAACCTCATTAAACATGTACACATGGATACCCTACTTACAGAATCTCAACGTATACACTTCCCACATGACCAATGATTTAATAGATCTTCAAACTACACTTTCTCTGCATATATCCAGCGGCGGATCTGGGATTTCCGAAAAGGGGAGGCCGGGCCCCGCTACCCTCTAAATCCGCCACTGATATCTAATAATTTTGTGTAGAACAAAATCAATGTTTTAACACGTGAGTACTTCTAACAGATTGTACATGTGCAAAATTTTTCCATAGACCTGCCATGTTTATCCTCTCTCCTCAGACCTGTCAATTTCACATTCTTTTCATAGAACTGTCATATCAACACTTTCTACATAAGCTTTGGACGTGAATACTAACCATAAAACACACTCTTTTCATAACCTTGACATTCACATACTGTTTTCATAGGTTTACAATGTGAAATGCTCTTCATTGATTTGTTGGAATAAGAAATTAATGGTGTCACATGACAATGTCAGTAACAACAATGTACCACAGTGGACATTCACGGACCCCTGAAATTCAGAGGGGAGACCAGGTACCCGGGATGAGTGAGCGTCTCCAGTTCGGCTAATCACATCCGCCGTGAATGCCTTACATACAGACGAGGCAAATATAATTCAGCACTCACTATATATAAACATGAAGGTGAACAAACACTGTGTAGAAAGTAAAGAGAGAAGAACCACGTAAAATCTTCTTCAAAGATTTGCAATGTGCACACAAGTGAAAATTAAAAGAAGTCATAGACTTAAGACGTAAATACACTCTTCAAAGATTTAACACAACTTCATCCTCTTCATAGACCTGCCACCTCCCGATAATGAACCCTCTACGTACCATCATCTACTTTACTAAGGATGTCGTAAAATGGCAAATTCATCTAATGAGATAAATGCTCAAATATATATTATCATATACTCAGCCATGAATTATTACGTAGGGACTTTGGATTTTTAATGGGTTTTTTACAAGGTGCTTTCATTACCCTTATTCTATTGGAAGTGGAAAGATAAGTCCTATAAGGCGTTTAATATCAGAATAGTGAATAATGATTGCAATGAAATCGAGTAGTCGTTTATGTTGTTCGCTTCCCTCTCCATGCTTATGCGGTATAACGTCAAATCTTTCGCTTGTTGTCCTGTAAAAATTGAAGTTTCATGTATGTATTTAAACACCATACAATCAAATTATTTATTAGAATATATAGATATAGCATATTAAATATATTTACAAAGTGATAAACATAATGATAAAAAGAATATTAGTAAATCAGGAAATGGACAGCGATCAACCATAATAGAATGGAATATATTGAAAATATTTTGTTTGGCACATGCAAATATGTTGTTTATTTTAAATACAAAACAACCAGCTAGATCAGATAATACACTGACTTTAGACAAAGATGTAAGATGATGACAGTTCCGTCTAAAACATCTGTTGATGGTTACCGGACATAAATTATATGTGGAATGAGAAATTTAGATCTATATTATGGACTCACCCGTGTGAAGGATCTTTAATGTGGCACATCTAACATGACATGGGTATTTGATTTTGAATGCCTCATGTGAAAAGAAAGATACCGACGAGCTAACTAGCAAGTCGAACCCTGGACGTCTTGATCACAAGCAAAGCACCTAAACGATTGAGCTAAGTCCAGTGTAAAACGTGTTATGACTGTCTTTTTTCTAACTATAAGAACATGTTAAACTGTATTAAAATATTTCGACAACTCAAAATTTCAAAATTTATAATATTGGAAAGAAATCGATTGATTGATTTGATATTGTTTTACGTCGCTCTATGAATATTTCAAGTATATGGTGACGGCATCTGCCTGATGCGGTTTACGAGTACCCATGGGGGCAATTAATCATAAAAATTGAAAGTAAGAATCAAAACTCCGTCTGTAAGTGAGCTATGCATGAAGGGGGCACTCCTTAAGTTTAAAATGTTTTTTCAATCTTACTTCACAGTAAATTTTAAAGGAGATATATATTTTAAAATATGGCATGAGATATTTTTGTTTTATCTGAGATATGTATGATAAGCAATAATACATATTTTGATTTTTGATATACAAAAACAAAAACCATTGGCACTTAAAATAGAGAAAGGTAAAATACTAGAAATAAAAATCAAAACAAAATAGCAACATATATTATAACGTAACTACGAACATTTTTCATATTACATTCTTATGAATATTTTAGAAGTATTTTCGTGATATTTTTTTCAACTGCATTTTCATATATTTTCAATATATGAATTGAACGATACTTTAAAATATATGAATATACCGTTTCCGAGTTATAAAAATCTTACAGTGTTGTTTCTAGACACGCGATATAAGGAATATTATTTATGAGTATAACCGTATACTCAAAAGTAACCACTAAATGTACTATTCGCTTTGTTATGATCGACCTTCTATCATGTATTGACGGTCTACATTTCAGTGCTTTTGTACTGACATGAGATATATACTTAAAATGTTCGGTCATGAAATTATACAAATCACTCCAAAACTAAGGAGTATTTCCCTCATGTCCTTAGATTAATTCTTTGGTTCACTTTTCGGTTTTAATGCTGCTCTTCAAATTTTTAAATAATATGAGAATTCCAACCATTCGGCCACGAGCATCATTGAAGAGACATAGGTTGTCGAAATGCGCATCTGGAGCACAAAATTTGAAGATATATATCTATTATATTTATTATGTAAAACCTAAATTTTGTCTGAGGTCATGTATTTTATGGTAATATTAAGGAATCTGAATCGAATACTATTGCACGACATTTTTTACTATTATATCACACTTTCCAGTCATTCGACTTTATTACGATTTATTCTGCAATTTTATGAAGAAGTCACCTTGTAATGGTCCTTTTTACAAGTAAAAAAACACAGCGGTTTCTATGTATTCAAGCAAAAACAAAGAATATAACACAGAAAACAAAACGATATAGACGATAGAAAACAAAACCAATAATAATAATAATAATAATAATAATAATAATAATAATAATAACCCCCAAAACCAAAACATTCTTTCTCCGGAAAAATCTTCCTCAACTTTTAAGATGAGTCTTTGGAAACTTTAAAGACAGACTCAAGTTTTCCTTTTCATACAGGTTTTATTTGTTGTTGTTCTCTGCTTTCCATATGCTGGTGTAAATCCATTCAGGGGCTGTTAGTATACAAGTCAGAAGGGGGTACTGTAATAAAAGAATAACAATTGTCAATCATACAAAGGGATATCTTTGTGAAAAGAAAAAAGTATAACTATTATTCTGAAGATTTAATTAGTAATTTCTTTTGAAATTATATTAAAAATTGCGAATCCTCGATGAATATTATTTTTTCTTTAATCCGTAATAATTTATTTTTAGTTTCTTAGAGTGAACAGTTTATTACCGCTACAGCTTCATTTGTTTTGTTGACTCTATGTATCCATGGCTATTCTAGTATTCGCTGCCTGTGTATCGAAAATTCTTTAACTACAGTAATACTTGGTTCTATATAGGTAGGTTTCATGAGCAGAAATTTAGTTGCAGTTACCTCCTCATGTTTGTGGTCAAGCTTGATTTTTCCCTCATATTCAAAGGAAGTTTAGTGAATTAATTTTTTAAAGTTGTTAATGTTTACACTTCACTATAAGTCGTATACAGACTTTTACTTCAACATTGCACACTGACTAACAGGGCGGTGAGGACTCAATCACCAGTATTGTTGAAACCTCCTTCAGAGCAGACATGATCCTGTACCTCGTCCTCTCTGACTGTTAGTCGAGACTCCTACAGTTAAAGGGTCTGAGTTTGATTCCAGGCCGGCAGAGCACTGTTTCCTCTTTTGACGTCGCTTTATATATTTTTGATACCACGATAATTTTCTGCATTACTATAAATGTTTATATATTTTATGACCTCTCAACTTGAGACAGTTGTTGACTCTTGATCTCTATATGGAGGAATATTTATAATTTCAAATGTGTGTCCTTTCGTTATTCTGCTGTTGCGGTAAGTGGGAATGTGGGCCCGTAAACCTGTTAACCACACCAATTGATTGACTATTGTTATATAAAATGACCGTACTAATTCAGTATCGTAACTGCACTACAATCGCTACACTATATACTGTATATTTCCGTGGTGACTTCTGTCATACGGCTGAGTCAGTAACTTTTCTTTCTTCCTTTAGAGACCTTTTTACATTGTCAAATACATTTAAATTTAATTTTATCCTTCGGTACTTCTTCTTTTTTCACTTGCATACGCATTTCTAAAAACACAGGAATTATTTCTAGTTTGAAGAAACTATCTACATAAGTTGGTTGATTACGAACAAATATTCAGTTATATACCTCAAAGATGGCGGACACCTTATCACAAGAGAAATGACTCCAATAAAATCTCATGCATATGAAACCTTTGTATAGCCGACACACATTTTCTAAAATTTTCTTTTGTCCGGATAATTTGTTATACAACTTACCTGCGGTATCATCATCCTTCGCGTTTAGCATGACGTCATACACCTGCTGCGTTCCACGATAGGTCACATCTTCGTACATCTGTGGACCCGCCATTTGCGTAGACCCCATTTCGTTAGAGTTCTTGTTGCTTTATATATCGAATTAAAAAAAAACACATATAAGGAAAGTTAGTCAACGAGGCATAGCACGTCGAGAATAGCGGGTTAAACGGAAATTACGAGCGGGACATTTCACTTACTTGCGATGTATATTTAAATATTTATCTTCTTATCAAATGTAAACAAAGAAAGAATGTAGGCTAATATCTACGGATATTTTTGATAGTTTTATGCATCCAACCTTATTAGATATAATTTTAAGCATGCTGACATTCATGAAATTTTCAGAATTTCTGTAAATTCTAGATTATATCAAAATGTAAAGGAATATGACTTCAAATTAAATACGTAAAATGAAAACCGAGGGATCATACCTGTTTTCTTTTTCACCTATTAAAAATAAATAACTTTAGTATAGATAGATAAATAATAAAGCAAATGTAAGCATTTTATTGATATACATATACATTTATACTGTGAGTACATTTTCTCTATACTTTTTCATTGCAAACAATCAATGTGTGTTATTGGAGAGGGATGGTTCTAGATAGTTTCTTGCACCACTAAGCTTTGGGTACCATCATATAGGTGAGGTTGATTGTTGAATAAATCATATGTATTTAAAGCTGAATGAAATAAATTCAAAGAATAATTTATATCAATTTATTTTCAAAGGTAGTTTAGAAAGGTAACTTATTTTTGAGATTTTTACGTCCCTTTGTCATAGTGTTATTTGTATTCACTTCCTCCTATTTAATAAGAATCAAAGCCTAATATAACACTAAGTTGAAATTTAGAAGCGACTCTAAACTGACACCAATGTTTTTGCACTAAAAATATGATGAAAAGTGTATGACGTAGAACTATAATCGACGATACATTTTTAAGCGCTGAAAATAAATAAAGAAATAGAATAAATATACAAAGAGAGAGAGAGAGAGAGAGGGAGGGGGGGAGGAGTGAATGGAGAGTAATGTATTGTGTCCCTGTAATCTTTAACAGCTTCAGTAAAGACATTGTGGAAACTATTGGTAATATAGCATGAAAGAAAGCACGAGGAATAATATACTATGTATGCTGATCCTAGAGAAGATACATATCTCTTAGGTTAGAATGTCTATTTATGTCTCATTCAATTCATTAGGATTTGTCGATTGATTGATTGATTATTGCTTTTCGACACTCCACGGTTATTTCACGTACGTATACAGTGACGCCATCTGCCTGTTGCATAGCACAGAAATTTCTACTTTTGCAACGAACCCACCGGAAGCATGAGGGATCTTTTACGTGCCACGCCTACTGTGACAGAGGACTTCGGTTTTTGCTGTCTCATCCGAAAAACAGGACAGCATTGTGCCCAAGGCGGGAATCTACGTCACGAGATGAGCACCTCATCCACTAGACTACACCGGCTTTTAGGATGTGTCGACCACATGCCCATGCTTGTTGATGTTTTAAGCAACACTACGGTATGTTCACATAGTGGCGGTACCTGTCCGGTATAGCATGGTAAAATAATTTTCCCTTGTCTCATTCCAAGGTAAAGTAGCAGATGATGAATCACTATAAAAAATCTAAACCGAAAGGGCGAATCGAATCCGGTCGTCAGATTAGAATTCCAGGGCCACACTATTGGACCAACTTGAAATCCAGGGACATAAACTGGGTCAACTTGAAATGCAGAGCCATACCACTGGACCTAATTGAAGTCCAGGGTAATACCTCTGGGCCAGTTTGAAATCAAGGATCATGCAACTGGGCCACCTTGAAATCCAGGGCCATACAACTGGGCCAACTTGAAATCCAGGGCAATTCCACTGGGCCACCTGAAATCAAAGGCCATATCACTGGACCAACTTCACTCATAATTATAGATCCGAAATATTGAGTATGCATTTATTTATTTTAAAAAATAGTGTTGCTGCATCAGTGTAATATGTGTACAAACGCACCACACCCCAAACAGCATATTTCAAATCTTTGGCGATACATGCATGCTCTATAATTGACAAATAGGACTTACCTTTTGAATCTGACCGTAGGTATCTGCAACTGGATTATTAGAGAATAGTAAATTATGAGTTAACACGAAAATGTAACATATTCAAGGAGCTAGATAGGATGAAACATTCCCTATCTAAAAGTTTTACAAGCTTGATATAATGATTATCATACCCCTGCCGAAAAAGTGAGCCTATTTCGAACATCTTGAGTACGAGCATGTGTTAAAATAAGAAAGTATCAGAACAACCAGGTAGCAAATTTAGAATCTACCCAAAATAACATAACATTCTTCTTAACAACTACGGTTTATTTAGTTTTTCACTTTATGCAGCTAATTTGATGTTTATCGTCACAATTCTGCCCATAGTTATTCAGAACTTTAAAAATTATCCCGGGAATATCTATCCAGCTGAAGTTGAGATCAAAGACACGAAAGAGAGTAACACATCTACTTTATATTTAGATTTACATTTGTTTATTTGTAGAGATGTCAGTTACAACCCTCCTTTTTTAACCAATGAGACAATTTCAGTCTTCATATCACAAATTAACCCATCTTCGCCTGCCTATGGCCTTCACAACTTATACGCTATGCTAGAGCATGCTCCTTTTATGGGGTTTTGTTCTGCGGGCAAGGCGAAATCGAACGCACTGGATTGTCACTGATGAAGTTCTAATGCTATACTATGATATTGTTGGACAATATTAAGTCCCTTTTCCAAAATGTTATATGATATTTTGGAACACTTAATGTGACTTCATTTTACTGATCTGACAAATTACGTATATGACTCAGCCCAATTAGTCATTTCAAACCACCACCATCAATTTTGTAGCGTTTCATTTGTTTTATTTAGCGAACTGAGTCGTAGTTTTTCGAATTATTGAATTTAAGTTGAAAATGTGAAAGGTTTACGGTCACTGCATTATAGACGACGGAAAGACACAGGACCAATCTCTATGATTTAAGCTACGATATGATAGCAAGGAAAAAAGAGGAGTTAATGGCTCAGTTATCTGGCAGAAGTCACCATGGAGCTATACAATACATGAATATAAATAATATACTAGAACATATAACACATTACAAAAATATTTTATTGTAGTGCAATTACGATACCGACTTAGGACGGTCATTTAATTTGACAAAAGCCAAACAAATGGTGTGGTTAACCGGTTTACGGGACCACCTTCCCACTCACCGTAACAGCAGAACAAAGGACGTACACTTAAAATTTTATAAATAATTCTCCATGTAAAGAACAATGGTTATCAGGTATCGCATATTGAGAGGTCATAAAATATAAACACGTAAGGTATTGTAAAACGCATAACGATATAACAATATATGCGACATCAACATGATAAACCGTGCTCTGCCAGTCTGAAAGCGAGCTAAGACCCTAGATCTATAGGAGTCCCGACTAACAGTCAGAGGGGACGAGGTTCAGGACCACGTCTCTTCTGAAAGAGGTTTGGACAAGGCCCGTCATATAGTCCCCACCGCCCTGTTAGTCAGCGTGCAACGTTCAAGTAAAAGTCTGCATAAGGCTGTAGAGGGACCAAATACAAGACATATAGTCTTTTTGATGATCTCTATGTCATATTGTCTATTTAGACGACGTTTGACTATTTTATTACATGATAAAATAACGTTATCAGAGCCTTTTGAAACACCCGCTTAATGTCATGAAGTTAATGTCCTCGACCCCTTGTATTGGTTAATTCATTTGAGAGCATCATCAAATATTTGAAAATACCTTTTCCTTTTGCAAGCCAGTAATATGATAATCGCAATACAGGTGACAAGAATGATCCAAACAACATACGATGCCATCTCTGCGTGAAAACAGGACGCTGACACGGCATTTATCCCTGAAACCAAATCGTCTAAAAATATTATATGGATTACATGCAATTTATAAATTTATATCAATATATTGATTTCATGTATAGTTTGCTAAAGAAAAAAAGAGGAGTTAATGGCTCGGTTATCTGGCAGAAGTCACCATGGAGCTATACAATACATGAATATAAATAATATACTAGAACATATAACACATTACAAAAATATTTTATTGTAGTGCAATTACGATACCGACTTAGGACGGTCATTTAATTTGACAAAAGCCAAACAAATGGTGTGGTTAACCGGTTTACGGGACCACCTTCCCACTCACCGTAACAGCAGAACAATCAAAGGACGTACATTTAAAATTTTATAAATAATTCTCCATGTAAAAAACAATGGTCAACAGGTATCGCATATTGAGAGGTCATAAAAATATAAACACGTAAGGTATTGTAAAACACATAATGGTATAAAAATACATGCGACATCAACATGATAAACCGTGCTCTGCCAGTCTGAAAGTGAGCTAAGACCGTAGATCTATAGGGGTCCCGACTAACAGTCAGAGGGGACGAGGTTCAGGACCATGTTTCCTCTGAAAGAGGTTTGGACAAGGCCCGTCATATAGTCCCCACCGCCCTGTTAGTCAGCGTGCAACGTTCAAGTAAAAGTCTGTATAAGGCTGTAGAGGGGCCAAATACAAGACCTATCGTCTTTTTGATGATCTCAATATCATATTATCTATTTAGAAGACGTTTGACTATTTTATTACATGATAAAATAACGTTATCGGAGCCTTGTACTTTCCTTAGTTTATATACGAGATCACCGTAAAAATTAGGATGGGAAATTCCATTGGATACATACTGTTGAAAAGAAATATTTCCAAATTTAGATAGAAGTTCTGAATAAGATCTGAAGAATTTGCAGAATGTTTTTCTTAGCTTGTGATATCTGTAACCCTGAGTTAAAAGTTTAGTAGTAATTTGTAAATTTCGTTTATGAAAGTCCAAAACATCGGTGCAGCCTCTGACAAATCGAACTAATTGAGATATATTGATACCACATGATGGGAGTCGAGGGACATCGCCATCCAAGTAAAGGAAATTTACAATAGGAAATCCAAAATCCTAACGTTTATCATAAATATTAGTATATATTAGGTGGTTGATAATTTTGATGTTTAAGTCTAAGAAAGGTGTAGATCTATCTCAAGTATTAGCTTTATTCAATGTGAGCTCTGGTGGATATATTTCTGATGTAAATTGTTCGAATTCAGGGTTGTCGATAACCCAAATGTCATCCAGATATCTGCAAGTATTATTAAATTTGTCAATGAGGTCAAAACGTTTTGATTTTTGAATAGAAACCATGAAATCCCTCTCATAACAATAAAGAAATAAATCTGCTATCAGAGGCGCGCAGTTAGTACCCATAGGAATCCCAACTATTTGTTGATATATCTTGCCATCAAATTGCACAAAAATATTATTCATGAGAAAATCTAGTGCTTTATATAATTCGTTGCAAGTCCAGTATTTATATGAAGTATATTGTTTGTTGGAAAAGTGCATATGTACGTTTTAGATTCTCTGTGAAAACACCATTGTGTAAGAGACAGCAAGTTGCTTTTAATCAAATCATGAGAGAGATGTATAAAGTGTAGAAGAAGTCAAATGTAGAAATTTGAGTCGCTTTGAAATTTAGCGATAGAAGTTTGTCTATAACTTCATGAGAATTTTAATCGACCTAAAGTAATTGATGTTACTATTATGAAATGCGATATCACAATATTTGATAATATGACCTTTTACAGCAGTTAGAGCAGACGTAATATGCTTCGATAGTACCGTAGTAGAGCAGTGGCTAGAGTTAGATATGAAACGTGATTTATATGGACTTTTATGTAGTTTTGGGAGCCAATATATGGTTGGTAGATCAGATTTATCAGTTTTAATTTTGAAGTCGGACATGGTCATGAAGTGATCGTGCAAGGTGCTGTCTTTTGATGTAGGGCTTTCCACATATGTATGAGTGGAGTTTAATTCGTTTTAAAGTACTTCAATATAATATAGTTTTCAAACAACTATTATGTTATTACCTGCTTTATCAGCAGGAACAAAGACATATTTAGCATGTAAGTCAGCTATCTTACATTTTAATAGAATTTGCCGTCAATGTATTAGGCTGTTGAAATAAATGCGGATTTTCCGTAAAGTTCTTAATACAGATATCGACAATTCTTAAAATCTCGTATTTCCAATCATTAAGAGCATGAAATTTTACCTGTTCTTTTTTACACCAACGTTTACAATATGTAGTTACAGCATCCTCTATAACGTCACGGCATTTATTGAAATCTATCCTGGACGGTAACCTATATTTAGGTCCTTTTCCCTTTTCTAGAATAAAAAAATCACCCCCACCCCCCCCCCAAAAAAAAACAAAAGCAAAAAGAAAAAAACTACACCACCACCCCCTCCCCCTCTAACAAACAAACAAAAAAAAAAAAGAACGATGGCCAATTGATACAACCATGCAATCAGTGTGGTCAACAGATTTATTGATCATATCCCGTTTATCAGCAAAACAGTGAAATCATAAATATAAACATTCAGGATTTTCGAAATAAAGTTCAACTTTTACATTAGAGAATTCAACAAGCTGTCCACGTACACCAATCACTATTCTATATATAAATAAACAATATTATTCTGCAATAAATGATGCACTAGGTAAACAAAAAAAAAAGCCGAAAACTGGATATAACATGATTTAAATGAAAGGACAAGACATGTTATTAATAAATATAGAACATATTAAGCTGCATGACCTGTACTGCCAAAAAGTAGATTAAGATTATACCAGACAAAAATATCTCATTATAATGTTGTTGTGGAAGCGACCTAAGACGGTCAGTCTCTATGACGACAGCCTCTCCAATGTTGTGGTTAACTGGTTTGCGGGCTCACTTGACCATTCACCTCAAACACATGATCATTAAAGGAAAAATCTATGAATAATATGGAATATTGAGAATAGATCAGAAACATCCTGCATAAAATATAATATGGCAATGCATCACTCTGCTGCTGCTCATAATCTATTGTAGTCTCTTAGCTGGGTATCTGTAACTGAGAAGTTTTAGCATCGTATCTGCTGGACGGCATGTTTTCAAGATACATCGGTGTCCTTAACAAATTGACAGGTCGTAACTACTCTGGTAATATATTATTTCTGTTTTAACTATATTATCGAGCAATGCAGCAAGCAAATAGTACGTACCTGTAACACTGAAGGTTACAGATGTACTTCTGTCGAAATTTCCCACGGTATGCTTACACGTGCAGATACATTTTCGTCCATTAACTGTGCGTGTGACCTTGAGGTCAATTGTTGAGATGGAAAGTTTTGTTGTATTTGCCTTGCGCATGCGTAACATCTCTCCAGGGCAGCTCCAAGTTATCGTAGGCAGTGGCGAGCTTTTTCTTATTTTACATGATAGCGTTAGTTTGTCATTCGAAGCAAAGAGAATATTTCCCGTGGTATATCCCTCAATGACAGGAGATTCTCCAGGGTTAACTGACACAAGAAGAATGTAACCATATTATTTCAAAATATCATCGGCATTGTACATGACATAATAGAATTGCTTATTTTGGGGAGAAATTTATATAATTTACAGTCATTTTATTCATAATGATTCAGAAACAATTGCTGAGCTGTGGATGGCACAAACTAGTGAATGCATCTGGAATTCAATTGGTAGCCACGCCCGTAAGCAGCCAACAACAATAAAGTAAATCTCTCAAACAACGTGTCACTCAAAATTTACTTATCAATACATTTAACTGTAAATGTTAATTGTAGATTGATTCAGATATTGCTTTAAAGTGAAAATTGAAATGGATTATGAGATACTTCTGTCTCAGCAAATTTCTTATGAGGTGCCATGTAGGAAGTATTATCTGCAGTCATATACAATCTGCTCTATGTACATATGCGCTTCATGTACTAGGCCCTTAACAAAATACGTCTTGTTGTAATTATATTTATGACAATATATCTTAACAGTTATGAACGCTGTCCAAATTACTTACACAACACCTGTACTTGTTTTGACAATGACATGGGCGTTCTCTCTGGTATATTGTGGCCAGAACACGACACATTTCGATACTGCCTCTCAGGAACACCGTACATTGTCAGAGAACTTGTGGTAGTGTACAGAGATGTGTCATTTCCTTGGGTTCTTGTGTTGATGAGAGTTGTGTTTCGTACCTTGTAACCGTCTATATACCAGTCTATTGTCGCTGCTGGTCGTACCTTAGTCACAGTACAGGATACCGAATCCCCTTCATACACTTCTGAACTGTCACTAAATAGCGGTGGCTCAGAAACAGGAACTAGAATGATATAAAGACTCTGCATTCATTGTTGGTGCAGAATGACAATTAGATAATGAAAGTTTGCCTCCAGTCAGAGGGTATACGTATACTCATGGGACCTTGTCACAACTTATAAATATCCACGTGTAATGTTTCGATGGTTCCACAAGATATTGCTTATTCGCATATTACATTCTTTTTATAAAATTCATGTATAGTCAATGCCGATGCAGACCTATGGCTACATATATTTTGTTTCTTAATTAAGGGAAACATATGTAAGATAGATTTGATATTGGTTCATTCTTAAACCGAGATTCGAACTAATGCATAATATAGGACAACTATCAGCTTGCAGTTGGCTGTACCCAATACTCTTCATGTATGATCAACTTGGAATCCGTTACGATATACATCATTTACATATTATGATTTCACTACATATATCATATTCTCTGGATTGAATCGAACCCAACAATTAATGATCAAATCTTAAACACAAATGGGTATTATTTTATATGCAGTATTTGTCACCCAAAGGTTCATCTCTCCATGCTATCAAGCATACAGATTTGTTATGATTGGGAATGAGATACAAAAACAAATTACAAAAACTATTGTAAACAAAAAACTACATGTATACTAAATTAACCTAAACGCGAACATGACTAGAGAAGAGAAAACAGAAGACATCTGACAAAGCTGTATAACACAAATCGCCACACAAAAAATGATAATATTAGAATATACAAGGAACGACATTACAAAAATATTTTAAGTAACATACGTCACTCAATTGGTGTGGTTAACCGGTTTACGGGCGTCCACCTTCCCACTCACCACAAAAACAAAAAATTAAAAGACAATCATAGGACAAAAGTAACAATCGAATTGGATAAGCTAACAGGAACAATGCAAATTAAAACTCCTACATCAGTATATTATTCTTGTTCTGCCTTATGACATAACCTTTGTCACTACACAAAAGTACAAAATACAAAAAAAAAAAAAACCAACAACAACTGTCCTTCGATAGCATTATACTTAAGACAAAAATGTTATCATAATATATGTAACAAGACACAACATACATATGTCACTGATACTTGGCATGTTAACACTGTAGAAGTATTTATTTTCTCGAAGCTTATATATTATCTCGAGTTTCTTTATTTATTATAACCACTAGGCCGGTGTCACTGTGGGTGGACTGATAACCTCCCCCCCCCCCCCCCGAGGACATCATAAGTCTAGTTTTCAGTGCTTTTGTACTGACATGAAATATATACTTCAAATTTTCAGTCATCAAATTAAGTAAATCACTCTAAATCTAAGGACTATCTCCCTCATGCATAGCTCTGTCCTTAGATAAATCCTTTGGCTCACTTTTCGGTCATTTTTGGTTTCAACACTGCTCTTCAAATATTTATATATTTTGGGAATTCCAATCATTTGACCACGAGCATCACTGAAGAGACACAAGTTGTCGAAATGCGCATATGGTGCACTAAATTAAAAAGTATATATGTTCTTTATTTATTTCAACAGAATACTTTAAAATAAAATGTCAAATTGGAGACAACGAAAACCTAACATTAGGTCCATGAAATTTTCAAGGTCCATGAAATTTTCCTTATTATCGTATTTTACATTCAGATATACATAGCTTATATGTTAAATTACTCAAATACCTTTTTATAAATGTAGCATACAAATTACAATACTCAAGAACTAACACAAATGACCATGAATATAATTGTTATTTGGCCCTTGAGACTTGCTAGTATGCTGCATTAAATTTTTTTAAGAAGGGTCTCTGGTGGGCGATCCTGCAATGTAATAGGCTATCCCCATGGAATGACGAGAATGGTCTGGGCGGTCATAATGACAGGCGGTTCCAACCTTACAGAGTATGAGGTTTTCAGTGTGAACTTATTCTAACATGAACAAAATTAATAAAACAGGAACGAACTTGATTTAAAATGAAATATTACATAAAATGTTTGACGTAGAATATGTTTGGTATGACTGCCTTCTTCTAATGCAACACACTTGTGAGAAAACTGGTGGATGGCGGTTGTAAAGATGACGGATAAACCCAAATAAGTCCGAAAATCATGAAACCAGAGAACATACAAAACTGAATTTTGCACCACATACCACATCAAATTTGTCTCCTCGAAGTGAACAAATAATTATTATTAGGTCACTTAATTCACCAATCAAAACGTTTGATGATGCATACATAATAAGGTTAACATTTTGACCAATAAAAAACTTCTTAAGCTAATTACGTCTTAAGGAAGAAATACAAAAGAAAAATGAAATCTCGTATTCTTTAATAAACCAAGTTTGGTATCAATATCAAACATTGTTTTATAAAATCTATGTAATAGTCAATGCTGATGTAGACCTATGACTACACTCATTCTGTCTCTCAAAATATGGGAAACATATAAAATGTAGATTTGATATTAGTTCTTCAATCTGAAACCGAGATTCGTACTATTGTCCGCACCACTCACTTTGTAAACCGAAAAATCTGGATTTTCACTTATTTATCTTTAAAATAGTTTTACAAAGTTAATATCAATCGACAATTCTTGTTTAGTCGTAACTTTTGGTGTATGTTATATGTTTCTACGAAGAAACATTCGTATTTTATAGGGAAAATTATTTTAGATAGGGCGTTTTCTACGTTAATGTTGACGTGAAGTCGCCGATGTTTAACATTGAGTCTATGGGAAACTTGGCGACGTCACGTCAAAATTTAACATGGAAATCGCACTATCTAAAATTGATTTTTTCACATAAAATATGAACGCTTCTTCATACAAACATAGCATACACCAAAAGTTACGACTAAACAAGATCTATCGAATGGTTTTGCCTTTTTGAAATTATTCTGAAGATAAATAACTGAAAATCCAGATTTTCCAATTTCCAGAGTGAGTGGCGCGGACATTAATGCATAATATGCAATGCAATACGGATATACCGGTAGCATTAAATTATAAGTTATGTACTTAGTGTCATTTTAATTCGGGCTTCTGTAATAGTGTTTAGAAAAGTCCTTACATATCTCTGATAACACTCGGATAGTCATCTTCCAAGAGTCTTAATGAAATGGTCTTTTATGTGTGCGCCTTCACAAGTGATGGCAGCACCCGATCGAAATGAATGTCAACTGTAAGTAGTTGCATCTAGTACGCACTTTGTAAGTATTTCTTTCAGAGATGCCAGGAAATTATAACGATTAAGAGGCATCCCGTCATCAGTAATATAAAGTGTCTGGTGCATGTTGTATGGCGTTTTGTCTGAAGATAGGCATGCATAGCTTTCACTGGACATAACAAACCTGGCATTCTGTATAATTCAGTTGCGATAAGGATCACATTTTGAATATTTCAAAATAAGATTTAAGCAGTCGATATCTCCCTCTGGTGAATATGAACTTGTCTACAAAGGTGTATGGAAGGATTGAATTCTCTGGTCACTGTAAATCATTCACATCGCAGAAACCCGAAAAATGCTTTGCAACAAACAACATTCATCATAGGATCTAGATATGGCATAAACCATCCATTTATTAACACACTATGTATATTACATAGAATGCTATTAGTGATTGGTTGTTCCCTTTTTAATAGCATTCAAAATGCATTGCAATCTTCTAAGGGGTACTCCATGGATAGATTCCAGAGGTTCAATTGTTCTGCTTTAATTTCAAGTACTGGAAACGGATGCCATTTAGATAAATCTTCATAGTACTATGTTTTATTTATAAGACCTTCTGACAAAATGTACAAAATTAGATAAGAAGATCTTCAGATGCAGGCGGCATAGCTGTATTCCAACAAGTTCCATATTATTACAAAAAGGTTTCATATAACCGAGAGCCTGAAATGTATGCTTTTATGTTATTATTGGCAATGGCCTGAAGCTGCAAATAATTTACTGCATTAGTCAGGTCTACATCATTTCGCTGTACATGTATGGTGGATAAAGTTTTCAATTCTGTTGTGCATAAGGTGCTGCCTTCCTGAATTCTTGTAATTAAAATCTAGATAATCAGTCAGCAATATGATTTTTAACACCTTGCATATGTGTAGCATATATCATATAACTGCATTAAAAGCGCAATGGATATACATTTTGTTTTTGATTTCTGATGATTTCAACGGAAGCTAAATTGTCGCAATTACAGTGAATGCGTTTCCCTGACATTTATAACCCACAGCATTGCAGCTACTACTATGGGATAAAGTTCCAAAAAAGTCATAGAGGGAAGTTTCAGCAAAAAGTTACTTCATTCTGCCAGGAAGATATAAACCATTCTGTGCGAAAATATCCCCCGAATCGTAATGTAGATGAAACATATGTATAAAGTTAAAAAACAGGAGCACGTGTTAAATTTTTCTCATAAAACATAGAAATGCCATTCCATTCTGCTAAGAAAATCTTCCACATATCTACGTCTTTTCGACAGTCACTCGATATCTGTATGTTATAGTGAAATACTTTGATTTGGTTTGTAACTGCTGAGGTGAGACATGAAAGTTCTGCCAGGTAAAATCACACGCATAGCAACATTGAGATAGCCCAAAGCATTTGAAGCATGTGGCGTTTCTTGCACGTCTGTGTACTACCCATAGAAGTTAAGAAGTCCACGATACGTACTATCTTCTGCTCTGGTGGACATGTTATCCAAATACTCGATAACAGTACATGGACCACTGGTTTTGAGAGGTGATATAGGTATATTTAGAAAGCTGAACACAGACGTTTTATTGTTTGATGACATCTTGAATAGGCTTTACAATTACGAGAAAGTCATCGAGTAGATGAAGGATCCTATGTAATCCATACTTGTTTTCAGCTATCCAGCAGATGGCTTGTGAAAGAAGATAAAAACTTTTTGAGGCTACTTCTACATCCAAAGGGTAATCTGTGATAAAAATAGTATTTGTTACGCCATTTAATTAAAAAATTCTCAATTGCTCTGGTTTGATAGGGATAAGTTTAAATGCATCACATATATCTGTTTTACACATCTGGGAGCCAATTCCATGTTCATGAATAATGTTTCTGGCATCATCTATTCCTACATAAGGCAAAGGCAATAGGTCTTTATCTTCCAAACCATTGATACTGTCATGATGTGAATCACTATGAGGTGCAGACAAAACAATAAACCAACCTTTTGTTTTAGTATTTTCCCCCTCGGCAACACCAATTGCGGTAACGCGATAAATTTCAAATCGCGGAGCATCAAAAGATCTCAATAAAATTTCTTCGTAATGTCCTTTTCAATAAGTTCATCAACGATTTTCTGGTTATTTTAAAGCAGATTGTAATCATTTTTGAGATATAGAGTGCAATAAGAGTGTCAAACCCAAATCTTAAACCACTTCATAAGTTATTCACAAATGAAGTTACCTCATGACCTTTTAACTCTGATTCTAAATTTCTTATATTAAAAGGAGCTGAGACTGTTAACATAGTATCAACGTTATGTTCGTGTCTACGTAGTCATTTATTTTTTTCCTGCAAGATTGTTGATCATGTTTATCTGATTTGCATTTGGCACACCTGTGTTCAAATGGACATGGAATTTATTTACATAAACCTTCATTGAAATTATTAAAATTTTCTTAGTTGTAGAAAAAAACGTTTACGAGATTTGTCTGATTCACATTATTGATCAGATCACTACGGTATTCTCTTCTTGGCGCCTTGTAATGCGCACAATTTGTTTCATTTTTTGTAAGATAAGGTCACATTTATCCGATGTATGTTCAGAGCAGTGACATAGATCGCAAAGAATGGGTTTGCTACTTGCAGTGGCGGCATCATACAAAGTTTTGTCTCTGGAATTCCATGCAGTGTTGATATTTTTCCTTTGCAAGTACATTGCAGCTTTGGCGGAGAAGCTTCTGAGATACTCATTTGCTGCAGCAACCCCATGAGGTTTTAAAAGCTTCCTGACATTGTTTTGTATTAATTAGTGTAGCCTAGTTGGATAAAGAGAAGATACTTCCCCTTTATAGACAGTAAAGGCATCGGTGCAGCCTGCAACATTTAAATCACCAAACATTCTCGAATCAAAGCGTAATCCGTCTGCTTGGAAGTCATGACAGAATAGGACTCATCGTATCCATTTATTAAATAATGCATGTAGATTTATGTCCCTAACTTCAATATTTTTTCTGTAAACATTGTCGCTTACTATATTAATTGCTGGTGACGAGCCTATAGGTACTCCCATTAGATCCGGTTAATTCCTTGCACACTTCATTTTCTCGCTGAATATCTGTCACAAGAGTATATTCCTCGTCTTGTTTTTGTTCATGCAGTTTCATTGCTTCTCTTGCAGTTGTCATCGCCATTTCAAACAACGATAGCTGTTTTTGAAGCAAAGTATTAGGTGTTGATACCACTGACTGGTTATCGATATGCTCATCACGTCTTGGTTTACTTCTTGTAAAAGTCAGATCCAGTCTTTTAGATGCGGGTCCAGCAGCAGCATTTCCCATCGTATATACTTTTTCTGTTAAATTTTCTAGAGGCAATTCGAAGTCGTGTTATCAACTGCTCCAGATTCTTCGGAAACATTGATAGCTTGTCTACGACTGGCTGCCCGTGCGTAATTTCCCGTTTCAATAACATTATTATTATACAATCTCAGCAACAAACTCTTTGGATTCGAAGCAGAAACTATGATATATAAATACTTCAGTGCATCTCTGAATTCAGCATTTGTCCAGTTTACTGGATTATTAGCATCGTACTGAATAGATTTTCCACTTGACCTAGATCTCGAAACTCGTGTATTTCGCATTTTTTAAATATAATTATGCCGGTCTGTTCGACAGTTGTATAAAGTCTTTATAATATTCATAACATTCACGGTATGTAAAGTCAATGTTAACTTATGATTACGTAACGATACATTAAATCAGGAACAGTCGCCATTTTGCGTACACACGCTACTGATATTGGTCCGCAAGATGACCAAGTTAAACATGTCTGAAACACGATACGTTTTATCGAGAATAGTTAATAATAAAAAGTAATGTACTCCTGATAAGATGAAGATAGAATCACTAAAGGTAAAATAGTGACTGAATTTTGCAACCCTGAGATTAAACAAATAATTATAATTAGATCACTTAATTAACCAATCACAAAGCTTGATGATGCATATATAATCAGTTTAACGTGACCAATAAGAAGTGTGTTATGCTAATTATGTCTTTAGGAGAGAAATACAGAAAGAGAATGAAATTACGTATTCTTCTATAAACCAATTTTAATTTTAACATTAAATAATATTAAGACATTTGTCCAAAGTCTATTTGGTGCTAAAACCACGTTCACATTATGAATTTAGGAAATAATATGTAGTTTTACCTACAGAACAAAATTTCGAATAGTTTGGGTCTTTACCCGACGAGGTTACCAAGATGTATCAGCTTTGCTTTCCGAAAAACAGTGGAGAAAACTACATAAATACGCATGCAGCAAAATGTTTACGTATTACACTTCAATGCACATGCAAATATACCTATATTAAGTTTCTTTCAAAGTAAACATGAGTAAAAAGGTCACCTTTGCACAAAGATCATTTGAAAATCTTGCTTCAGGTCACCAGATTTTGATTATATATAAAGTTGTCATTTTAGTAAACAATGACCAATATGAGAAATTAAATCAACTTTTAGATTTTGCTTTTGAATTACGCAACTCACTTATAATTAAAAATGTTAGTGAAATGTTAAAAAAACAATACAACAACAACTACAGTGTGTTGAACATCCTGGTTTTAAACGATCTATGGTGCTTTTCCCGAAAGAAAATGTAACTGGTTCCCCAGGAATTCTAACCAACCAGGTCAATAAGTAAAGCTGAGTCGATATTTTGTATAAAATATATACTACTACATACTATAGTATTCCAGCAAAACACTTAATCTATGTATAGTTTAGAATTCGACTTACTTTGTACGGTCAATTTTAAACGTTGTATTATCCCACATCGCCATTCACTTAAGTGTTCATTTTCTGTTACATTAGGAATAGTTACCTTTATCTGTCTTAGACGATCAAAATGATTTTTTTCGCACTGAATGTCATATGTGGAAGTGTCATTGCCAATATCATCACCACATCGAAAATATCTTCCACTTTTACGTATTCCATTTGTAATGATGTAATATTTCAGTCGTGAATAATCGGAAATGCAGAAAAAAGTAAATGATTCTCCAAGTATTACTGGGGTAGTTGAACGATATCTGATGCGACACTGCTCATTGAAGTATATAATGGCTAAAAACAAAAAATAACGCAAGATTAACTACTTGTAAGATTAACTGCTCAATGCTATATAACTTCATCGTACTACTAAGTGTAAATACGAAAGTAAATGAAGTACTGTGCCCGTGACACTCACAACAATGTACCACAGTGGACATTAATCGACCTCTGAAAATCAGAGGTTGAAGCGTCCACGTGTGTGGCTACAACAACCGTCATGATTATAAAATACAGAAATGAAAATATCAAAACAATGTTCACCTTAGAGGTCTAAAAGTATAATAGTTATCATATTCAGTATAACGTTAAGATCTATAAGCCAAAGTGTTCACTTTCTGCTACATACGGATTGATTATACTTACAATCCTCTTTAAAAGGTCATGGGGAATTATTTTGCAGTGATTGATAGATATTTGATTTCGGGGCTAGAAAACAAGATGAAAAAAATATCAAAATCTACATTTTTTTGTATATCAATCGTAGTATAAATAAGGTACTGTAATACCAGGTTATATTGCCAATATTAATCATATAATGTGTTTTAATCCATTCTCATTAAATGCCGAGGAGACATTTTCCAGGGTGATTTATTTTCTCGGATGTTTACCAATGACCTATTTCAAAACCTTTGATGTCTCAATATACAGTATTAGCTTGTCTGGTCTCCTATTTTGTTTTGGGGTGTTTTTTTTTTATAAATGTCAAATTACTTAAATATATGTAAGACATTGTAAATATGCCGTAGTTAGTTTTCCCTCCTTCATCTTTGACCAATATCTCATCTTCATCATCACTGCTATCCTCTGCTTAGTTATCCAACATTTCATCTTATATATTGATTTTTAATTACTATTTTCAGGATTATTATCCGAAACCATACATAATCAAGTCGTTGATATTGTGTATGAACTTATCGTGTATCGATCCATTTCTGAACTGCAGCATACACTTGATAATAGCTTTATAGTGATCCACACGTCATTTCGAATGTTCACATGTAAAGGTGATAGATAAATCCAAACCACAAGTCCAAAAATCATGAAACCATAGGACATACAAAATCAGTGAAAATGAAAAACAAATGGAAAATAACAAAATATGTCTACTTGAAGAGCATATGTGAACCCCTGTGATGGAATGAGATCAGGTGCCCGGGGAGAGTGAGCATCTCCTGCTTGCTAGCAACACCCGTCACATATACCCCGTAGAAAGAGTCAAATCGTGTGATTTACATATGTATTTATATATGGAGAAGTCGAAGTAGGTAACCTTCTAGTATAGAAGGTGTCAAATCTGTGTAAAGTGATCGGAATCGGTCTCAGTCCAGAATATCATTTAAAAGTCTGGATAACGAGATATCATATGGAGTAATAAGAGTCTCGTAACGACCGTAGAACTTCCTCAGTGACGATGCTAGTCTAGCACATATATCACCCTGGTTGAGCAGCTTAACTGAAAGTCGCCTAGCCCTCAGAACAAAGTCATTGTAATTTGAACATGCTCTGGAATAACGTATTAACTGATATATGAATACGCCGTATGCGGGCGATGATGGAATGTTGCTACTTATGAAAGGAAAGTTTGTGATAGCGAAATTGAAATCGTCACGTTTGTCATAGAGTGAGGTGTTCAATTGACCATTAATATCGAAAGACAACATAATATCTAAATACGAAGTAGAATTACTATTTTCTATGGTACACTAAATTAACACAGATATATTTGCTTTTACTTTTCCGTCGTCTTACAATTTGCTGCTAGTTCGGATGAACCTTCTTTTTCATTATATCGACCTCATAAACCTATTCATTTTCGTTGTCTGTCTTGAATGTGGGAATACACTTTTTCTTACCGACATTCATTACTGAACTTGATACTCGCCAACACTTACCCATGACATTAATGTCTACTTTGAACGGAATTGGTCGTCATCGCCACGTTTCTTTCTTTCTTTTTTCTTTCTATCATCTTTTCATGTGTCTTTGAATGACGAGTAAGTTGTAAAATATTACACCCAAATAAATACATGTTGTTTTTAGCCGATAAAACACATCCGTTCCATGATGTGAAAATCACAAATTACTTTTATTATGATTCATTTAATGATTTTGGAGTTGTAAGTACGCACACACAAGAACAGTTATGGTCTATAGATTTATTCAAACCTACACTCCATCCCATATATTTCAATTTGAATTTTTAAGCCATAATATGATATTCGATAACATTATTCTGGTTTATATTCCCATTACTCAAAAGAAAACACATTTTTAACGGATGCATAACTGAAAGATTTTCTACCTTATCATTCCTAGGTGAGACTCCTTTTAAATTCACTAACTGCCAGACCTCCTGTGTAATTCAGATGTTTAGTAGGCATGGATACTACCCCTAAGATTGCTTAGTAGTCATTGGTACTATACCCCAGATTGCTTTTAAAATGCAAGATATATGCTGATGTCAGTAAGTGACTCGGGATTAACACCAGATTTCTTCTAGAGATTTAATATCCTTTTCATATACAGAAACGGTCCTATTGTGATCGTGATCGTTATGATTAGTATATTTTCTAATATGGTGATATTTTTACATAGTTTACTCTCTTTACAAAAAAAAAACAATGCACCAAACATATCTCATACGTTACAACTGTGGTTTTTCTATATATTTTTCAATTTCAGTTTCTTGAGATTTGTACAACTGGTCTGACTTTAGAACATCTAAAATCAAGAAGTTTTACTAAAATTCACTCCATCAAGTCTTCTGACTTTTCGACTCTTTACACAACGATCCTTCATCAGAAATTAAAAGACAGATCAGCGGAAATTGTTCAAAATGCATTTACTAGTGAAAACGGAAGCCGCCAATTCAAATATATAGTTATAGGCCATGATAAAACTTATTTTGTTAGGGAAAATTCTGATTCCAAAAATAAATAGACTGAAACAGATGTCATCTAGATGTTGAACTTTCTTATCGTTAACATTGTTTGTGGTGTTTGGAGGAAAGTTTTTTCAACAAATTGTCGGCATTCCAATGGGCACTAACTGTGCTCCTCTTCTGGCTGACATATTCCTCTACTCATACGAAGCTGAATTCATTCAGTCTTTGCTTTCGCAAGGAAAGAAAAAATTGGCTCTTGGCTTCAGTTTCACTTACACATATATAGATTACGTGCTTTCAATTAATAATCCTTCATTCGCGGATTACCTTAGCATCATCTATTCAAGTGAACTGGAGGTCAAAGAAACCACAGACAGTAGTAATTCTACTTGGTATTTAGATATTATGTTGTCTTTCGACATTAATGGTCAATTGAACACGTCACTCTATGACAAACGTGACGATTTCAATTTCGCTATCACAAACTTTCCTTTCATAAGTAGCAACATTCCATCATCGCCCGCATACAGCGTATTCATATCTCAGTTATTCCAGAGAATGTTCAAATTACAATGCCTTTGTTCTGAGGGCTACACGACTTTCAGAAAAGCCACTCAACCAGGGTAGACCACAGGTATTCGTAAACAAATCATGTGATAACTTTGAAACGGCCCCTGCGGTTTAGCCTATACTATAAAATATTCGTAAACAAATCATGTGATAACTTTGAAACGGCCCCTGTGGTTTAGCCTATACTATAAAGTATAGAAGGTAAGTAACTCCCTGGCCGCCTCGGCGGTTTGAGAGGCTGAAACTTGAAATAAAACACGTATGCACACACCTTTGTATGTTTTGTATACATGTGAGAATACCTATACCCTTCTCAAGTAAAACATTTGTTCAAATTCATCGCGGTTCTCTAGATATACACCGAAACTCGCTACTGGCTTCAACCTGAACGGAAGTTATATGCTATTCTGTCATAGTTCGGTCATGTGCGAGATTTACGCTTCCGAAAGGCATAAAGCGATACGTAAAACGCAGAGAGTCACGAAAAAGATCGGGAAAAATGGATGAAGATCAGAAGTTCGCGTATAATTTGGCTAAACAAGGCCACACTTTAGTTATAGTAGGTCAGGCAGGATCGAGAAAGACCCATACATTACGCCTTATTATTCAAGACCTGCGAAGTCTAGGTAACAAAGTATTTATTACGTGTTGAACAGGAATCGCTGCCACCAGGTACACAGGTCTTGGAGGAAATACATTGCACAAGTAGACAGGGTTGATGGACGGTAGGTTTCAAAATGAAGAATTGTTGCATTTGGTCAAAACTGATGAATGGTATGAAGATGTAAAAGCTAATATTGCCACAGCTGATACATTAGTGATCGATATAGTGTCCATGATTAGTTCAAAAACACTTTCGCAGATACAGTTCTTATGTAAGCATATAAGAAACTCCCAAGACACATTTGGTGGAGTACAAGTAATTTTATCTTGGGATTTTACCAGTTACCACCGATGTCTAATGAACTGTATGGAGACTCCGGTAGTCTCTGTTTCAATCAAGTTAGTTTGATACATTTTTTTTTCGCATATTGTAACACTGAAGCATATACACAGACAGACTGAACCTGAGCTCATCAATTGTATAAATGAGTGTTCAATGGGTAAAATTTCACCAGAAACAGAAAGCTTCATACATCCATTATCAACACTCTTGACACAAGATGCCATGGAATTATTTGCAAGAAACATTGATGCAGACATGTATAATTACAGGAAGCTGAATGAGCTTCCTGGGATGATGAAGTTATATGATGCTATAGGTGAGGAATCTGAATATTATCTTAACAAGTTTCTAGCACCAGGGACTGAAGGTTGGGTGCCCAGTCATCCTTCTCAAGAATATAAACAATGATCTAGTGAATGCACTTCAGGGGACAATTACTCGGCTGAATAATGATTAAGTAAATGTGAATTTTACAATAAATAACAAAAGTATAACTTCTAACATTAAAAGTGAGCAGTTTTACTACTATAGATCTCACTCTCACACTCATTATTATGATTACTTATATCTTTTAAAACCTTTTTCTGTATAAGATAATCTTTGACAGGATCTTTGTGCTGTGGTTTACACTTGGAACAAACACTGCTCATGGCACAAAATTAAATGCATATTTTGCATGATACACAACGGTATCTGTATACCAGGTCTGTGTCTTTTGAGATTTGTTCACTATAGTACCTAGAGTTGTCAAAAACACTAATCCCATCTGATGGTATGCCATCACAATATCTTAAACATTTCACTGCATTAAAACAGAATTAATGCCTGTGATTTCCAAAGAATATAAATTACAAATACCAATATCCTTTAGATTGATGAGTTTTCCTAAGACTGTGATGTCCCATGTTCCATTCTTATATAATGTGAGTTCAGTTATGATCTTATTTTGATATATCTTAAGGCCACTAAAATATCCAAGGGTTATAGCATTCCCATTTTGAGATAATAAGACGAAATCCTCTGGAATGTATTGGGATATGGCATTATAGTCTATTGGATCTGAGCTCCGATTCTCTTTGTCAGTACTCCATGCAACTCCATAATACCTCTGAATCAATTTTCCTGCCCAATTAGATCTATTCCGACCACGTTTTATGGTAATTTCAGGATAGATATTGAAAAGTATTTTTTCCAAATTGAAATTTAGAATGAACTATTTTGGGAACATTTCTCTGAACTTCAATGTAATCTATGAATTTATCCTTTGTTGATATGCGTTTGATAATATCCAATCTGTCAACTCACCGTCTGCCATGCTTTACTTTGTACAATTAAATTTTGGATTTTTAAAACTTAATACTGGTTTAAATAACGGGCTAAAATAATGTTTTCCCGAACTTTTCCGTGACTCTCTGCGTTTTACGTATCGCTTTATGTCTTTCGGAAGCGTAAATCTCGCGCATGACCGAACTATGACAGAATAGCATTCAACTTCCGTTCAGGTTGAAGCCAGTAGCGAGTTTCGGTGTATATCTAGAGAACCGCGATGAATTTGGACAAATGTTTTTCTTGTGAAGGGTCTAAGTTTTCTGACATGTATACAAAACAAACAAAGGTGTGTGCATACGTGTTTTAGTTCAAGTTTCAGCCTCTCAAACCGCCGAGGCGGCCAGGGAGTTACTTACCTTCTATATTATATAGTATAGGCTAAACCACAGGGGCCGTTTCAAAGTTATCACATGATTTGTTTACGGATATATGTGTGCTAGACTAGCAACGTCACTGAGGAAGTTCTATGGTCGATACGAGATTCTTATTACTCCATATGATATCTCGTTTTCCAGACTTTTAAATGATATTCTGAACTGAGACCAATTCGGATCATTTTACACAGATTTGACACCTTCTATACTAGAAGGTTACCTACTATATATAAATATATATGGAATTAACACGAATTTGACTCTTTCTACTGGGTATATGTGACGGGTGTTGTTAGCAAGCAGGAGATGCTCACTTCCCTGGGCACATGATCTCACTCCATCATAGGGGTTCACATATGCTCTTCAAGTAGACATATTTTGTTATCTTCCACTTGTTTTTCATTTTTGTATATCCTCTGGTTTCATGATTTTCAGACTTATGGTTTGGATTTATCCATCATCTTTACATTATCTATCCTTATATCACACTAAACATCATCACCCCAAATTCAAAATAAAACAAAAAGAAATTATATATTCGTGAGCACTCTCTTTCGTTCAAGAATGTTAAAATTCCAGCAGCGGGTGAGCTGTAGAGCGCTCTCTTTATTGAACACGCCCCTGGTGTGATGGAGAAGTAAGCATACCCTGTCGACCAGAGGTGGGTTCAAGTGTTATGGAGGAGTAAGCATCCCCTGCTGACCAGAGGTGTGATCAGGTGTCATGGATGAGTAAGCATCCCGTGCCGACCAGAGGTGGAATCAGGTGTCAGGGAGGAGTAAGCATCCCCTGTGGACCAGAGGTGGGATCAGGTGTCATGGAGGAGTAAGCATCCCCTGCTGACCAGGGGTGGGATCAGGTGCCATGGAGGAGTAAGCATCCCCTGCTGACGAGAGGTGAGATCAGGTTTCATGAAAGAGTAAGCATCCCCTGCTGACCTAGGGTGAGATCATGTGCCATGGAGGAGTAAGCATCCCCTCCTGACCAGAGATGGGATCAGGTGCCATGGAGGAGTAAGCATCCCCTGCTGACCTAGGGTGAGATCATATGCTATGGAGGAGTAAGCATCCCCTGCTGACGAGAGGTGGGATCTGGTGTCATGGAGGAATAAGCATCCCCTGCTGACGAGAGGTGAGATCAGGTGTCAGGGAGGAGTAAGCATCCCCTGCTGACCAGAGGTGGGATCAGGTGCAAAAGAGGAGTAAGTATCCCCTGCTGACCAGAGGTTGGATCAGGTGCCATGGAGGATTAAGCACCTCTGCTGACCAGAGGTGAAATCAGGTGTCAGGGAGGAGTAAGCACCCCCTGCCGACCGGACACTATGTAGATCTTACTGTTCCATCATCTTAGCAATACCATAGGATTATTCGAGATAGTAAAACTCGTTGTTTGTTAAGTGGTACTTGTTTATTTCCGCTTGAAACAGATTTTATGTACAGTACGTCGCAAGCAGAATTACTGATGATTAAACAATTTCAGATAAACGTCCAGTCGAACAAACGTGAAACGTGAAAATGTACGTGTGTAGTTTGTAAACCGCTATTAATTGTTGTATGCAAATATATCTATATATATATATAGATATATATAATCCATATATATATCATGAGAAAATAATAAAACATGGAACGTTTTAACTTTTAGACATTTTTTATTACCTCAGTTCTTTTTT
Source organism: Pteria penguin (assembly GCA_035048485.1). Lineage (NCBI taxonomy): Eukaryota > Metazoa > Mollusca > Bivalvia > Pterioida > Pteriidae > Pteria > Pteria penguin. The sequence continues at coordinate 60,193,848 of CM068585.1, read as the reverse complement.
GTTTGCAAATATTATATCATCAGAAAAGATATAATATGTCACTTCTGTTAAATCTCTTTGTACCACGTTTGATTAGGGAAAAGTTGGACAATATTTTAAAATACAAAAATACTTAATGATATGACACTTAAGGCACTGTGCTTACCTGTAACGATATGACACTTAAGGCGCTGTACTTACCTGTAACTGACGAGCAACTAATCAATATGCTGATAAATATGCATGTGACATGGATAATGAGGAGACGAAGGTGGTTATCCATTGTTTAAAACCAAACGCGGAAGTATATTAAAACATTTCACGACTAATGCTCCCGAGCTCTGTACTAATACGACATAATCTACAAGGAAGAATGGAAGAGTCTATCAGGAAACTTGTAGTGGTTAATATTATGTGAACAGTTTGCAAATGTTTATTTTTTTCTTTGGCCCTTTAGCAAAGGGTATAATCTTACAGGAAGCAATATTATCATTATGATTGTCTAATTGAGATGGAGTTGCATTTTGATAAATATATTTTCTGTGATTTAAATATAAAACTTATTGTATTTTGAAGTTAACGTGGAACCGTTATGAATTTACTCTTTACTTTCTATATATAGGAAAGGGGGTAGTTTGTTATCTTGATATAACTATTTCAAGTCCTTAAACTATGAATATTCCATCATATTTGTTGTTACTTTAGTGAAGAAATACTGTAATATCAAAAAGTACATAAGTAAGAAAGAAATAAAACTAATCCGAATAGAATTTTTTCGTAATATTGTTTTCAATCCACATTTTCTTATTAACTTGATTCTGTCCGGATAATTAAAGTATCCACACTGTATATATGTAGAATAGATCTTAAGTTTTTTCTACCTTTTTAAACTGTTTCTCTCAATGTTTCCTTCTGTTCAAAATTGATTAATACTAAACCCCACTTTCCTCTAAAATGTGTCCAAAGATGTGAATTTTTCTATTTTTGTCTTATCCCCATGTCAGATTTCAATAATTTTTTCCGACATATAGCTTTCAGATATGTTACAGTAACATGTCATATTACATTGAATGCCCAAATATGTGCATGTATCTTTACGCCTTCTCATTTAAATTACTACGCTGTAAATTAGACTTCCTCTGTAGTTTTATTCGTAAAATTATAAAATTGATACATAGACGCATACTACAATGCCTTTCTTACTAATATTCACATAATTTTCTCGACGTATGAATATTCAATTTCCAGAGCCACCAATAAAGAGAAAATACACTTATTAAAACCAGACAGCATTTAAAATATTGTTGATTTGAATACAAAATCATAAATAACTATACATAGAGAAAAAAAAACCCCAAAAGTGTGCAAAACCTAGTTATATGTAGGAACTGTCCGGATACCATAACTTTACCTTATCATATATCATGTTTTTGAGATTTTTAATACGAAAGGAAGATTGTGTTAATTACAATACGATAACAAATGTTGATGTAGCACTCAAAACATAAATTTACCTGAAACTGACCGATGCACTGACCAATATGCCCACGGAATCCACAACTGCTAGGAACGTACGTCTTTAAATTGCTAAAATATTAAACGCAAAGACATTTTGCCTCTGAGTACCTTCCAGTATTCAAATCTTTACATTGAAGTTTACAAGGAAGTTATGAAGATTGACATCTTGTAGCGTTAAGTGGTCGATATAAAGTGAACGACAGGCAAAGATGTATCATCCCTAAGCATATCATCTTACAGAAATGTTTAAGACGTATAAAGCTGTAGGTATAGAGATCTGTTAATGGAAAACTCTGGTTAGAATGGGTCGTATTCTATTTTATACTGATATATCATTACGGCAGTTGTGTAATAAAGGGCACGTAAAGTTCCATCATCATTGCTTTCTATTCCAGATGTTCTGTACCGAATTCATCATTGTCAAGATGTCCTTGATTGCATTCCAGTATACTTTTTAACGGCCAAGCAAGTCATATATGTTTTTGAAGAAATTGTAATGCGGTGAATTTCTAATGCAGAGGCCAAATTTATATGTAATATGATAAAGCCTTAGAATTCAAACCACTTCACATTTGGTGACGAGCCAAGCGCTTTCAGTTATACGTTTTAAGTATAATCAGTTTCTATACAAGATGATGCGTTTTACACAGACATTCCAAGTGTTCTCTCTCCCTCTCTCTGTCTGTCTGTCTGTCTGTCTCTCTCTCTCTCTCTCTCTCTCTCTCTCTCTCCATATAGTGAGGTGTAGTTCTAACATAACTTTATGTTAATGTCGCGTTGACGTGAAGTTTGCTTTCCTCGTGCGCTCAAGACTGCTGAGCACATGTGTTTGCATTAACGTAATTTCGAGACCGCGTTAACGCGCTTGAGTGTCGCGTGAACGTGCTTGACAGCCACGTTCACTTGTTTACAACTTAATACTTATATTAACATGTACACATAGAAGGATTTGAAGGAGAATCGATATATACATTGTATATTCAAATATAAAAACATATTAATGTGTAAGTAAAATGTTTAGAATGACATAAACCCCTTATGAGTTAAGGGATATATCTTAAAGATAATGAAAGCAATTTTCCGAACATTAACTATAATGAAATTTATTCTTATTTTAGGAAAATATCAATAATAACAAAAATAATAATAATCAAGTTATTGTAAATAATAATAATGATGATAATTATGATATTCATATAGTATAAAAAAAAACTAGCTAAAAATAATGATAATAAATCAGAAATAAATACATAAATAAATTACTTAAAAATAAACAAATAAAATAAAATTAGAAAGTAATGATGCTAGATTCTTTATAGTATAAACTGACGAAGTTTTTCATAAATACCTTATTACATGTTTGCACGGTAAATTCTGTTATTATATTACATATGAAACCCATAATGCGGGGTGTCATTTTAACATTACATTTATTATAAACGTAATTATGGCGACATTGGCGGTATTTTATTTCGATCCATTTTATTTCCTCTATCCATATCACTAAATAGAGAATTACACATGTAGACATGTGAAGGTGCGACTTGACTGAGCTGCGGGAATAAATCGCGTTACCGCGAATTTCCTCCCGCGTTTACACCAGGAGCGCACGCGAGACCGATCGGCACGAGTGTTTAAGCAGTCCTCGTGACCGCTTTTTGCGTTAACGTGTATGTTATGTTAGGACTGCACCCATCCGTAAATATGCCACGTATACACTCCTCGTAGTCCCACTATGTACACACTATTCTCTCTACATGGACCTGTATTCTATACATGTAGCTGCCTCTTGTACACTCTCTTCATAGGGCTGTCAAGTACCCACTCTGTTCATAGACTTCCTACGTGTAGATCGTCTCCATACACCTACAGTGTACACATTCTCTTCATGAATCTGCCATCTAAACACTCTCTATATAGATTTGCAACGCACACTTTCTACTTACACCCGCCACGTGTATATTATCTTCAAGCTTTTCATAGACTTGCTATGTGAACAATTTCTCTAAGGATCTGTCACGTATATACTGTCTTAGGCATCTTTAATTCTCTTCATAGACTTGCAAAGAATACACTCTCGTTATATACCTGACATTTGGATACGTTTATGTCTTTAAAAGGTATATATAAAAACATTTCTTCACGTGCATTTCCGACGCCAGAATTTCAGTTAAACAACATTTCATACGTTGAACAGGAAAATTTAGCTGCATGTTCTTGTCTCTTTCGTGTATTCATACGTGTATATTTATGTATTTAGTTCCTCGACTTGAAAAGTTGTTGCAGGACTTTTGCGACGGGTGTTGCACGCAACCAGGGGACGCTTACTCCTCCCGGGGATCTCATCTCACCTCGGTTTTTTGGGGTTTGCATTTGTCTGAATATGACACTATACACGATATTGCCCTTTTATTCCATGGACTATAGCTTACCTTCTGTATTCGTCGTTTTTTACTTTAATAGCCTTGTTGTGTGTTTATTTTTCAAAGTTTACGTGAAGTCAAGTAAGGTGCCCTTGGAAAGTGAGGGTCTCCTGTTTGCATGCAACACCCATCGCAACAGTTATACGGAAACATGTCAAATTTGGTAAAAAATTCCAATGCACACAGGAATGTACAAAAATTTTGAAGGTGACAGCTCGTGTTTTTCATTCATCTTATAAAATACATATATATATATATATATATATATATATATTATATATATATATATATATATATATATATATATATATATATATAAAAGCACAAAAAAGGAAATTGTAACAAACATTCACTATTCATAAGTATCGGATCAACCTCAATGAAGGTTAATGCAAATCGCTCGAGAAAAAGGGGTCAATATAAAAGCACAGGTAAGCGATAACGATACTAAAACAATTAAAAAATTGCCAAATTTTCGAAGCAATCTGCTTCTTCTTCAGGACACACACACACACTCACACAAATATAAAGACACGAAAAGAAAGATAGAAAATATATACAAAGCACTAGTCTAATAAAAACTGGTTTCTTCAATTGGCTACATATTGAGCGTTTCTCTATGCGCTATCTAATAGGAAATGAGCCAAACACAAGCCGACAGCTTGCTTACAGGTCAAGTGGCGCCCCCTAAAATGTATTTGCATTGACCTACTGAAGGTAATTAGACTAGGTGATAAGAAGTTATAGATAGAAGGACAAAGAAAATAAATAACAGAAATAAATGGGAGTGAAAAACAAATAAGTGATAAAATAAGTAAGTACAAAAAAAAAAAACAAAAAAAAAAAAAAACTGTCAAGACAAGTGGTAATATTGGATGGCGAGTTACATGACAAGTATAAAGGCACGGATTCCTATCGTCTGTCCATACCAAACCCTACCCAAAAATGGGCATCTCCACAAAAGATGCGGTGTTTGGGACAAACAGACGCAGACTGCTCTATTTCATAATATAGGATGCTGGTGTCAATACTTCTTGTTCATCAAAAGGACATCTGACACTTTGTTTAGACCGCTTGGTTCTATAGTGTGAAGCCCATGTTGCCAAAAGCCCTCTTTCGCCACTCGGTCATCTACTGTCCACATCGCACTATGGTCAATGGCCACAACAATCATGTCCTCCCAAGAATGGTTGTCCATGTTAAAATGCTTGGCTACTGGCAGATGCATTTTCTTGGTTTTGATGGACGACCTACGGTTGTTCACTCGCATGTTCAAAGCATCTTCTGTTTCCCCAACATACTGTTTTTTACACACCTTGCATGTGATAAGGTAAACCACATTTTTGGATTTACAGGAGAGTTTATCCAAAATCTTGTACTCCTTACCGGTTACAGAACTTTTGAAGGTGGATGTAGTGTCTGAGTGGGGGCACAGCTTGCAGCGTTTGTCATTGCATGTTGTGAACGAACCAATTGGTCGTGGATTGTCAAGCCTTGACCTGACTACATGATCTTTAATACTTTTAGGCTTTCTGTAGGCAACCATAGGAGGTGATGGGATGGCCTTCGCCATACGTTTGGAATTGTGGAGGGTAGGCAGGTGCTTGCGTAGGATTGTAGATAGGCCTTGCAAAGCTGGGTGGAAGGTGATGACTAAAGGTATTCTGGGGGCAGTGTCCTTAGTTTTGTATTTCAGCAAATCTTCTCTACTGGTTGACATGGCATTGGAGATAGCTTTGTCAACGGAGTTCTTATTATACCCTCTGTGGCAAAGTCTCTGTTTGAGTTCTGAACTCCTCGTCTTATATAAGTCATCAGTAGAGCATATTCGTCGTAATCTGGTGGACAAACTTTTAGGAATACCTTTGAAGACATGGGGCGGATGACAACTGTCCGGTCTAAGGTAGAGGTGTGCATCTGTAGGTTTGGTGAACAAGTCAAAAGTGATGTTTCCGTTGCACAGAGTGGATCTGGTGTCCAGGAAGACATTGGTGGTTTCTGAGATATCGGCAGTGAACTTTATGGAGGGATGAAAGTTATTGGCAAAATTAATAAATTCATCAAGTTTTTCTCTACCTGCTGTCCATTTCATTTCAATATCATCAATAAAACGGAGCCAGCTCATGGGTTTGGTTGGGGCTTGGCTGAGGAGTCTTTTTTCTAACTCACCCATGAAAATGTTAGCATAGGAGGGCGCCATCTTTGTTCCCATGGATGTACCATTGACTTGCAGGTAATGCTCTCCGTTGAACATAAAGTTGTTAAGTTTCAGTGTATGTTCCAGGAGCTTTACCAGGGATTCAGTTGAGGGCGTTTTGGTTTTCCTGGAATCCCATACCTTTCTACAAGCCTCTATCCCTTCGTCGTGAGGGATATTGGTATATAGAGAGGTGACATCCATAGTCACAAGAAGGGTACCGGGGGGTAAGTTAGTGCTGGGTGTTTTATTGATGTAATCCGTTGTATCTTGGAGATAGGATGGTAATTGTACAACATGGGAACAAAGATGGCGCCCTCCTATGCTAACATTTTCATGGGTGAGTTAGAAAAAAGACTCCTCAGCCAAGCCCCAACCAAACCCATGAGCTGGCTCCGTTTTATTGATGATATTGAAATGAAATGGACAGCAGGTAGAGAAAAACTTGATGAATTTATTAATTTTGCCAACAACTTTCATCCCTCCATAAAGTTCACTGCCGATATCTCAGAAACCACCAATGTCTTCCTGGACACCAGATCCACTCTGTGCAACGGAAACATCACTTTTGACTTGTTCACCAAACCTACAGATGCACACCTCTACCTTAGACCGGACAGTTGTCATCCGCCCCATGTCTTCAAAGGTATTCCTAAAAGTTTGTCCACCAGATTACGACGAATATGCTCTACTGATGACTTATATAAGACGAGGAGTTCAGAACTCAAACAGAGACTTTGCCACAGAGGGTATAATAAGAACTCCGTTGACAAAGCTATCTCCAATGCCATGTCAACCAGTAGAGAAGATTTGCTGAAATACAAAACTAAGGACACTGCCCCCAGAATACCTTTAGTCATCACCTTCCACCCAGCTTTGCAAGGCCTATCTACAATCCTACGCAAGCACCTGCCTACCCTCCACAATTCCAAACGTATGGCGAAGGCCATCCCATCACCTCCTATGGTTGCCTACAGAAAGCCCAAAAGTATTAAAGATCATGTAGTCAGGTCAAGGCTTGACAATCCACGACCAATTGGTTCGTTCACAACATGCAATGACAAACGCTGCAAGCTGTGCCCCCACTCAGACACTACATCCACCTTCAAAAGTTCTGTAACCGGTAAGGAGTACAAGATTTTGGATAAACTCTCCTGTAAATCCAAAAATGTGGTTTACCTTATCACATGCAAGGTGTGTAAAAAACAGTATGTTGGGGAAACAGAAGATGCTTTGAACATGCGAGTGAACAACCATAGGTCGTCCATCAAAACCAAGAAAATGCATCTGCCAGTAGCCAAGCATTTTAACATGGACAACCATTCTTGGGAGGACATGATTGTTGTGGCCATTGACCATAGTGCGATGTGGACAGTAGATGACCGAGTGGCGAAAGAGGGCTTTTGGCAACATGGGCTTCACACTATAGAACCAAGCGGTCTAAACAAAGTGTCAGATGTCCTTTTGATGAACAAGAAGTATTGACACCAGCATCCTATATTATGAAATAGAGCAGTCTGCGTCTGTTTGTCCCAAACACCGTATCTTTTGTGGAGATGCCCATTTTTGGGTAGGGTTTGGTATGGACAGACGATAGGAATCCGTGCCTTTATACTTGTCATGTAACTCGCCATCCAATATTACCACTTGTCTTGACATTTTTTTTTTTTTTTTTTTTTTTTTTTTTTTTGTACTTACTTATTTTATCACTTATTTGTTTTTCACTCCCATTTATTTCTGTTATTTATTTTCTTTGTCCTTCTATCTATAACTTCTTATCACCTAGTCTAATTACCTTCAGTAGGTCAATGCAAATACATTTTAGGGGGCGCCACTTGACCTGTAAGCAAGCTGTCGGCTTGTGTTTGGCTCATTTCCTATTAGATAGCGCATAGAGAAACGCTCAATATGTAGCCAATTGAAGAAACCAGTTTTTATTAGACTAGTGCTTTGTATATATTTTCTATCTTTCTTTTCGTGTCTTTATATTTGTGTGAGTGTGTGTGTGTGTCCTGAAGAAGAAGCAGATTGCTTCGAAAATTTGGCAATTTTTTAATTGTTTTAGTATCGTTATCGCTTACCTGTGCTTTTATATATATATATATATATATGTATATATATATATATATATATATTATTACATACTCAACCATGAATTATTACGTAGGGACTTTGTCTTTTAGTAGACTATTTTTACGAAATGATTAAATGTCATTTCATTACCCTTGTTCTATTGGAAATGGAAAGATAGGTCCCATAGAGCATTTAACAACACAATAAAGCGTGATTGCAATGAAATCGAGTAGTCGTTTATGTTATTCGCTTCCCTCCCCAAAAATATTTCGTTTGCTGTCTTGTAAAGATTTGAAGTTACACCTACATATTGAAGTTACTTGTGTGTATTTAAACTCAAAACGATTAAATTATTTATTAGAATAATTAATATAGCATATTAAATGTATTTTCAAAGTGATAAATATAATGATGACGAAATATAGAAATCAGGAAATTGACAGTGAGCAACAATGATGGAATGGAAAATATTGAACAGGTTCTGTATGGCACATGCAGTTAAGTACAAAACAATCACCCATATCCGATGATACATCGATTTTAGACAGGATTGTAAAATGATGACAGCTTCGTCTAAAACATCTGTTGACAGCTTTCGGATATAATATGTGGAATAAGAAATTTAGATCTTTGTTATGGACTCACGTGAGTGAGGGGTCTTTAACGTGACACATTACCATTACACGAAAACTCGGTTTTGTCTCATGTGAAAACAAGATACCGACGAGCTGAAGAGCGAGTCGAAACCTCGATCACGAGCAAAGCACCTAAACGGTTGAGCTACGTCCAGTATAAAACGTCTTATGACGGTATTTAATCTAACTTCAAGAACATGTTAACCTGTATAAAATTAAAATTATTGCAATATATGCGTATTTGGACAACTCAGAATTAAAAATTAGAAATGGAATGCAAAAGACATCTGACGAGACAGTATGAGAAAATTCACGAAGGATATGCACATAAAAACATGATAATTGTCAAATTAACACTGATAACATTACAAAACTATTCCATTGTACTACAGTTATGATACCGGCTTAGGACGGTCAATTAAAATAATAAACGTCACTCAAACGGTGTGGTAAACTGGTTTACGGGCGCCCATTGGGGAAATTACTCATAAAAATTGAAAGTAAAAATCAAAACTCCATCTATATCTTAGCTATGCATGAGGTGGGTACTCTTTAAGTTTCGAATTCTGTTTTCAATCTTTCTTCACAGTAAATTTTGAAGTACATATATATTTTTAATATAGCATGAGACTTTTTTTTGTTTTATCTTAGATAATATATGATTAGCAATAATATATATTTTGATTTTTGATATACCAAAAAAATCAATATGTACTTAAAATAGAGAAAAAGTAGAAGACTAGAAATAAAAATCAAAACAAAATAGCAATATACATTTTACCTTAAGTAAAACAGTTTTTGTACAAAATTCTTATGAATATTTTAGAAATATTTTCTTGACATACTTTCAAGTCTTTTTCAATACAATTTCAATATATGAATGGAACGATATTTTATATTATATAAGTATACAGTGTGGTTTCTAAATACGTGATATATACAACATTATTTAAGAGTATACTCGTATACTCAAACATAACAATGTACTATGGTAATATTAAGGAATCGGAATCGAATACTTTTGCAAGACATATTGTTACGATGATATCACTCTTTCCAGTCATCCGACTTTATCAAGGCTTATTTTGCATTTTCATAAATATGTCACCTTGTAATGGTCTTTTAAAAAGCCACGGTTTTTATGTAGTTTAGCAAAAACAAATGAGAAGAAAGCAAAGAAAAAAAAACCAATTAAGACAAAGGAAAAGTAAAAATCAATAAAAATAGCTAAAAATTCTTCCTCATGAAAAATCTTCTTCAACTTTTAAGATGATTCTTTGGGAATTCTAAAGACAGAGTTAGGTTTTCCTTTTCATACAGGTTTTATTTGTTGTTGTTCTCTCTGCTCTAAATGTACTGGTGTAAATTCATTCAGGGGCTGTTAGTATACAAGTCAGAAGAGGGTTCTGTAATAAAAAAAGGGATATCTTTTCATTGTAATGTTTTCCTGTGAAAAGAAAGAAGGATAAATACTATTCTGAAGATTCAATTTGTAATTTCTTTATGATAATATATTAAAAATTTGAATCCTTGATGAATATTAAGTTTTCTTTAATTCGTGATAAAAAATCATTTTAATCAGTTTACTACCACTACAACTTCATTTGTTATGTGGACCTTATGTATCCATGGCTATTATACTAATTGCTGCCTGTGGATCTAACATTCTTAAACTACAGGAATACTTATTTCTATATAGATTGGTTTCATGGAGTTGGAGTTACCTCCTCATGTTTGTGGTAATGCATGATTTCTTGTGCCGTATATTCAAACGAAGTTTAATTAATTAATTTTTGAAATTTTTAAATGTTTACGCTTTATTATAAGTCTTGTATTGGGGCCCCTCTACAGTCTTGTATAGACCTTTACTTGAACATTGCAAGTTAACTAACAGGGCGGTTGGGACTAAGAACCGGGCCTAGTTGAAACCTCCTTCAGAGGATACATGATCCTGAACCTCGTCCCTCTGATTGTTAGTCGAAACTCCTACAGATAATGGATTTGAGCTCGATCCCAGACCGGCAGAGCACTGTTTCTTCTTTTTGATGTCGCTTTATATATTTTTGATATCATGATGTTTATCTGCATTATCGTACGTGTTTATATATTCTTATGACCTCTCATCATGAGAAACTTGTTGGCCCTTGATCTCTATATAGAGGAATATTTATATTTTTAATGTGTGTCCGTTGACTTTTCTTCTGTTGAGATGAGTGGGAAGATGGGCCCGTAAGCCTGTTAACCACACCAACTGATTGACTATTGTCATATAAAATGACCGTCCTAATTCAGTATCGTAACTGCACTACAATAGGTTTTTGTGATGCCCTTATGTATTTTTTCATATCATTACACTATGTACTGTATATTTCCGTGGTGACTTCTGTCATACTGCTGAGTCAGTACTTTTTCCTTCTTCCTTTGGAAGCTTTTTTACATTGTCTAATAAATCAAAATTTAATTTGCATTAGCATTGCAAAAAATCACATGAACTATTTCTAGTTTGGAGAAGTTTTCTACATAAGTGGGTTGATTATGATCAAAGTTTCAGTTATATAATTCAAAGATGACTTATCACAAGAGAAATAACTCCAACTGAACATCATGTTAATGAAACCTATGTATACCCGACAGTCGTGTACAAAACATTTTCTAAAATTTTCTTTTGTCCGGATAATTTGTTATACAACTTACCTGCGGTAACATCATCTTTAGCGTTTAGCATTACGTCATACACCTGCTGAGTTCCACGATACGTCACATCTTCGTACATCTGTGGACCCACTGTTTGCGTAGACTCCCTTTCGTTCGAGTTCTTGTTGCTTTATAAATCGAAATTTAAAAAAAAATCTATAAGGAATGTCAGTCAGTGTGGAACAGCACGTATCGAGAATAGGGGGTTAAAATGGAAATTATAAGCGGGATATTTCACTTATTTGTGATGTATATTGAAACATATCTTTTTATCAAATGTAACATAAGAATGCATAGTGAAATCTAGGGATATTTCTGACAGGTTTATGCCTCCAACCTTACTAGATATGAGTTTTAAGCATGCTTATATTTATATTTTCAGAATTTCTATAAATTATAGAGTATATCAAAATGTAAAAAATACGACTTCAAATTAAATACGTAAAATGAAATCCGAGGAATCATACCTGCTCTCTTTTTCACCTGTTAAAAATAAAGCAAAACGTTTAGTACAGATAAATATTAAATGTGTAAGCTTTTTATTGATATACGTATACATGTATAATATGTGTACACCTTCTCTATATTCATGTATTTTTTCATTGCAAAAAATCGATGTGTTTTATTGCAGGGGGTTGCTTCTATATATATATGGGTTCCGTAACGATGGTTTCTTAGGTAATATTGGGATTTTTTTTTCATCCTTCTTTATTTGTATATATATGCACAACCACTGTAACTGCCTGCGAAAAAGCTTTCAAGACCTATATATTTTATTTATGTATAAAGTACATTGATCGGTGACATCATGACGCCCAATATTTGAGCCACTTTTTAACACAGAAAGCGATGTTTGGCAGACTTTTGATTGTTAATCTTAGGACGTCATAATGAAAGGTTCGACATTTTCCAGCCTTGCGTGACGTCATTAAAGTAGTATTTTCCGACGATAGTATGTCATTCTGGATAAACGTTACATTGTCATGGGACACCGGCTGTTTCTTTCAATTTTTGAATTCCCTCCGGAATGATTTAATGATGCGGTTTATAAATAGGAAATGGAAGTTTCCAGTATGATGTTTGGCGTTAAAAGCGCATATATATATATATATATATATATATATATATATATATATATATATATATATATATATATATATATATATATATATATATATATATATATATATATGTAATGTCTTATTTTGTGTTTTCATGCAGGAATAAAGTACAATGTCTGATGCATTTATGAGATATAATGTGCTAATTATGCAAATCACTCTAAAACTAAGGAGTATCTCCCTCATGCATAGCTGTGTCCTTATATACATTCTTTGGTTCACTTTTCGGTCATTTTGGCTTCAACTCTGCTCTTCATGTTTTAATATATTTTGAGAATACCAATCATTCGACCACGGGCATCACTGAAGAGACATAACTTGTCGAAATGCGCGTATGATGCACAAAATTAAAAGGTATGTATGTTCTATATTTATAATAGTAAGTTAAAATTTAGAAACGACTCTGTACAGACGTCAATGTTTTTGCACGAACAAACTTATCATGATAAATATATAACGTAGAACTATAACAAAATATAAATGTATGATGTAGAATTATAATCGACGATATATTTTCTTTAGCACTGAAAATAAATAAATTAATAGAATAAATACACATACATATATGGTTGCGACACCCGTCTGGTACAGCATGGTAAAGTAATTTTCCCTATATAACTGACTTAAAGCCCTTTATAGTTGACCACGTGCCTTTGCTTCTTGATGTTTTAACCCATACTAAGGTACTCTCACTTATATGGTGGCGGCACCAGTCTGGTACAGCATGGTAAAAAAACTTTACTATGTAAAGAACTTAAAAGCTCTTTATAATTGCCAATATACACCGAGACACGGCCTTCGGATTATTTTGTCCCATTCCAAGGTAAGGTAAAACGCAGAAGATGATGAATTACTTTGCAAATCTAAACAGACAGGGCGAATCAAATCCGGTCGTCAGAGTAGAATTCCACGGCCACACTATAGGGCCTACATGAAATCCAGGGCCATACAACAGGGTCAACTTAAGATCCAGGGCCATACCACTGAGCCCACTTGCAATCCAGGGCAAAACAACTGCGTCCATTTGATATCAAGGGTCATACAAATGGGTCAACCTGAAATCCAGGGTGATATCACTGGATCAACTTCACTCATAATCATAGATCCGAAATATTGAGTATGCATTCACTATGCATCGGTGTAGTTTTTTAAGTGTACTCTGTGTACAAACACACCACGACAACTACACACCAAACAGCATATGTACAATCAAATCTTATATGCTCTATAATTGACAAATAGGACTTACCTTTTGCTATCGACCGTTGGTATCTGCAACTGAATTATTAAAGATTCATTATACGAACAGGAAAAATCTCTTTGGGTTACAAGAGAAAGTAATATAAAGGAGCTAAATAGGATGAAACATGCCCTAACTAAAATTTTTACTAACTGGAGATACCCCTGCCGAAAAGTGGACCTATTTCGAACATCTTGAGTACATTGTGCATATGTTAAAACAAAAAAGTATCAGAACTTTCTCAGATAACAAAGTTAGAATCCACCCAAAATGACATAACATTCTTCTATACTACTACTGTGTATTTAGTTTTTCACTTTATGCAGCTAATTGGGGTTTGTCGTCACAAAGGGATTTATCATCTTGAATTTACATTGTCTTGCCCTTGATCATTCCTAAAGCAACCAACACATAGTTCTTAATATTCATTTTGCAATCAAATTCTTTACACTAGTTTTTCCCATCATAGCATGCTGGAAATCTACAAAGGAAATGCTCAAAAATAATTAAGTTATAAATACATCGACGGAATTCTGTCCATATTTATTCAGAACTTTCAGAATAACCCCGGAAATATGTATCCAGCTGAGATAAAGAACACGAAAGAGAGCAACACATCTACTTCATATTTAGATTTACACTTGTTTAATTGTAGAGATTGTCAGTAACATCCCTCCTTTATGACAAACAAGACGATTTCAGTCTCCCTATCACAAATTAACCCATCCTCGCCTGCCTATGGCCTTCACAACCTATACGCTATGCAAGAGCATGCTCCTCTCATGCTGTTTTGTTCTGCTGCAACGCATGGATTGTCACTGATGAAGCTCTATGGTATATACTATGATATTGTTGGACAGTATTAAGTCCCTTTTCCAGAATGTTATATGATATTTTGGAACACTTAACGTGACAAATTTTATGATGTATCGTTGCCTGACATGTTGACTTCCTTATTTCACTGTAACTAAACCATCTATATTACTTGTGCTATACAGCAGTATTCTTACTGCTTATGACATATACCTATTTTGACTACGGCTGTGCCGTTTCCTAATTCTGTGACAGCGAATAATACTATTTCACTTATACTTATGGAATCACGACGGGTGTGACCGGTAGGCAAGGGATGCTTACTCCTCCATGGCACCTGATCCCACCTCTGTTTTGACAGAGGTTCGTTATTGTTTATATTTTATTTACATATGTATTGTCGTGTTTCTTCGACTTCGATTTGTGGATTTCGGAACAATATCTTGGATTTGTACGTCCTTTTACTGATCTGACAAATTACGTATATGACCCCAAGTAGGAATTTCAAACCACCAACATCAATTTTGCAGTGTACTCTTTCGAATTATTCTGTGTTCTAAAGTTGAAAATGTGAAAGGTTATCTGTCACTGCATTACATACGACAGAAATACAGAGGACCAATTGCTATGATTTAAGCTACGATATGATAGCAAAACAACCACTTAATGTCATGAAGTTAATGTCCTCGATCCCTTGTCTTGGTTAATTCATTTGAGAGCTACATCAAATATTTGAAATGTACCTTTTCATTCTGCAAGCCAGTAATATGATGATCGCAATACAGGTGACAAGAATGATCCAAACAACATACGATGCCATCTCTGCGTGAAAACAGGACGCCGACACGCCTTCAATTCCTGAAACCGAATCGTCTCATGATATTGTATAAATTACATTAATTTATAAATATATATCAATATATTGATTTCATGTATAGATTGCCAAAATAAAAACATCCCCCCCCCAAAAAAAAAAACAAAAGCAAAAAGAAACAAAATCTCAATTAAAACTACACCATCCCCCCCTAAAAAAAACCCCAAAAACAAAACAAAGCTAAAACAAAACACACGCAATAAAAAAACCCCAACAATCTCTCCCCTTCGATAAAAAGTCCCAAAGTGTTACTCAACGTAACTTCCTTACAGACATATGCAGTGAATTTCAAAGAACGAAGAACTTAAGACTTCAATACAACAGAGAGAATGTATTGTCGATTTTTAATGATGGCTAATTGATACAAACATGCAATCAGTGTGGTCAACAGATTTATTGAAAACAGGACGCCGACAAGCTTTTATTTCCTGAAACCAAATCGTCTCATAATATCATATCAATTACATTTAATTATAAATATATATCAATATATTGATTTCATGTATAGTTTGCCAAAATAAAAAACAAAACGAACCCCCCCCCCTAAAAAAAACCCCAAACAACAAATAAAATTTCACAAAAACCTACACCACCCCTCCCCCCCCCCCAAAAAAAACCCCCAAAAAACAAAACAAATCAAATAAAAAAAAAACACAATCAAACAAACAAAACAAAAACGAAACGCACACACACGCAAAAATAAAAGCCAACAATCTTTCCCCTTCCATAAAAAGTCCCTCTGTGTCCCTCAACGTAACTTACTGACATATACAGGGAAATTAAAAGAGTGAAGAACTTAAGACATAAACACAACAGAGAGTATGTACTGCTGCTAATTGATACAGACATGCAATCAGTGTGGTCAGCAGATTTCATATAAGCATTAACGATCTCCGAAATAAATTTTCAACTTTTACATTACATAATTCAACAAGCTGTCCACGTACACCAATCACTATTCTATATATAAATAAACAATATCATTCTGCAATATATGATCCACTAGGGAAACCCTGAAGCCGAATAATAAGATATATCAGGATTTAAATGAAAGGACAAGAAATGTTATTAAACTGCATGGCAAATTCCTTCCCTGACCTGTACTGCCAAAAAGGAGATTAAGGTTATACCAGACATCACAAAAAATCTGATTATAATGTTGTTGTGGAAGCGACCTAAGACGGTCAGTCTCTATGACGACAGCATCTCCAATGTTGTGCTAACTGGTTTGCGGACCCACTCGCCAATTTACCACGAAAACAGTATAATTAAAGGAAAAATCTATGAATAATCTGGAAAATTGAGAACAAAAAATATCCTGCATAAAAATGCTGCTCATAATTTATTTATAATTTATTCATAATTTATTATCTCTTAGCTGGGTATCTGTAACTGGGAAGTTTAAGCATCGTATCTGCTGGACGGCATGATTCCAAGATACATCGGTGTCCTTAACAAATTAACAGGTCGTAATTTCTTTTGTAACATATTATTTCTGCAAGCAAATTTTATATATAAGTAAGTAATATGACATAAACTATATTATCAAGCAATACAGCAAGCAAGATATATATATATATAGAAGTAATAAGAAATAAACTATTTTATCGAGCAATGTAGTAAGCAAATTTTATATATAAATACGTAATATGACATAGACTAAATTATCGAGCAATGCATCAAGCAAATTATACCTACCTGTTACGCTAAAGGTAACGGATGTTCTTCTGTC
The DNA here is from genome assembly GCA_035048485.1 of Pteria penguin. NCBI lineage: Eukaryota > Metazoa > Mollusca > Bivalvia > Pterioida > Pteriidae > Pteria > Pteria penguin. The sequence continues at coordinate 60,176,549 of CM068585.1, read as the reverse complement.
GAAGTTTTCCACGGTATGTTTACTCGTACAGATACATTTTCTTCCATTAATGGTATGAGTAACCTTGAGGTCAATTGTTGCGATAGAAAGTTCTTTTGTATTTGCCTTGCGCATGCATAACACTTCTCCAGGGCAGTTCCAAGTTATCGTAGGCAGTGGCCAGCTTTTTCTTATTTTACATGATAGCGTTAGTTTGTCATTCGAAGCAAAGAGAATATTTCCCGTGGTATATCCCTCAATGACAGGAGATTCTCCAGGGTTAACTGACACAAAGAAGAATGTTATCATATTATTTCAAAATATCAGCATTCTACATGTCATAATATGTTGACTTATTTTGGGGAGAAATTTATATAATTTACAGTAATTTTATTTATTTTGATTCAAGAACAGTTGTTGTGTTGATGAGAGTTGTGTTCCGTACCTTGTAACCGTCTATATACCAATCTATTGACGCTGCTGGTCGTACGTTAGTCACAGTACAGGATACTGAATCCCCTTCATACACTTCTGAACTGTCACTAAATAGCGGTGGCTCAGACACAGGAACTAGAATGATATAAAGACTCTGCAGACATTCATTGTTGGTACAGATTGATGAACAGGCATAAAAATTTGCCTCTAGCCAATGGGAGACGTTTACTCTTCCTGGGGCCTCGTTTCACCTCAATTTAATTGTGGTTCGCATACAACATTTTCACGATATTGTCCTTTCATTCCACTTGTAATGTTTTGTTGGTGCCATAAGATATTGCTTATTTACAAATACATGTATATTTTATAAAATATTTGTTAAATTTTTATTTGGTGCTAATACCACGCTCACATAATGAATTAAAAAATAATTGGAATTTTACCTACAGAAAAAAATTTGGAATATTTGGGTGTTTAACTCATTTATCTTATCGTGTTGTATTCGACGTGGGTAACAATCTGCACCGGCCTTGGTTTCCGAATACATACAGTGGGAGAAAATACATAACTACGTTTACAACATAATCCGTCAATATCACTTTTTAAATATTTACATTCCATTTCAAAATTTTGATATATTTATTGGCTGCAAAATTTACTGTTACTACCAAAATTACGTGTTATACTTCAGTACACCTGTCAATAAATCTATGTAAAATTTGTTTCAAATTATACATAAGCAAAAGGACACCTTTGCACGAAGGTCATTTTAAAATCCTCCCTTAAATGACCAAAGTGTGACTGTACAGAGAGTTGTAATTTACTTAAAAGATGACCAATTTTAGAAATTAAGCCTTGTGGGAAAGGTTGCTTTTGAATTACGCTAATGAGATAAAATAAAAAATGAAAGTGAAATGTTCCTTTGGCAAAACCATAACAACTACAGTTTATTGAACATGTTTTATACATAGTTTTAAATGAGGTGCAGAGGTACATGGCACGGCTTCATTTAAGAATAATTTTTATTTTAGTATGGTTGTATCAGATTGTTATGATGTAAGTTTTGAAGTAATCATCTGAAGTATTGGGATTGTTTAACAAAGTCTGTTGTGTTTTTCCCGTCAGAAGCCATCACTACTCCGGAATTCTAACATTTCGAAGTATAAAGTAAAGCTGGGTCGATATTTTGTATGAAATATGTACCACTACACAGTCAGTATCGTACGTGTTCTAAGGAATGAACTTAACAGTATTCTATGTATAGATTAGAATGTTACTTACTTTGAACGGTCAATATAAAACCTCCAATCCAACCACAGTTCCAAACACTTAAGTGCTCATTTTCGGTTACATTTGGAATGGTTACATCAATGCGTTTAAGTCCATCAAAAAGGCTTCTTTGGCACTGAATGTCATACGTGGAAATACTACTGCCAATATCATCACCACAATGAAAAGTTTGCAGCATTACATTTGTTCCATTTCTTATATAATATGTAAGGCTTAAATGCTCAGAAATGCAGAAAAAATTAAATGATTCTCCAAGTGTCACTGGTTTAGAAGAATCCCAAAAACGATACTGGTCTTTGAAAAACATAATGGCTAAAAGAGAAAATAATAACACAAGATTAACTGCTAACTGCTATGAAACCTTATCGTACTGCTAAATACCAAAAGTAAATGAAGTACTGTGCCACGACGTGGTACTCACAACAATGTACCAAATTGGAAATAAACCGACCCCTGAAAATCAGAGGTTGAAGCGTCCCCTGTGTTACTACAACTGACATGAATGTCCTGTAGATGCAGAAATGGAAATATCCAAAGGCGAAATGCATTAAAGGTGTACACATATTGTTATTATCAAATTCACTTTAGCGTTACGACCTATTAGCCAAAATGTTCACTTTTGCTACATACAGAGTGGTTATTATTACACCGTTTAAAAGATCATTTCGTTCCGAATGTTAAATGTGGAAATACTACGAACATTATTATTCAAACGTTGAAATATCCTTTCATCTGCCGGATACATTGTTCACCACAATGACAGCAGTCCTCTAACATAGACATCAAATGACCATTGAATAATCAGAGGTGACAAGAATTAAAATATCTGAGCATTGTATGCATGAAAGATATACATAGTTATTTGTGGTTATTGAATGTGTTTATTGTTACGATCTGTGAATTTGATTATTGTGATAAAAAGTCTGAAAGGACTATCAGAACACCACAAAATATGCAATGTAATTGCGGTACCTGGTTTGGACCGCCAATTGATGTGACGATCGTCACTCATATTTTTCTCTTATTCAGACTGCAATGCTCACGAAAATGTCTGCGTGGGCTAAAGAGAAAGGCCAATACAAGAATTTTCAATGTCGAAGGCTTTTGACTATTTTTGACCTGATGAGCAGAAATCATCTGAAACCTTGACCCTCCATATAATGCCCTCAGATAATGAGACTGGTCTCGATTATATATTTTTGATTTTTGAAGATGATGAAACAGTAAGATCTACACATTTTGAATATCAATGCTAGAATGAAGATCATCAGGGTATTGTAATGTAAGGTTATATTGCCAACATTAATCATATGAAGTGTTGTCATAAATAAAGGTATTCTAGTATTAAGATATGAAGTCTATAAACAGGAAAGAAATGTATTGATATTAATCTGATTTTACAATTTTCTCTCAGTAAGTGCTGTGATACGTACTCCAAGACATTTTGATGTCTCAATATACAATAGTAATTCGCATTTCCTCCTTTGCTATTTGATTTTATTTTGGAGAGGGATTTTGTTTTTCATTTCTGGTCACTTTCTTCTCATGCGTCTTTGAAGGACGAGTAAAAGTAAATTATTTTAATTTGATAAAACACAACCGTTCTATTGAAATGAAAAGTTTGAAATTACCTTTTCTTTGACTAGATTAATGATTGTGGGGCTCTAAGTACGCATGTCCGGATCAGGTATGATTGATTAGGTCGCTAAAATGTGTTCAAAGATTTGAATGTACCATTCTGTTTCCTCAACATGAAATGTGTTTATCATATAAATTAATGAAATATGAAGTATAGGGAATGACCGACATCTCTTGTTATATGATTTCCTACCAAAATAGAACAAAGAAAAATAATAAATAGAAATATAACAAAAGAAAAAAAGAGCAAAAAAGGAAACACAAATTAACAAATATAACAAAAATAATAATAATAATGACAATAATAATAATAAATACAAAAACAAAATAAATAGATAAATAAATGAATGAAAAATAAATTGATTGAAACGAAAAATCTAAAACTAAACACCCTCTTCTATAAAAAAGGATAATAATAATAATAAAAAAAATCTATTTTTGTCTTATCCCCATATCAGGTTTCAATAATATTTTCCGACATCTAGCTTTCAGAGGTGTTACAGTGACATGTCATATTATATTGAATGCTCAAATATGTGCATGTCTTTTTACGCCTTCTCATTTACATACTACGATGTAACGTAGACGTCCTCTGTAGATTTATTCAGAAATTTATAAAGTTGATACATAGCGGATCTTCTGCTTCATACCTCGATATACTCCTATCAATTAGTGACGATGATACACTAGTAACTCTCTCTACAACAAACGTGACGATTTCAATTTCATTATTACTAACTCACTTTTCTGAGTAGCAACATACCTTCCTCTCCCGCATATGGTGTCTTCATTTCACAACTTATACGCTTTGTCAGGGCATATCCTAAATACGAAAATTTCGTCCTAGGAGCAAAGCTTCTTGACACGAAACTACTCTCACAAGGATATATTGAGGAACAATTGAAACTGTCACTGAGGAAATTCTATCGTCGTTATAGATTTATTGCAATTTCAGAGTCCTTTTTCATGAATGTAAACTGATATTTTGGAACCTGGCCATACAAAATAACCATCTTAACTTTTTGACTATACTTGATTTGACATAATACGCATATACATGTTTATACAGACATTTGTTCACCTGCGTTTCCGACACCGGAATTTCAGGCAGGCAGCATTTCTTGCCTTGAGTGGGAAAATTTGACTTGGCGTTCCTGTCTCCTTCGTATGTTAATGCTTATATATTTATGTGTTTACCTCCTCGACTTGAAAGGTTGTTGCAGAACATTTGTGACGGGTGTTTCATGCAAGCAGGGGACGCGTACTCTTCCCGGGCACCTCGTCTTACCTCGATTTTATTGGGGTTCGCATTTGTCTGAATATGATACAAAACACGATATTGTCCCCTTTATTCCATGGACTATGAGATATGGTTTACCCTTCGGTACTTCTTCGTTTTTTACTGTACATAGAAGCATCCTACAACGCCTTTCCTACTAACATTCACATAATTTTCTCGACGTATGAATATTCAATGTAAAAATGATGGATAAATCCAAACCATAAGTCCGCAAATCATGAAACCAAAGGAAATACAAAATCAGTGAAAATGAAAACCAAGTGGAAAATAACAAAATATGTCTGTTTGAAGAGCATATGATGGAGTGAGATCAAGTGCCAGGAGAGAAAGAGCTTCTTTTTCTTACAAGTATATGTATAATTCTTAGACGCTTTATCTGCTGGTGTAATGATAAAATATTCTTGGAGAAAGGTATGTTCTCTGACAACATCAGGATCTTTAAAAATAAATTCGAATCTGGTGTTTACAGAGCCTTCTAATTTTTAAATTTTTGATCTCAGCAGTACTGCAATAGATTTTATCCATTCCGAAAGAGTGTCGGCCTGTACTTCCTCTTTTTCCCCATCGTTTAGCATATTCCTCACAGTAGTTGATAATATTCTCAAAATTTTGGCTTCATGTGAATGATCCGGGTTCTCTGTATTTTGGACCTTTAAGTCAAATTTCTCTTGATTTGGTGTTTTTAACAATATCAAGATCACCAGTAATGACATGGCCACAAGGAGAATATACAAATTAGATGAGGAACATGTACACGGTTGAGGGCGGCATGCAGGGTTGCTAAGACCAAGACACTGTAGAAACCCCATCGTAATTATAAATTTTGGATGCAACTGATGGTATGTAGCTATAGGAAATACATGGCGGATCTTTGTTTTTGAAATATGGAGGTATTTTCTCCAATACAGACTTATGTCTTAAAATTTGGCCAACATTGAAATAATCAATGCCTTTATATGCAAATTTAATTTTGATAAAAGTGCCAATTGATTTTTCCATAGATATATCTGACTTGAGGGAACGAAAAAGTCTAGCGGTCGATATGTCCATAATAATGCCATCTAGTCTATACACTGTACAGCTTATATCAGTAAATATACGTTGTCTGGACGATACGTACAACTCGTGTAATGTTCTGAGTGAAATAGAATAAACTTTTGTACGAATGTGATGAAGGCCCAAAGGTTTATTTATATATGGCAAAAGAGCATCAAAGGAAATATTATGTATTTCAGGTTTGTTGTATTTGCGTGTACCATTACTTCGATGCCTCCTCTGGCTTTTTTTAATAAACCGAGTACGTTAACTGATTGACACGCAAAGTTAAATTTGTTTAAAATTCCAGGGCCACCAATGAAGAGAACATTCACTTATTAAAACCAGATAGCATCTACAATACTGTTGATTTTAAAACAAAATCATAATTAACTATACATAGACGAAAAATCCCAGAAGTATCCAAAACCTAGTTATATGTAGGAACCGACCGGATACCATAACTTTACCTTATCATATATCATATATATTTACATGGAGAAGTTTTTGAGATTTTACTACGAAAGGAAGATTGTGTTAATAACAATACGACAACAATTTTTTATGTAATACTCAAAAATATATTTACCTGAAACTGACCGATACACTGGCCAATATGCCCACGGAATCCACAACTGTTAGGAACGTACGTCTTTAAACTGCTAAAATATCACACGCTGAAAAATTCAAGACACATGCCGGTGAATGCCCACCAGTATTCATCTCCTTACAACAAAGTTTACAAGGAAGTTATGACGATTGCGATAACTGACATCTGGAAGCATTAATTGGTCGATATAATGTGAACGACAGACCAAATTTTATCATCCCTAAGCATATAATCTTAAAGAAATGCAGAAGACGTATAAAGCTGTAATTATAGAGATCTGTGAATAGGAATCTTTGGATATTACTATTGGACGTTTACATGATCCAGTGGCGAATCCAAAATTTCAAGCCGGCGTGGCCTAGTGGTATCGCGTCGGACTCCTGATCGGGAGGCCGGGGTTCGAGTCCCGCTCTGGTCATGCCGGTGTCATGTCTTTCGGATGAGACAATAAAAACCGAGGCCCCGTGTCGTGGTATGCATGGCACGTTAAAGATCCCTCACTGCTTCGGGTGGGTCCGTTGCAAAGGTAAAAATTTGTATGCTCCGCATCAGGCAGATGCCGTCACCATATACGTGAAATATTCGTGGTGTGACGTAAAACAATAATCAATCAATCAATCAATCCAAAATTTCCGAAAAGGAGGGGGGGCACATGTGTATTAGCCAAACTACTCAGCCATTTTTGGTGTTACATTTGGATTTTTACTTGTAAGTATATGGCGAAAACTTCGCCACTGTAATCCGTACAACTTTTTTCAGCACGGTTTACAACTGGTCGATGCAATTGTATTGTAAAAACATCTTTTGCACATGATCTCATTTGCAGTATTACATTGATATATCCATTACTGCAGTTTTAATAATAAGGGGCACATAAAATTGGATCATAACTGCTTTATATTCCAGATGTTCTATACCGAAGGCATCATTGTCCAGATGTCCTACATTTGATTCCTCTATATTTTTATAAACAAAACAACTTAAATATATTTGAAAGAAAAACCTTGAATTTCTATTGCAGAAGTCAAATTTTCTTTCATATATGTAATATGTTAAAACCTTAGAATTCAATCCACGTCACACTCGGTCACGAGCCAAGCGCTTAAAGTTATACGGTTTCTATACAAGATGATGCGTTTTACAGAGCAAATAATACACGCTTCAATAACATTTTGTGATAAAGCTATACAACAAGGTCATTACATTATTATTCCAGTCTATAGTGTACTTTTATTGCTTATTCATTGAATTACCTTATATTTATTGAATTCCAAAAATGCACAAAACCCTTTACAAACATCGTTTCATTGCTGGTTTTTCCAAGTGTACCACCAAACCTCTATCCATATTGCTAACGAAGATATTGACACACATCAAGCATGGTCTTCAAATTTACTGTGATACTGCATAATCCAGAAGCGGAATAAATCAGATGTGGACCCTCAAGAATTATAAAGAACTTTTAGAGAATCTAAAATCTCCGAAATTTAAAAATATTTTTTAGCATCAAATCTTTTGAATTCTCCACGCTCTACACTACAATTCCGCATCAAAAGCTCAAAAACAGACTTGCTACAATTATTCGAAATTCTTTTTTCCATAAATATGGAAATCGTAAATATAAATATCTTGTCATTGGGCGGGAAGATACATATTTTGTAAAAGAACACTCTGATGCAAAACACAAATATACCGAAGATCAAATCATCAAAATGCTGGAAATTTTAATAGACAATACTTTCGTGGTGTTTGGAGGGGACATTTTTAAGCAAATCATTGGCATTCCCATGGGAACTAACTGCACCCCTCTTCTTGCTGACATTTTCTTATATTCGTATGAGGCAGAATTTATTCAAAACATGCACTCCACAGGCAGAAAAAGCCTTGCATCTCAGTTTAATTTTACGTATAGATATATAGACGACGTATTGTCAATCAATAATCCTAACTTTAAGGATTACATACATGAAATCTATCCCATGAACTTGAGATAAAAGAGACAACCGAGAGCAATAATTCCGCTTCGTATCTGGATATATTTTTTCAGTATTTCGGGGTTTACATCAGTTCCTTTTTGAAACTTACACGGTTTTGTATCTGTCCTTGGACTTTGAGAATGATTAACGGTTTGGTACTTCTTGGATATTGATCATTGTAGAATCTTGTGCCATTAAATGTACGATAAAGATACAAAAGCTCATTTAATTAATGCAGATCTCACTCTTCCACTTAATCATTTACATAAATATTGAAATTTTCGAAACCCATTGAAACGAGAGGTGAGACAATATACCTAAGAAGAGCAAGTGTTTCATGTCTTGTCTGATCGAAATACAGAGCCTTATATGTAGTTGACTATACATGCAGTTGCGTAATTGCAAATCCGTATTAATGAGATGGGAGACACCAAGTTTTTTCAAAGCATGTGGTCTGGATACTTACATTACAATGATATTTCATTACGGCAGTTTTAAAATGATGCATAGATATATTGATTGAATACTTGTTTATCTGGTGTGAGACCAGGGTTCCATTTAAAGATTGCTGCGTTATTGCTCCAGATTGTACAATATTCCAGGTTCTTTCATTGTGCATCATTGTGACGATGTTCATCCATGGATTCCTGTATGTGTTCACACATAGTAGCAGCATCTGTGGCTTAATGTCGTTTCATTACATTTTGTTAAATGATTCTTTGTCCTATTCATAACTTTCACACCTTTAACACTTTCTTCATACACCATCCACACATCCATTGTCTTCAAAAACACATGTGCACTCTCTTTTCAGAGACCTGTCACGTAAACAAATTCGTTATTAGCTTACCATATGCACTCTCTCTGTATTGACTTTACAGTGAGTGGGAAGGTGGACCCACAAACCGATTAACCACACCAATTGATGGACTATTATCATCAAATGACCGTCCTAAGTCGGAATCGTAATCGAATATTATGGTGATCTCTTAATGTGTTTTTCATATCATTACACTATATACTGTATATTTAAGTGGTGACTTCTGTCATATTTTAACTTTTCTTTCTTCTTTTTCATGACCTCCCGCGAGATGTTTTCTTATAGGTTTGCCACATTCGCACAGTTGTCATTGACCTGCCATGTGCACATTCTCTCCGCTGATCACATGTAAATATTTTAAAGGTTTGACACATGTGCAATCTCTTTATAGACGTGACACGTACAAAATCTCTTGTAATCCATAGATCGTATTCAGCTTTGTTATCTTATTTTGGCGCAAAGTCTTTCCATAGACCTCGTGCACAGTCTTCATAGACATTTCAATTGCTCTCTATCTCTCTGTCTCTCTCTCCATAGATTTGTCAAGTAAACATTATTCATTGTCCCACCATGTACACACTATTCTCAAAAAAACCGCAAAATGAAAAGTCTCTACATGGATTTGCCACGTGCATACCCTATACATTCACCTGCCACATATAGACTCTCTTCAAAGACCTGTAAAGTACATAGTCTGTTCTTAGCCTCTCTATGTATGTATGTATGTTCTACGTTGTCATTTGTCATTTGTGTCATAGTTTGGTCAGATGTCTACTGTCTTCTCTTCTTATGTGAAGATTCTCTACATAATGTGCCCACTCTCCGCATGAATCTGCCATCTGTACAATCTCTAAATGGACTTATCACGTACACGCTCTCTCCATACACCTGCCACGTGCTCATTCTCTTCGATCTTTCCATAGACTTGCTATATGAACAATTTCTCTAAGGATCGCCACGTATATGCTATTTAAGGCGTCTACATTAACGTCACACATGTTTCCGTTGCAGCGTGGAGCTCGTAAAAAAATCCCCGCATAGGGTTTGACTTATGTATATATCAACAAGATATATCAACAAATAGTTGGGATTCCTATGGGTACTAACTGCGCGCCTCTGATAGCAGATTTATTTCTTTATTGTTATGAGTGGGATTTTATGGTTTCTATTCAAAAATCAAAACGTTTTGATCTCATTGAAAAATTTAATAATACTTGCAGATATCTGGATGACATTTTGGTGATCGACAACCCTGAATTCGAACAATTTATATCAGAAATATATCCACCAGAGCTCACATTAAATAAAGCTAATACTTGAGATAAATCTACACCTTTCTTAGATTTAAACATCAAAATTATCAACAACCTAATATATACTAATATTTATGATAAACGTGAGAATTGTAAATTTCCCTTACTTGGATGGCGATGTCCCTCGACTCCCATCATATGGTATCTATATATCTCAATTAGTTCGATTTGTCAGAAGCTGCACCGATGTTTGACTTTCATAAACGAAATTTACAAATTACTACTAAACTTTTAACTCAGGGTTACAGATATCGCAAGCTAAGAAAAACATTCGGCAAATTCTTCAGATCTTATTCAGAACTTCTATCTAAATTTGGAAATATGTCTTTTCAACAGTATGTATCCAATGGAATTTCCCATCCTAATTTTTACGGTGATCTCGTATATAAACTAAGGAAAGTAAAAGGCTCCGATAACGTTATTTTATCATGTAATAAAATAGTCAAACGTCTCCTAAATAGACAATATGATATTGAGATCATCAAAAAGACTATAGGTCTTGTATTTGGCCCCTCTACAGCCTTATGCAGACTTTTACTTGAACGTTGCACGCTGACTAACAGGGCGGTGGGGACTATATGACGGGCCTTGTCCAAACCTCTTTCAGAGGAGACATGGTCCTGAACCTCGTCCCCTCTGATTGTTAGTCGGGACTCCTACAGATCTAGGGTCTTAGCTCGCTTTCAGACTGGCAGAGCACGGTTTATCATGTTGATGTCGCATATATTTTTATACCATTATGTGTTTTACAATACCTTACGTGTTTATATTTTTATGACTCAATATGCGACACCTGTTGACCCTTGTTATTTACATGGAGGATTATTTATAAATTTTTAAATGTACGTCTTTTGATTGTTCTGCTGTTACGGTGAGTGGGAAGGTGGGCCCGTAAACCGGTTAACCACACCATTTGGCTTTTGTCAAATTAAATGACCGTCCTAAGTCGGTATCGTAATTGTATTACAATCAAATATTTTTGTAATGTGTTAAATGTTCTATTATATTATTTATATCCATGTATTGTATAGCTCCATGGTGACTTCTGCCACATAACTGAGCCGGTAACTCCTCTTTTTCTTTTATACAAATTTTTCTGATGTTGTGTGGCTGTGGCACTTTCTACTCAGAGTATGTTCACATTCATGTATATATACAGTACTGAATTATATGTTTCGTCTGTATTTATGAGCATTCACGGCGGGTGTGGCTAGCAAAGCACGAGAAGCCCACTCCTCCCGGGCATTCTGAATTTCAAGGGTCTGTGAATGTCCACTGTGATAGATTGTTGTTCTTGCCTTAGTCATGTGAAAACCAATTACCTTCGTATTTTGCATTCACATTCATGTATATTTTCACGATGTCTTATATATGTGTTCTTTTCTAGCACTTTTTGGCTATTTATGTCCGTGACCGATTTTGTCAGCAAAACTCAAATCTCTTGTCATTTTTTTATGTTTACTTCATTTATCTTTAAACAAGCATACCCAATTTACAAAACACATTTTTAAAAATGTGCAATTCATAATCTAGACATGTCTGTTTCACTTTTTAATACTGACATCTCACTGTACAATTCATAACTAAATAATTTTTCTTTTATGATATATTGTTGATCATAACATCAAATAAAAGGAAAACACATATTCTAATGCATTTTGTTTGTAACACGGGATCTCATTGGCTGTCCGATTTAAAAACTGCAAGGGTATTCACGATACCCCTGCAGTTTTTGATATGACGTTACGATACCCTGCAGTTTCTGATTTATGACGTCACGATAACCTACAGTTTATGACTGTGATTAGCGACTTGCTTAGGGCTTAGAAAACCATAATTCTGTGCCTATAGTTGTAATTATATTTGTCAAATGCATTAGAATGATTAACGCCTCGCAGTGAAACTCAATTTCTGACAGGGTATTCGCCGATACCCTGTCAGTTTTTGTAAAACACTCGCATGGTAACCCCTAATTGCATAGTTAGAAATATGGTATAAAATATTTTATCTATCTTAATTATGAGCAGATAATAATATTATATATATAACATAATAATAAATAACGAGCAAAAATGTATAACTAATTCTTTAGCTTATGGCAATTAGTACAAAATACAAAAACAAATCAGAAAGAGAGAAAGTAATCAAAGTAAATAAAACCACAATGAAATGATTATTTTCTGATAATCATCAGCTTTTTAAATTGCGATTAAGTTTTAATTAATATTTCTCCCACTGATTGACTGACTGTTGTCATATCAAATGACCGTGACAGAAATGTCAACCTCTGTAAAGCAGTGAAGGATATTACCTTGCCTTGACTTTTTTGTCTTATACAAACGACAGTATAGGACAGCTTCGCCACAGAACAAGACCCGAGATTATACTTCAGCGTCTTGTAAATCAACTTAAAAATATTCACTGATACCCTGTAACTTTACTTCAGCTTAATTCTTCTCTATACATTACAAAATTACAATACGTAGGCTACTAGAACCTTCAATTTTATCACAATCCCACCATTTGCTTAAAAATATCGAGGGTATTTGCCATAATTAGTATAGATAATAAGTATTGTAAAGTGGTAATGTAGACGGTCAAACTATTCTGAAACAGAGTCAACATGTCGGACAACGATCTATCACGTGAGCAAGTAAGAGGTTGGTATAATATGGACGATTGGCAAAGGATTACATATCTCGAAAATTCCCTTTATATAAAATCTTAATTGACAGAAATACATATATAAGGCTTAAGATATATACTAATCAACATCTTTTTACGGTAACCCGATCGATTATAAGTTTGATTCCGAATTTAACATCGTATAATTTTTATATGAAGATTCTACCAGTTTCCCGGTGTTTTGTCGGATATTACGTTGGTTTTCAAATTGAAAGAAGTGCTGCTACAAAGACATTAAATTGAGTTTACAAAAGTACAAACGATTACGATATCTTATAATTATGGTCAGGTAAATTGTATTATCGATTGACAATGTTCTGTCTTTTCATCATTTACCATATCAATAATGCGATAAAACATTCAAACTTAATAACAAATCATCCATGTGTAGCACAATAGGCAACATCAAGTAATTACAATACAAATATGTCCATATAACACATGTACGATGTCATATCACGCTATTCCTTCAAAACTTGTGTTCTTGTGTTTTTATTTATCTATTTATTTATTAGTTTTTGAAGCTCACTAAGGGCTTTGGTCAGCACTAATCCCAGCTAACAAATCGATTTATTGATTAAGTACCTGGCGTCCCTGTGTCCTTATAGCAAACTGTAAACAAGTAAAGCACTAGAATAGTCGAACATCATCGATTAGAAATATCTAATGGTGAAAAAATCGGAAAGAATTTCATAATCGCGTACCCCGATAATGAGTTTGTCACGTAGGCCTTGATTCCGCCTTAATATCATAGTGTAATGCCACAATATTTTAATGTCCTAATTATAAGCGCGTTTATCTTGACGTTGAATATATTGAAATGCATAATATGATTTTATTTTAAAGTGAAAAGATGTGTTAAACCCTAAAAGCAAAAGACCAGAATGAGAATAACCAAATGACGAGCAACTGAGGATGGTGATTTGACTTGATAAACATGTGAAATAACAATTTTGGGAAGAACATCTAAGGATGGTAATCCCATGTAAAGCGTCCTTAGACGATCCTCTGATTTATGTAAAACGTAGAGTGAGCATATCTACTTGTAGAATATTGAGAACTTTTCACTTGTACAATATTCAGAATTTCTTTTTCTTTTTTCTGTTTTTAGTATACAATATACATTGTATGCAAGAACACATTACATCGGCATGCAAAAGATATATAAATCGGAAAGAAAGAAAAATAAAACAAAAACAAAAACTATACAAATGTTTCTCCGCTTCAACAAATATTGACCAAATCTTAATATCACTTTGACGTTCATGTATCTGCCTCTCATTTCCATGACTAAATAATTCTAAATTCAAAATCATTCTTATTATAGTACACTTATAAAGGAAAACGAGAAGAAATTTTTGTTTGAAATTTGGTACTTTGTTTTGTTCCAACAGTACATGATATATAATGAAATTAATGACAAAAAATTAGAAATAGAAACCATCAAGAAAGACTATTAAAAATCGTAACAACAACGACAACAAAGCTTATGATTTTTCTACTACATTCATTACATAGTATTATTTTTTATTACTTTAAAGAAGTAATTTTATGATGTTTTAACGTGGTACTTTTGATGGTTTTTCAATTTATTAAAAAGTTACAATATTGTTTTGACATATTAACTATTCACTGCCATCAGCTTATATTTAAGGTGTGTTTTTGTTTTGTTGTTATTCTAAATTCTATGTGTTGCTGCATAAGCACTGTCTGAATAGAGGACTGTTTAACGTTTTCGCTTTAGGTGATTATATACTTCTTGAATTTTGTTTGTCATGTTATTCATTCTGCATTAGATTTATATATCTTTCTGCTGGTGTAAAATCATTTATGTCGGGAATGGAATCTGCAATAAAAACAATTATCGGTCAAACAAACGTAATTTTAGAGTAAACAACTTGCATATGATTTTATTGCAAATGTATGAGAGTCTTAACCTATTCTAAAATTAACTATTTAGAATTGTACTTCTTTATTAACCCCCCCCCCCTCTTTTTTTCTTTAAAAAAAAACCAAAAAAATCCAAAAAAAACACCGTGTCATAATGATGACAAAATCCATGAAAGTGAAAGGTCTCTATTTCAAAGTCACATCGTGTTTTAGAAAAGTATGACGTAGTGATAGATGATATGTCTAATGTACAAAAACTTACCAGGATAAACGAAGGTACCTACACAGGAATTACTAGGGCAAGGGCATTAGTGTGATAATATATGGGGGTGACCACAGTGTGGATGTATATTTAAAGCATTATGAATGAATATTCTACTATAATATAGGAATTACTTTTATGTTAAAATACTGTACAACAATAAACTCCATATCAGAGAACAATGAATAAAGAATGAATGAAACATAATGTACAAAGCAAGACGATTGTACCTAGAGTACCCTTACATATGCAGTTGCATATTTTGAGATGCAGTATTTATTCATGAAATACACGGTCCTTGAAATGTTACAAATACACAACGACAAAATGAAGAAATATGAATAAAAAATAAAAACTCCTTTTATTATATAGTCAATTTAAGATCAAACCTTAACTTGTATAGACTCTTCGCCAGTGCTTATCTACAACAATGTGTTTAAACATAAGGAAAAAGGCGATTGCAAATTCTATGAGCCTGATATAAAATGGTTTCTTCGATTATCTTTATAGATAGATTTGACTTTGTTTTATAAAATATAATCATGCAACTACAAATATTTCTTATTTTGTCAAAATAAAACATCTTAATTCATCTTTTAATGGGTTACTTCTTTCTGATATTGAGCGGGAAAGCATTCTTTTATGGTTATTATTATTATCATCATTATAATAATGCTGGTTAAACGAAAATTAGCACCTACTTTGGCGCAATCAATGGCCACTAGACCATACATCTCTTGATTTCCACGAGGCATCAGATACCTACTGTGACGCCATACCTACTGTGTGCCAATCTTACTGTGACGCCATACCTGTTGTGACGCCATACCTGCTGTGACGCCATCTATGTCCTCTAGACCGTATCATACACCTCTTGATTTCAACAAGGCATCAGATACCTACTGTGACGCTTTACAGACTGTTACGACATACCTGTTGCGACGTCATACCTGCTGTGATGTCATCTATGGCCTCTAGACCGTATCATACACCTCTTGATTTCCACGAGGCATCATATACCAACTGTGACGATATACCTACTGTGACGTCATACCTGCTGTGACGCAATCTATGGGTTCTAGACCGTATCATACACCTCTTGATTTCCACGAGGCATCAGATACCTACTGTGACGCCTTAACTACTGTGACGCCATACCTGCTGTGACGTCATCTATGGCCTCTAGACCGTATCATACACCTCTTGATTTCCGCGAGGCATCAGATCCTCGTACATCTGTGGACCCGCTTGTTTTGTGGTAGCTATGTCAGTGGAGGTCTTCTTACTAAATATATCAAAATAATAATAACAAAAGCAGGGATTAGATAGATGTACAATGCCTCAAACTATAAAACTGAAAGAAATAATTGATATGCAGTCTTACGTTCATACAATTCGTAAATTTTATCCTTCATACTTGTGTGTATAAAAATTATTATACAGTTAATACATATATTTGTTACATATCTCTAACTCCGGTAATTCAAAAATTCTTATTTATTATGAAGATCGTTAATCACGTCTCTCATGTTTGTATTATGATAAACACAGCATATTGAGCATATAAACATGTTATAATGTTTTATGATATTTAAATAGTAATCTATCAAAGAACATTGAATATTGAATATTACAGATTTTGATATTTATCATGCATATTATATATACTGCATCACCTTTCAAAGGTGATATGGGATATGAATCTTCAGCTCCAATATTGAAAATATTGCTGGCAATTATAATTGTATCAAAATGTTAAGAACGATTAACTCTTTATATTATATGAATGAAATGACAATAAATCATACCTGTTTTCTTTTTCACCTGTTGAAATCAAATAGTTATACATAGATCATAGAAATATAACATGTAGAGGTTATGTATCTAAAACGTATGATTATGTAAAGCATCTTAATATTATTTTAACTTTCCACCGCAAAATATTTGTGGATCAGGGTCGATGTGACTTCTGAATCTATGGTTTACTCTACAACTAGGCATCAACATATCAGTGAGGCAAATCTGCCATGACATATTTGTATAAGAAATTCAAACATAAAATCATAAAATAAAAATACTGAAATATTTGATATATATTTTTGCAATAATTACATAACATAATTATAAAATATTTAAATCGAAATATGTCAATATTTTTTCGCCCTGTATATATCTATGACAACACTTAATGTAGTAGATAAGTAGACAAGGTCAGGGTTAAGTTTTAAATCGCATAGTAATATACCGTTATATAGATTTTCATACAATGTGTAGATTCCTTCATCATGCGACTAGTGGCTTTACCCTGGACATAGGAACATAGGTACGAATATGGTAAGGGATTTATGTCTGGGCCATTCAAAAAGTGTACCTTGAACATTACAAGTTACTGATTTACATAGTCGAGAATAACATTATGTCTGTGACTTGTACTTTCAATGTAAAAGTATGCAGTTATCAATTTTAGAACCGACATTTTGAGCTTCAGTTATGCATGACTGGTTATCACAACGCTGCCCACTGAGTATTTGATAATAGACAAAATCGACTTACCACTTGACTTTGATACGAGGTATCTGCTCCTGGATTAAGAAAGAAAAAAAGAGGATAAGATTTCATTATGTGATGGGGATAATTAAATATTGACAGCTGAGTTAAAACGAGAACGTTTCTTATATTGTTGTCCGGTGTAGATTAAAACCGTCTCTTTCATCTTACTGAGACACGTGTCACAAAATCTCTTAATAGTGAATTTTAATTCTTTTCTTTCTAGATAAAAATAACCATGTCAACATATATCAAATTCGCTCGTGACAAGCATGACGATACAACAAACTTGAGCATATGTCTTATATGTGTATTCGACGAATGAGAATCCAAAAATAGTTGTTTGTTTCCTGTTTTACATCACTCCAAGATTCTTATTCTCATGTTGACGGTATCTGCCGGATACAATGCATAGAAGTCTAAACCTATGCACCTGGCCCACCCGTAGAAGTGAGGGATCTTTTATGTGCCATGTCTACCATGACATACAATGACTTGCTGTCTAATTCGAAAGACAAGCCACCGATGAGTCACTGATTGGACACGAGGCTGTGACCTTTTTACCATGAACCAAGCCTCTAACCGAGTGAACTGTACCAGGTGAACCCAAAATGTCCAATAGGTTGAAATATCTCACAAGTAAAAATATGAAAACTACTAATTTATTCTGTTAGATCCACGTTCGCCCATTTTATCCAATTTTTCTATATTCTACATTGAGTATTTTAAGTTTACCGTTTCGTTCTACTAGCTACTATTATCATGAGTATAATAGTGTTGGTCAGAACGCCCCAAACAACATATGATGTTATTTCTCCGTGAAGACAAGACGTCGTCAGCCTCTGGAATCCTGTTAAAACATATTGCTAGTATTCTCAGTTATATCATAGCAGGATATGTTACATATGAAATGGTGAATTCAAAAATGTAATGGCATAGGATGATCCCGTCATTATATGGCTTAGTCAATCAATAAATGTCAAAGACAAAGTGGTAAAAAATCTTTTAGAATCCACACTACAAAAAAGTAGAGAAAAAGAAGAATAAAATGATGATGATGAAGATGCATTATTAGATGCTTTATCAGTAAACACAAATACTTTAATATCTTGTAGAAAATTAAACGTAAAATAATATCTACAGAAAAAGAATGTTAAATATTAATATTTATGTACCTGTAACGCTGAAGGTTACGGATGTATTTCTTTCGAAATTTCTCACAGGGTGCCTACACAAGCAAATACAGCGTTTTCCACCAATGCTTTCCGTGACTTTCAGTTGAAACGTTGAAACGTAAACTCCTGATGACGATGTAGTTTGTACTCGTGACATTTCTCCAGGGCAGACCCATGTTATCACAGGCAAAGGCCAGCTTTTCCTTATTTTACACGATAGAGTAATTTCATCATTCGATGCAAAGAGATTTAGTCCGGTGGTGTAACCCTCGATTACGGGAGATTCGCCAGGGTTAACTGTTAAAACACGAATATCGTATTTACGAATTCTACATACAATACTCCTGAGATCAACATAGCTAGTTTGTTGTTTTGGGAAATTTATGTTTGCTTTGCACAATTTTGAATTTCACTGAAAGGAAGATGATCAAATTTTGATGACATAGTCTGGAGTATGAGATGAGACGACAGCCAGGCAGTTATGTATTATGACGACTATGACTCTTTGTCCAACATGTTATCATATAAACATTAACAAACTTATGTGACGTAGATATCGGATAATTCAAGGCAGCATACCCTTCTGCAACACACACACACACACACACACACACACACACCAAAACAAAACGAAAAACTAGAATCTTTCTTTTAGAACTTCATATTAATATATTTTACATTTTTTAGTAGTGAATCAGTCAATCAATCAATCAATCAGATTTGAAAGGATTACTTACACAACACTTGCACTTGTTTTGACGATGACATGGCAGCCCTTTCAGGTATATTGTGGCCAGAACAAGAAACATTTCGGTACTGCCTCTGAGGAACACCGTACATTTTCAGAGAGCTTGAGGTATTATACAGACCTTTGTCATTTTCCTCAATATTTGTTTTGATGAGGTGTGTGCTTTGTACCTTGTAACCATCTAAATACCAGTCTATTGTTGCTGCCGGTCGTACGTTACTTACGGTACAGGATACTGAATCCCCTTCATACACTTCTGAACTGTTATCAAATGTCGGTGGCTCAGAAACAGGAACTAGAATATATGATACATTTTATGTAGATATGTTTAACAGGTGCGCTTTGATAATAAATGTCAAAATAATGGCTACTAAAACAGGAGACGCCTTCCACTTTGAACCCCTGGTCTTACTCCTCTCGGGCGACATCCTCCGACATCCCAACCCCAGTTTACGCCCCGGTTGGTATTATGTTGAAGCATGTCGTCCTCAACTAATATTTTTCTATCTGTAACTCGAGGTGATTTTAGATTCTCATAGTCTTGTCTTTGGGATGAGAAAGAAATATCCGAGGTCCTGTGTTGTGGTAGCCATGATGTTTAAACTATCCTTCTTTTCGGGCTTGACGGTAACATTCTGTGCGATGCACTAAACAGATATCATTATTATATAAGTAAAGTAACTTCGGTTTACCTTGAAATAAGAATATCACGATCTATTGAAGTGATCGATTTGGACTCCTAACAAAGATATCGTAAATTCTCTTCTCTTGTTGGCTGGATACATAAGCATTGGATTTACGGTTTATACAGGGAAAAGAAATGTTTCGTCATTAGATTGCTGAAGACTTAACGGTGGACCTCACTCTTACACAGCATCGTTCATACAGAGGATGTAACACGTTAAATTGCAATAATCGTATTTGAAATTTAAATTGAATATATGGCCTGGGTCAGGATCCTAATGGTATGCCCTTAAACCAGAGAAATTGAGTGACAATTGTCATTTCAACTGACCGCCCCAAGTTGGTACCACAATTGACCGTCCTAAGTCGGTACCATAATTGACCGTCCTAAGTCGGTATCACAGCAGATCGTCCAAAGTCAGTACCACAACTGACCGTCCTAAGTTGGTAACGCAACAGACCGTCCTTAGTCGGTACTTCAATTGACCGACCTAAATCAGTACCACAATTGACCATCCGAAGTCAGTACCATAATTGACCGTCCTGAGTCGGTACCATAGGTCCATTACTTTCGATTATTTTTGTGATTTCAATTGTTATAATTCTTCTATGATGTCCGTTACGGATCTTGTGGATCCAGTTTCAAATTGTCTCTTCTCGCATCGTTTTACTTAACTCCGAGATTATTACATAAATATGGTGAGAGTTTGGGGTTGCATCAAACAGAAATTTCTATTTTTCATCCGACCCACCGGAAGATGTTTAGGATGGGGCACCGACGGGTCGCTTAAATACAGAGCAAAATTTACTTCATACTTCTATATAGTATTTTATATCGTAATATTTTAAGTTTATGTTTGAAAGCCACTCACCTTGTACAAACAATGTAAATAATTCTATTCCACATCGCCATGTACTTTTATGTACCTCATCTGTTACATTTATGGTTACCGTTGTGCTTTGTGGCCGTAACCACTGAAGTCTTCTTCGGCAGTCAAGGTCGAATGCAGAATTGTTGTTATAATTTTCAAATCCACAACGATATATTTGTTCTGTTTTATATGTTTCATTTATCCAGGACTGCACCAGTAATGGCATATCTAGGCAGGAAACCATAAATGATTCTCCAAGTTTTACCGTCTTGGTTCCTGGTGAAGTGAAGACAAAGAAAGCTGCAAACATTAAAAAAGATGAAATAATCACTGTAAGATTATTCACCTTCAACAACTTATGACGTATAATCCCTATGACATCATACAACATCTACAACTTATGGCGTATAATCCCTATGACATCATACAACATCTACAACTTATGGCGTATAATCCCTATGACATCATACAACATCTACAACTTATGACGTATGATAACTATGACATAATGCAACATCTACAACTTATGACGTATAATCCCTATGACATCATACAACATCTACAACTTATGACGTATGATCCCTATTACATCATACAACATCTACAACTTATGACAAAAAACCCTATTACATCATACAACATCTACAACTTATGACGTATAATCCCTATTACATCATACAACATCTACAACTTATGACGTATAATCCCTATGACATCATACAACATCTACAACTTATGACGTATGATAACTATGACATAATGCAACATCTACAACTTATGACGTATAATCCCTATTACATCATACAACATCTACAACTTATGACGTATAATCCCTATTACATCATACAACATCTACAACTTATGACGTATAATCCCTATTACATCATACAACATCTACAACTTATGACAAAAAAACCCTATTACATCATACAACATCTACAACTTATGACGTATAATCCCTATGACATAATACAACATCTACAACTTATGACGTATAATCCCTATTACATCATACAACATCTACAACTTATGACGTATGATCACTATTACATAGTACAACATCTAGAACGTACATGTATGACGTATAATCCCTATGACATAATACAACATCTACAACTTATGACGTATAATCCCTATGACATAATACAACATCTACAACTTATGACGTATGATCACTATTACATAGTACAACATCTACAACTTATGACGTATAATCCCTATTACATCATACAACATCTACAACTTATGACGTATAATCCCTATTACATCATACAACATCTACAACTTATGACAAAAAAACCCTATTACATCATACAACATCTACAACTTATGACGTATAATCCCTATGACATAATACAACATCTACAACTTATGACGTATAATCCCTATTATATAATACAACATCTACAACTTATGACGTATAATCCCTATGACATAATACAACAACAGCAACGTATGGCGTATAATCCCTATGACATAATACAACATCTACAACTTTTCATGTATAAATGACAAGAATTCTTAGAGGATTAATTAATCGATACATATCACCTACTGTCCCCAACAAATTCTACAATGCACACACTTATACGAAACTGATACTAAAAATATATTTCTAGGAATATATCATGCATGAGTGAGTCATACTGTAATTAACAGTTTTCCCACTATTAGAAGCGGAACAAAATTCCAGTTCGATCTGTAACTTGTCATGGTATAACAATGTTTCAAATTCCAAATGATTATCTGCGAGCAGAATGAAAATTGTGAGGGAAAAAAAACTAATTTGTTCTGAAAATGCGCATCTGGTGCACTAAATTGTAACGTATATATGTTCTAATGTTTAAAATAACCAATAGGCCAGTGTCACTGCTGGTGGATTGATAGTACCCGAGGGCATCATGAGTCTAGTTATCAGTGCTTTTGTACTGACATGAAATATAAACTTCAAATTTTTAGTCATGAAATTATGTAAATCACTATAAAACTAAGGAGTATCTCTCTCATGCATAGCTCTGTCCTTAGATTGATTCTTTGGCTCACTTTAACGGTCACTTTGGTTTTAGCTCTGCCCTTCAAATATTTATATATTTTTAGAATTTCAATCATTCTCCCCTGAGCATCACTGAAAAGACATCTGGTGCACAAAATTATAACGTATATATGTTTTAACATTTATTTGCCAGACTAGCGGACGGACGGATTGAGGGACGGACAGACGGACGGAGTACAAACCTATAGTCCCCTTCGACGAAGCCCGCCTGGAGGGGACTAAAGTGCAAAAGGGAAATACAATTACGAGATGAACATCGCAGTGAGGAAATAAAATAACGAGATTTAAAACGCATAGTGGAAATAAAGTTACTAGATTACCAACGCAGATAAGAAATAAAACTACCAGATTAACAACGTGGGGAAGCAATAATTTTACCAGATTAACAACGGAGAGAGGAAATAAAGCTACCAGATTAACAACGTAGAGAGGCAATAATTTTACCAGATTAACAACGGAAAGAGGAAATGAAGCTACCAGATATACAACGTAGAGAGGCAATAATTTTACCAGATTAACAACGGAGAGAGGAAATAAAGCTACCAGATATACAACGTAGAGAGGCAATCATTTTACCAGATTAACAAGGCGGAGAGGCAATAAATTTTCAAGATATGAACAATACAATGGAGAGAGGAATTAACGTTACAAGATGGACAACACAAAGGGGAAATAACACAACGATATTAACAACGCAGAGAGGAAGTGAAATTATGAGAAAAACAATAAATAACAGTAAATAAAATATACGTAAAAACAAACAAACAAAACACAGAATCTCAACAAACACCATGTCAGTTTGCATTAACTACACTACCTGAAAACCGAGAGAGGTCGAATGACAGGTGATTTTACCAAGGCAAAAGTTCAATTTTGAAGGCAGCATTAAAAAGTTCCATAAATGGAAAAACAACAAGTATACTTAATAGTCGACATAAGGTAGAAAGCTACAGTTAATACCATAAACGATTCTCAATCTAGTGAATCCTCAAAAATGTAAATACATGTTTGTCCACATTCGTCGTGTCTTTCTCGTGCTGAACTATTTGTGTGTCGTCCGGTTTTTCCCCAGACATTGGTGACGTGTGGGTAGCCAGACCGAAGACTCCTCTCAGACACCTGGACTCCTCCCAGACACCTGGACTAACCAATGGTTCGCACGGATCCATGGATATCCAGCATCGTAATTAGTGCCACAGTGACATTACAACAGCAACATTCATATTTAGATTAATAACGAAAATAAACATGTCTTCACTGAATGGACGAGGTCAGGAATTTTGTCTGCAGCAATAGGAGGATTTATCTCTTTTTATTAAATATGGGACTGTTTTATGACCTGATGTAAATGAGTATAATGTTATGACTCGGAACGGTTGAGAAGAGTTTAATAGAATTTGAGATGCCAAAGGAATAACATGCAAGATATAACACGATCCTTACGATAAGCTGACGAGGAATTCAAAACTTACCTGAAACTGATGAGGAAGTTAATATTGACAAGAAACTGATGAGGAATTTAACATTGACCTGAAACTGATCAGGAATTTAAAACACCTTATACTGACAGGGAATTTAAAACTTACCTGATACTGACGAGGATTTTAAAACTTACCTGGAAAGTGGAACCCCCGTAAACCGGTTGACCACACCAATTGAGTGACGTTCGTTACTTCATTTGACCGTCCTAAGTCGGTATCGTAACCGCAGCACAATCGAATATTTTTGTAATGTTTTCCCGTGTATATTCTACGATTATCATGTTTTATGTGCATATCCTTGGTGATTTGTGTCATACAGCTTTGTTAGATGTCTTTTCTTTTCTCTGAAACTGACGAGCAATTTACATTTACTTGACACTGACGAGGAATTTAAAACTTACCTGAAACTGACGTACAACAGAATAGTAAGCCAAGGCCAATGCCATTTATAAGCAGTAGAACCGTAAATCTGTCCATTGCTACTAACAGCAGGAGGCTAGTATGAGCTGTCATACAGTGAACAACTATCACCCTGCGCATCCTGACAAAGGTTTCTACCAGGAAATAAGGATAATCTTGCTTGATATAATGTGAAGTACTGATTTAGGATCGTTCTCTTCTTACGACATTGACGTAGACTCAATCTGACGAAAATTCTCCATGCGGGTGTGACCAGTATTGGCAGATTTAGAGAGTCAATCACCCCCTTTTAGGTCTGAATTTTATCCACGACTGGTCATTTTTGACCAATTTCAGAGCTGCAAACCCCAATTCCAGACCGAATAGTGCAAAACATTAGTCATGGGAGGCTGCTAACACCCCCAATCCCCCCCCCCCCCCCACCCACACATACAAACACTTTTTCAAAAAAATTTAGATCCGCCTATCACCAGTCATCACGCAATATTTTATTTTAAATGGCACCTGATCTCCCCTGATTATATTTTTCTTACTTGTTCATGACGAAATACTGAAACACCTCCCCCCCCCCTTTTTTTTTAAATGACACCAAATGTCGAAGGCACATAAACTGGAGCTAGAATCGTTATATGATAATGGGTAAAGCTGACGTTCCAGTCTGAAACCCATGAAACCTGAGAGCATACAATGTCAGCAAAAATAGGAAAAAAATTAATAGCGAACCAAAGAAAATCTGTTAAGGAGCTTATGCGAACTCCAAAAGGAAGCGAGATCGAGTGCCGAGGGAGCCTTGCTCTTTTTTAGCATACAAAGTATATTTTATGTGTTGATGGTATAGAATGTCGGATAATTTCTTTCAAAATATCACAAAAATAAAATGTAATAATAAAATCTTCTAGATTTCATAAAATAAGAATGAACTGAAAACTCTATTTTGCATGGTTTCAAACCAGCACTTTCTTATCTTGATCCAATCATCTTAACCAATGAATCAAATATAACCACGTCGGCCCAAGAAAACAACCAAACAGACTCAAGACATACAATCACACAGACTCGAGACATACAACCACACAGACTCAAGACATACAACCACACAGACTCAAGACACACAACCACACAGACTCAAGACATACAACCACACAGACTCAAGACACACAACCACACAGACTTAAGACATACAACCACGCAGACTCAAGACACACAACCACACTCTCAAAACATACTACCACGCAGACAACCACGCAGGCTCAAGACATACAACCACACATACTCAAGACATACAACCACACTGACTCAAGACATACAACCACACAGACTCAAGACATACAACCACACAGACTCAAGACACACAACCACACAGACTCAAGACATACAACCACACTGACTCAAGACACACAATCACACAGACTTAAGACATACAACCAAACAGACTCAAGACACACAACCACACAGACTCAAGATATACAACCACACTGACTCAAGACATACAACCATACACACTCAAGACATACAACCACGCAAACAACCACGCAGACTCAAGACATACAACCACAAATACTCAAGACACACAACCATGCAGACTCAAGACATACAACCACACAGACTAAAGACACACAACCACGCAGACTCAACACATACAACCACACAGACTCAAGACACACAACCACACAGACTCAAGACATACAACCACACAGACTCAAGACACACAACCACACAGACTCAAGACATACAACCACACAGACTCAAGACATACAACCACGCAGACTCAAGACACACAACCACACAGACTCAAGACACACAACCACACAGACTCAAGACACACAACCACACAGACTTAAGACATACAACCACACAGACTCAAGACATACAACCACACACACTCCAGACATACAACCACACAGACTCAAGACACACAACCACACAGACTCAAGACACACAACCACACAGACTTAAGACATACAACCACAAATACTCAAGACACACAACCACGCAGACTCAACACATACAACCACACAGACTCAAGACACACAACCACACAGACTCAAGACATACAACCACACAGACTCAAGACACACAACCACACAGACTCAAGACATACAACCACACAGACTCAAGACACACAACCACACAGACTCAAGACATACAACCACACAGACTCAAGACACACAACCACACAGACTCAAGACATACAACCACACAGACTAAAGACACACAACCACACAGACTCAACACATACAACCACACAGACTTTTATATTGATACTTACTTTATACAACTGATACCAGATCATGCTGTTCACATCTCCAGTCGCTTCTGTGTCCATTTTCGTAATAGTAGAATTATTACCGCTTTACCCTCAAAAAAGACATACAACCACACAGGCTAAAGACACACAACCACGCAGACTCAAAACATACAACCACACAGACTCAAGACTTTTATAAAGACATACAACCACGCAAACAACCACGCAGACTCAAGACATACAATCACAAATACTCAAGACACACAACCATGCAGACTCAAGACATACAACCACACAGACTCAAGACACACAACCACGCAGACTCAAGACACACAACCACACAGACTCAAGACATACAACCACACAGACTCAAGACATACAACCACACTGACTCAAGACTTTTATAAAGACATACAACCACGCAAACAACCACACAGACTCAAGACATACAACCACACAGACTCAAGACACACAACCACACAGACTCAAGCACACAACCACACAGACTAAAGACACACAACCACGCAGACTCAAGACATACAACCACACAGACTAAAGACACACAACCACGCAGACTCAAGACACACAACTACACAGACTCAAGACACACAACCACACAGACTCAACACATACAATCACGCAGACTCAACACACACAACCACGCAGACTCAAGACATACAACCACACAGA
The DNA here is from genome assembly GCA_035048485.1 of Pteria penguin. Taxonomy (NCBI): domain Eukaryota; kingdom Metazoa; phylum Mollusca; class Bivalvia; order Pterioida; family Pteriidae; genus Pteria; species Pteria penguin. The sequence goes on along the minus strand of CM068585.1, from coordinate 60,148,398 downwards.
CTCAAGACATACAACCACACAGACTCAAGACACACAACCACACAGACTCAAGACACACAACCACACAGACTCAAGACACACAACCACACAGACTCGACTCCGTGTAAATTAGAATTAATTATAAGAAATACATTTTACAATATTTATGCATACTTTTAAATTGATACTTACTTTATACAACTGATACCAGATCATGCTGTTCACATCTCCAGTCGCTTCTGTGTCCATTTTCGTAATAGTAGAATTATTACCGCTTTACCCTCAAAAATCTTTTTATTAAACCCCCCCCCTCCCATTGAATGTCAAATAAGGAAATATTTGGGTTAGTATCATTCTCACAACAAGGATGTCTTTGAATTATTTTGTTGCATATTTGTCAAAGGGATTATATCCTGATAAATGCAGAGAAAGAGAGACACGGAGCAGAGAGAGAGAGAGAGAGAGAGAATGTAAATACCACAGGAACTGGATTTTAATCACCGAGAGATACAACAGAGAGGGAGAGAGAAAGAGAGAGAGAGAGAGAGAAAGAGAATGTAAATACCACAGTAACTGGATTTTAATCACCGAGAGATACAACAATGTAATAAAGATAACTAATGTAAGTCAGAATAAAATGTCAAAATGTTTATTTCAGAACTGAACTTACGTCATTTCTGTCATCCTCAAGTAGTAATAAATCTAGATTAATGTATGATTTTACATCTCTTGTCAGATATATACAGCCGACCTTCGATAATTCGAACTTAAAGGTTCCATGTTCAACTAAAGCGGAGTTCGAGTTAGCGATAACATATCTATATAGAGAAATCGCGATAACTTGAACTCAAAGGTTCAAAAGGTTCGATTAAGGCAGAGATCGAGATAACGATACGTATTAATATAGGCAAATATATATATTTTTAACACAAGGATAAAAAGATTCGGTTAAAGTTGTATACCCTATAATTCGGTATAATTTCAAAATTTAGAGCATGTAAAACAAAAACTATTTTTCTCGTATGGCTGAAGTTATTAACTTTGCGTTAATAACATTTTTGTTGCTTCAAACCTTCGGAGATATCAAAATAAGAGAATACTTCGTAAATAAAGAGGATATTCCATAAATACAACTATAACCTGACTTCGCGCATGCGCAGTTTAATCAAAACAAATACGATGAAGGGAGACTCCAAAAGAAAACGATTTCAGTAAATACTAATTTTAGCAGTCTTGAATGCAGATTTTTAAAGTTACTCGTCAAGTTTATTTACCTCGCCCTCCATCAGTGTCCATGATGCGGCGGCTTCCGAATTAGATCACGTGATAAGTTGGTTGTAAACATTCTGTTTACAAACATCGCCATTTAGACAGCCATATCTCACTTAATACGACGAATTTGATCACAACATTCGCAAGGGTCCTCTTTTAATATGTTTTAGGCTTATATATATAATCAAAACAATTTAGAATAAATCAACCTATAATATGCACTGTACTAGCGAATATAAGGTATACAGCTTTAAAGCAGATTTCAAGTTAGCGATACATATCTATATAGGGAAATATCAATAACTTTAACAAAAGGATCAAAAGATTCGATTAAAGCATAATTCGAGTTAGCGATTCATATAAATATAGGGAAAATCAATAACTTTAAGACAAGGGTCAAAATGTTCAATTAAGGCAGAGTTCGAGATAGCGATACATATCTACCGGTATATAGGGAAATATCGATAACTTTAACACTATGGTTCAAAAGGTTTTATTAAGACGGAGTTCTAGTTGGCGATACATACTTATAGACAGAAAATATAATCCGGAGTTTTTTAAATCAATATGCGCATTTTATTCTCTTGACCGTAAATGGTCAAATTATACCGCGGCAGCTGTAGCCTTTTTTCTATTTATTTATTCATTTATTTATCTTTATTTATTTGTTTTTTTTTTTTTATTTTGACGGACCTGATTTATTCACAATTCATTAATTCATTGTTGTAATTAGGTCTGAAATTGACCTCTTCTCAACAAACTTTCTTCATTCATATTTGATTACCCTAACTTTAGAAGTATACACAAAGATGGTCGACTGATAAGTGTCTTACGTTGCATTTCACAATTTTTCAGTCATATCGTAACATGAAGTCAGGGGCAAGCAATCTCTCTAACATCGTGGCGCAATTCAGGGAGGTTGTCTTCACCACAAGTCTTTATACTATGAATGTTTATAGATGAAAAAAGATGTTTCTCAGGAATTGTTTTAAAGATGTAATTTTAAGTGTGGACTCTGTATTATGACATGAATCTATTCATGATAATATCGTAATCCCTTTCTAAAGTTACTAAACCCACACTGGTTTCCTTCCTTGTTCACTTTAAACGTATGGATACAACTTAAGATTTCCTTCTTGATTTCATCTTCTTTGTAGAATCCGTGCATTTGCTTTAATATCATTGATATACATACATATCTTGTCCACTACAATATCAAGAACATATACCATGATATAAATTACATGGAGTTACTCACTATACTACTGACTTCATAGGAACAGACGTGGTGTGTGGGTTAAATGCTTGAGTAGCAAAACTGGCGGTCTGTGTTCGATTCCTGGATTCCCCAAATAAGATGTTGTTGTTGTTGTTGTTCTTGTAATTGTTGTCGTCGTCATCGTGTAGTTGTCATCATCGCCGTCGTTATAGTTGTTCTCGCTGTCGTTGTCGTTGTCATCGTCGTCGTTATAGTTGTTCTCGCTGTCGTTGTTGTTGTCGTCATCGTGTCGTTGGTGTCATCGTCGTTATAGTTGTTCTCGCTGTCTTTGTCGTTGTTGTTGTCGTCATCGTGTCGTTGGTGTCATCGTCGTTATAGTTGTTCTCGCTGTCGTTGTCCTTGTTGTTGTCGTCATCGTGTCGTTGGTGTCATCGTCGTTATAGTTGTTCTCGCTGTCGTTGTCCTTGTTGTTGTCGTCATCGTGTCGTTGGTGTCATCGTCGTTATAGTTGTTCTCGCTGTCTTTGTCCTTGTTGTTGTCGTCATCGTGTCGTTGGTGTCATCGTCGTTATAGTTGTTCTCGCTGTCGTTGTTCTTCTTGTTGTCGTCATCGTGTCGTTGTCGTCATCGTCGTCGTTATAGTTGTTCTCGCTGTCGTTGTCGTTGTCGTCATCGTGTCGTTGTCGTCATCGTTATAGTTGTTCTCGCTGTCGTTGTTATTGTCATCGTCGTCGTTATAGTTGTTCTCGCTGTCTTTGTCGTTGTTGTTGTCGTCATCATGTAGTTGTTGTCATCGTCGTCGTTATAGTTGTTCTCGCTGTCGTTGTTATTGTCATCATCGTCGTTATAGTTGTTCTCGCTGTCGTTCTCCTTGTTGTTGTTGTCATCGTGTCGTTGTTGTCATCGTCGTCGTTATAATTGTTCTCGCTGTCGTTGTTCTTCTTGTTGTCGTCATCGTGTCGTTGTCGTCATCGTCGTCATTATAGTTGTTCTCGCTGTCTTTGTCCTTGTTGTTGTCATCGTCGTGTCGTTGTTGTCATCGTTGTCGTTATAGTTGTGCTCGCTGTCGTTGTTGTTGTCATCGTTGTCGTTATAGTTGTTCTCGCTGTCGTTCTCCTTGTTGTTGTCGCCATCGTGTCGTTGTTGTCATCGTCGTCGTTATAGTTGTTCTCGCTGTCTTTGTCGTTGTTGTTGTCGTCATCGTGTCGTTGTTGTCATCGTCGTCGTTATAATTGTTCTCGCTGTCGTTGTTCTTCTTGTTGTCGTCATCGTGTCGTTGTCGTCATCGTCGTCGTTATAGTTGTTCTCGCTGTCTTTGTCCTTGTTGTTGTCATCGTCGTGTCGTTGTTGTCATCGTTGTCGTTATAGTTGTTCTCGCTGTCCTTATTGTCGTCATCATGTCGTTGTTGTCATCGTCGTCGCTGTAGTTGTTCTCGCTATCATTGTTGTCGTCGTCATCTTGTCGTTGGTGTCATCGTCGTCGTTATAGTTGTTCTCGCTGTCGTTGACGTTGTTGTCGTCGTCATCGTGTCGTTGGTGTCATCGTCGTTATAGTTGTTCTCGCTGTCTGTCGTTGTTGTTGTCGCCATCGTGTCGTTGTCGTCATCGTCGTCGTTATAGTTGTTCTCGCTGTCGTTGACGTTGTTGTCGTCGTCATCGTGTCGTTGGTGTCATCGTCGTCGTTATAGTTGTTCTCGCTGTCGTTGACGTTGTTGTCGTCGTCATCGTGTCGTTGTCGTCATCGTCGTCGTTATAGTTGTTCTCGCTGTCGTTGACGTTGTTGTCGTCGTCATCGTGTCGTTGGTGTCATCGTCGTTATAGTTGTTCTCGCTGTCTTTGTCGTTGTTGTTGTCGCCATCGTGTCGTTGTTGTTATCGTCGTTGTTATAGTTGTTCTCGCTGTCGTTTTCGTGGTCATCGTCGTCGTTATAGTTGTTCTCGCTGTCTTTGTCGTTGTTGTTGTCGCCATCGTGTCGTTGTTGTCATCGTTGTCGTTATAGTTGTTCTCGCTGTCGTTGACGTTGTTGTCGTCGTCATCGTTTCGTTGGTGTCATCGTCGTTATAGTTGTTCTCGCTGTCTTTGTCCTTGTTGTTTTCATCGTCGTGTCGTTGTTGTCATCGTTGTCGTTATAGTTGTTCTCGCTGTCGTTGTTGTTGTCATCGTCGTCGTTATAGTTGTTCTCGCTGTCGTTGACGTTGTTGTCGTCGTCATCGTTTCGTTGGTGTCATCGTCGTTATAGTTGTTCTCGCTGTCTTTGTCGTTGTTGTCGTCGTCATCGTGTCGTTGGTGTCATCGTCGTTATAGTTGTTCTCGCTGTCTTTGTCGTTGTTGTTGTCATCGTCGTGTCGTTGTTGTCATCGTTGTCGTTATAGTTGTTCTCGCTGTCGTTGTTCTTGTTATTGTCGTCATCATTGTATAGTTGTGTTTGTTATTGTCTGATTATATCATGTTCAAAGCAGATTGGAAGATTGTAACCACACCAGTCGATTGATTGTTATTTGACAGTCCCAAGTTGGCACTATATTTAATATGATTGAACATTTTTGTGGCGAACGTTGTGTCTATTCCTAATATTTTTAGGAGCAGGCGTGGTGTAGTGGTTAAGCGCTTGGCTTGCGGCGCCGACGATCCGGGTTCGATTCCCGGGTTGCGCCACTATGTTTAAGAGGTTGGTAACCTCCTGCTTCCATGTCGCGATATAACTGAAATATTGTTGAAAGCGACGTAAAACACCAATCAACCAACCAACCTAATATTTTTGTCTTTTTAAAATTCCATTTGAGTGGATATTGTCATGTAATTTATTCATTGCGAGGGTGCATGGTATATGCAGCAAATCAAAGAACCCTAGCTGTCCGTAAGGAGAGTGGTGGGTACATGTAAACACTCAAACATCAAAATCAACTAAACGTGTAGCCGATCCTGTAGCAGGTCGTAGAACACCTTGTCCATAGCGATGTCACTAGGTGTAGCAGATCCTGTAGCAGGTCGTAGAACACCTTGCCCATCCTTTAGCAGGCCGTAGAACACCTTGTCTATAAAGAAGGCATGTGGTACATGCAGCAGATTAGTCTATAGCAAGGGTATGCGGTAGATGAGAAAATGAAGTGAAAATGAGAATACAATTAGAAAGTAAATATTTCTCACTTATTTAAATGCTAATACTTCTTTACATATACACAATATACATGATCATACAGGGTTTAATTAGTCACATTTCATTGTCCTTTGTCAACAAAGAAATCTATACATGTGGCGATTCCTTTATACTACCAAGCGATCTTTAATCTCCTCTGCCCTTTGTAGCTCAAGGTCTGGTATTTTTATTCAATTTATGTATACTATTGTATTTTGAAAAATAATAAATATGTTTTAATTCTTTATTTCAGAAACATTTCTCGCTGCGAGTGAACAATGTTATATTTACTTTCTGATCATTGATTTTTTTTCCTCTCTCAGATTTTACATGTAACATGCCATATTCTGGCCATATTCTTGGAGATATGTCTACCGTTGTATAAGAAGCGTGAAATTCGGAAAATGCGTCGACGTTGGTCCGTTGTAGCTTTTATTTATACAGTTATGATTTTGACTACTGTGACGGCTGTTCTTAGAGGTAAGTTGATCATTCTGAATTCTCTGGAAATGTGTATGAATAGCGCATACCAACACAAACCAGGAAAATATAAAGAATTTTTTTTATTAGTAACAATGAAATTTCGAGTTTTCAATGTCCGGTATAATCCACTGCGTGTATTTCTGGTCAAGTGGGAACTATCTTAGCAGGTCATCTACATATGAGGGTCAATTTTTAGATTTAGATTTAGACCTCTGTATAAATTTTATCCTTGTATAAAGGTCACCTCAGTATAGAGGTCACTTCTGTATAAAGGTCACTTCTGGATAAAGGCCACCTCAGTATTAAAGTCACCTTTTTATATAAAGTTCACCTTTGTATAAAATTCACCTTTGTATAAAGATCACCTCAGTATAAATGTCACTTGTGGATAAAGGTCACCTCTGTATAAAGGCCACTTTTTAATTTTCATTCCGGTGCATTTTATCCTCAGGTTTAACTGTAATCGTTTTCTTCACATAATTTTCGATATCGGGCATGTTTGTGACGTTTTCGAACAAAAATATTTGCAAATAAAAACTGTCAACAGTTACTGGGAAATTTATGACAAAAAAAGTAATTATAGGGTTGTTTCAAGCAATATTTTGTAAAAAACCTTATTTTTTATGCCTTTTAATTTAATTTTATTTAATTATTGGTAATATGTATGCTTACGTACATGTATTTATTATTTATATATTTACTTTTTTTTTCATTTATTTCCCAGTAAAAGTTTCTTTTCCATCTATATAGGCCTTTTTTTGTCATAACCTATGAAGTTGTATAAAACAAAACACTCCCTCTCTCCAAATACGTCCCTACCCACCCACTCCCCAAAAAAATCTTCAAACAAACGAACCAAAGAAAAAAAGAACAAAAGAAAAGAACAAAAAAGAAAGAAGAGAACTTGAAGAATAAAGAAAAGAAAAAAGCCAAAAATCCCCGAAAATCAAGAAAGAAAATTCATTGATACAGATTTTTTAAATGTTAATTACATGGGATTATTTCCAGATTTTTTTAGATATACTATGACCTTTCTCTTCCAATCTGTGATTTATAATTATGATTATATCTGATATCAGTGTGGCCCTTTATTTTCAGACGTCGTCTACATCATAGATAAATCCGGGAGTGTGAAGGAATCGGATTTCGACGAGGCCATAGATTTTGTCTACAATGTGACCACATTTCTAAAAATAGGGCTAAATGATATTCAGGTATCCATCATTACCTATTCTACATACACCAGCGAGGAATTCCATCTAACCCAATACCTGACGAACGCGACATTGCTGAGCGGAATATCATCGCTTAAAGGGACGAGAACAACCGGATGGACGCACACTTATGACGCAATCGATTACGTCAGACTGAACTCGTTTCTATCGCAAAATGGCGGGAGATCTAACGCTCTGAAAACTGTTATAGTAATGACGGACGGGTTGTCTGGCGATCAGAATAAAACAATAGAAGCGGCCAATAACATCCGCAGTGAGATAGGGGCCGAGGTGTTCTCTATCGGAATCGGTGGAGCGGTAGCAAACTCCAACGAAGAACTCCGAGGAATAGCGAATGATCCCAAGTCGTATTATGTGCATTATGTAGATACATACATATATTTGTGTAACCTTATTCCTGCGCTGGTACCAAAATTAGGTAGGTGGACTGACTTGAAAATAATCGTACCTAATCTAACTAACTTAAAGTTACTGGAAAGGGGGGGGGGGGTATCTACAGAGCTAGACCCCACGCCCGTCCGATTGCAATAGACATATTTTGATATTCATAGTTCTAACCCCCCCCCCTTCCCCTTTCTCTCTCTCTCTCTATCTCTCTCTCTCTCTCTCTCTTTCTCTCTGGTAATTTCAGCTCTCTTTAAAACATAATCATCTAGATTAAAAACGTTATACTTTTGCAGATGCAAGCGTCACCACGGCCCTGATTGCCAACTGTCCCACACCACCAACTTCCACAGTTAAGTTCAGCTTAACAACAACAACAACGTTGACAACCACAACTGCACAGACAACATCAACCACAACGGCACAAACAAAATCATCGACCACAACGGCAACACAAACAACAAGTTCAAGTACAGCCTACACGAGTCCATCGACAACAACAACATCACCAACTGCGTCATCATATACAACATCGTTATCACCACTGACTTTCATCACATCAACGACTGCAGTTCTTCCCATAGACACCGCGACAGATCCATCCTCTAGATCTAACGGTAGGTTTTATTTTTTAAATTATATAAATCTAATTCCATCCATCTGTTTATTTTCCCAAAATACCATCCCAACGTTTTATCTCGTGAGTGTTCATTAGCTCGTAGTAGAGTAACTGATTTCGTTTCGGTTTAGTTTCATATTTTATATATTTTTATATTCCCCAAATCAAAGATTCGGGGGCATCTAGGTTTTGGTCTGTCTGTTGTCCATTTGTGTATGACAAAATGAAATTTATATTCAACATAAATTTGCATCTATAAGAGATAGGGCTTTTATATTTCATATGCGTATTCCTTGTGACAAGACATTTCCATCAGTACAGTAATTTTTTACTTCGTGACCTTGACCATGACCTTTGACTTTCATTCAAAAACATCAACATTGGGCATATTTTTGAATGGTAAGAGGTAGGGCTTAAATATTTCAGATGTATATTCCTTGTGATAAGACCTTTTCGTGGATACAAAAACTTTTACTCTGTGACCTTGACCTTGGAGCTTGACGTACTTTAGGGATAACAGCTTATACTGACAAAATTGCCGCTGGTAGCATTCGTATTTCACAAATGCCGCCTCTTTTCTTTTATCATTATTACAATATATTTGGGGGGGGGGGGGGGGGGTTATGGGACACTATAGAGAAGAAAAAAGAGGAGTTACTGTCTCAGTTATGTGGCAGTATAGGAAACGTTGTTTCTGTGTATGATATAAAAGAGAATGCATCAGAAAGGTTTGTGAACTATGCATACAAAATACCTAAATAAAAATAAGAGACAATAAAGATAATGCACTTTTGTTAACAATGTTAAGTTTTCAAAGGAAATGGTAAATTAGGGTACATATCCAGAATGATTTTTCGGGAAACATTGGTCCACCATTAAGTTGTGACAAATCAAAGCAATCCCTAGCGATAATATTTTCCGAAAGGGAAGACTACTTTCAAAGGTGGCCCAAATTATCCTTTGGTGATAGATTAGACCAAAATGTCCCTGAATCCGCCTCTGCTGTGGGGCATTCAATCATATTTATAATGAATGGAATTAATTACTTTATAGATAACACTGGATTGATAGCCGGCGCTGTTAGTGGAGCTTTATTGTTGCTGGGGTCTCTCGCTGTAGTATTGGCATTAATCATAAGGCGCATGTAAGTTAAAGACACCTAATGCATGAGCAAAAATCATAATTTTAGCTAAGGAGCTACAGTGAAAAAAATCATATTAAATTATAAAGAAAGACAACTCTTATGTACAAGTCATAAAGAAAGATAACTCTTACAAGTGAAGTAGAAAGCCTATTACTAATTCCTTGAGATACCGTCAACATTTTACCCAACTTCAGACAATTTTATTTGACCATTTATATATTCTGTACGAAATGATATTTATCTTTGCAGAAGGAGTGCTTTTCAGAGCGAGGACCTTGCCGTATTAGCCGCAGTACAACAGTATAATGCTGCACAGATGGGACAGAGAAAATGTTCATTTGTAAACGTCTTCAAAACATGAGAGAAAATCATTCCCATTCTTCCATTCTTCTACCCATCCATCTCAGTTTTATATTCTTTCTTAGGAAATGATCTCAGCAGAGCATCTAATGCTTGACATGAGAGAAAATCATTCTCATTCTTCCATTCTTCTACCCATCCATCTCAGTTTCTTATTCTTTCTTAGGAAATGATCTCAGCAGAGCATCTAATGCTTGACAGAGCCGACATATTGTCATGAGATGTTGCGGTAATTACCTAAGCAGTGACGTAGATATCAGGCCGTTTATATTGACTATGAACTCGTTAAGCTCAAAGCAATGTTGATTTTCCGTCCGATACCGTGGATGTGCGGTTATGTTGATTGTCAGTCCGATGTCATGGATGTTGAATAATATTGATCCTCAGTCCCATAACATTAATGTTGAACAATGTTATACCCTTAACACAAAATCCCTATATGATTCATAGTGATTACCGGTCCAACAATATTGGACTGATGACGTCATTACTTATGTCGCTTTCAAATCTGCCCAAACAAAGATGTTCTCGACGTATGCCAGATTTGAGGAGGTCAGTGAAAATGAGATAGAAGAATTACTTAATTCAAAGGACAGTAAAAATACCATATTATGTGATATGTTGTCCAAAGCCGAAGGTATAACAAAGCAATTACTGACTGGGACCTCGTGCAGACAAAATGTTGCCCTCGGCCTTGGGCAACATTTTGTCTTTGGGTCCAACATATCATATATTGCCCTCAACCCCAGTCAGTATGGGTATATTGTAAGTCCGAGGACGTTGCTGTTGAACAATATTGATTGTCAGTCCGATAACACTGATTTTGAACAATGTTGATTATCAGTCCGATAACGTTGATGTTGAATTGTGTTGATTCTTAGTCCGATCCTGTGGATGTTGAACAATGCTGACTGTTAATTCGATAACGTTGGTGCTCGTTCATCTTACATTTGAGTGCTTCTTCGATATCGTGGATTTTGTGATGTCAGCTACTTGTCCGATAGATGTTCGGCTGGATATTGTATTAAGAAGAGGCTCATCGCCATACATTGTTTATTATGTACATATGTAGTTCGATTTTAAGTGTAATACATTTATTTTCGTATATGTTTTAGGAAAACATTTTATAAAAGGCATATTCAATCTACACATTTCTGAACATTTTTCATTGTTGTACTTTCATGTTACGGAGTATTCCCTCATTAAATGTTTAAAACCAAAGTGTTGTAGCAGTCCTGCGCAATAGGTGAGATACTTATAAAAACACCATCATATTGTTTTATTTTAATGTGTATGTGTGTGAGGGGGCGAGTAGTAGATCAGTTCGTGCATTGTAATACAGACAGTGTCCTAGTAACCAATAGTTTCCATGTCGTGTTACAGACCGTGTCCCAGTAACCAGTGGTTTCCATGTCGTGATACAGACCGTGTCCCAGTAACCAATGGTTTCCGTGTCTTGATACAGACCGTGTCCCAGTAACCAATGGTTTCCATGTCGTGTTACAGACTGTGACCCAGTAACCATTGGTTTCCATGTCATGTTACAGACCGTGTCCCAGTAACCAATGGTTTCCATGTCGTGATACAGACCGTGTCCCAGTAACCAATGGTTTCCATGTCGTGTTACAGACTGTGCCCCAATAACCAATGGTTTCCATGTCATGTTACAGACCGTGTCCCAGTAACCATTGGTTTCCATGTCATGTTACAGACCGTGTCCCAGTAACCAATGGTTTCCATGTCGTGGTACAGACTGTGCCCCAATAACCAATGGTTTCCATGTCGTGATACAGACCGTGTCCCAGTAACCAATGGTTTCCATGTCGTGACACAGACAGTGTCTTAGTAACCAATGGTTTCCATGTCGTGATACAGACCGTGTCCCAGTAACCAATGGTTTCCATGTCGTGTTACAGACTGTGCCCCAATAACCAATGGTTTCCATGTCATGTTACAGACCGTGTCCCAGTAACCATTGGTTTCCATGTCATGTTACAGACCGTGTCCCAGTAACCAATGGTTTCCATGTCGTGGTACAGACCGTGTCCCAGTAACCAATGGTTTCCATGTCGTGACACAGACTGTGTCTTAGTAACCAATGGTTTCCATGTCGTGATACAGACCGTGTCCCGGTAACCAATGGTTTCCATGTCGTGTTACAGACCGTGTCCCAGTAACCAATGGTTTCCATGTCGTGATACAGACAGTGTCCCAGTAACCAATGGTTTCCATGTCGTGATACAGACAATGTCCCAGTAACCAATGGTTTCCATGTCGTAATACAGATCGTGTCCCAGTAACCAATGGTTTTCATGTCGTGATACAGACCGTGTCCCAGTAATCAATGGTTTCCATGTCGTGATACAGACCGTGTCCCGGTAACCATTGGTTTCCATGTCGTGTTACAGACTGTGTCCCAGTAACCAATGGTTTTCATGTCGTGATACAGACCGTGTCCCAGTAACCAATGGTTTCCATGTCGTGATACAGACCGTGTCCCAGTAATCAGTGGTTTCCATGTCGTGATACAGACCGTGTCCCAGTAACCAATGGTTTCCATGTCGTGATACAGACCGTGTCCCAGTAACCAATGGTTTCCATGTCGTGATACAGACCGTGTCCCAGTAACCAATGGTTTCCATGTCGTGATACAGACCGTGTCCCAGTAACCAATGGTTTCCATGTCGTGATACAGACCGTGTCCCAGTAACCATTGGTTTCCATGTCGTGATACAGACCGTGTCCCAGTAACCAATGGTTTCCATGTCGTGATACAGACCATGTCCCAGTAACCAATGGTTTCCATGTCGTGATGCAGACCGTGTCCCAGTAACCAATGGTTTCCATGTCGTTATACAGACCATGTCCTAGTAACCAATGGTTTCCATGTCGTGATACAGACCGTGTCCCAGTAACCAATGGTTTCCATGTCGTGATACAGACCGTGTCCCAGTAACCAATGGTTTCCATGTCGTGATACAGACCGTGTCCCAGTAACCAATGGTTTCCATGTCGTGATACAGACCGTGTCCCAGTAACCAATGGTTTCCATGTCGTGATACAGACTGCGTCCCAGTAACCAATGGTTTCCATGTCGTGATACAGACCGTGTCACAGTAACCAATGGTTTCCATGTCGTGATACAGACCGTGTCCCAGTAACCAATGGTTTCCATGTCGTGATACAGACCGTGTCCCAGTAACTAATGGTTTCCATATCGTGATACAGACCGTGTCCTAGTAACCAATGGTTTCCATATCGTGATACAGACCGTGTCCTAGTAACCAATGGTTTCCATGTCGTGATACAGAGAGTGTACAGACATTATACACAAAGTACTTGATAACGGGAAATGATTTAAAAGAAATAAAACAAACACTCTTTGCCGTAAATGTTCGGCCTCCTAGCCTTTATCAAGCAATAGTTAGAATAGTACAGCAGGCCGAGAATTTGCGGCAAAGAGTGTTTGTTTTATTTCTTTTAGTATATTTTACTTCCCTTTGGAGGACTACTAATTAGGAAATGATTTAAAGAAGAGCTTAATATTGACGTATTTTTAATTGGCCTGGTAAATACATGTAGTGATGCAGAGGCGGATAAAAGAGAAGGTAGAGGAGGTTTGGGCCTTTGAGAAAGGAGAAGACTAAGAAGAAGAACAAGTGCATGTACAAGAATACCCAGCAGATATGGTAACCACTTAAGATGGCGAACTAAAGTGAGATCAGACCCTCAAATTCCCAAAGTACAGGGGTTTCGGAGGGAAGAGCAACACCCCTTACTTTCCACAACAAGACTTCACCCTAAACCCGTATGAGTTATAGGAGATCAGGGGGCAGGTGTGGTGCAGTAGTTAAGCGCTTTACTTGTGGCGCCGACGATCCGGGTTCGATTCCCCGGCTGTGCCACTATGTTTAAGAAGTTGGTCACCTCCTGCTTCCATGTCGCGATATTACTGAAAAATTCTTGAAAGCGACGTAAAACACCAAACAACCAACCAACCATAGGGGATCCCCATATCCTTTACCTCGTTTCACTCCTATCTGCAAAATCTAGATACGCCCCTGGACAAGTCAGTATCCGACATCAAATCATATTTAGAAATCTGGATATCTGTGTTCGTAACCTTGGTCTTTGTTGGTGAAAAGTATTTTCCTGTGATGCACTGTCGTTCTCTCAGAGAGTTCTACCCAGGTCAAGGGGTTTCGGTGGCGATTCCAGGATTTCCAGAAAAAGGGCCCACATGTAAAAGTCAAGTGTTAAACAAAATACTCAGCCATTTTGGCTGTCAAATCTGAAGTTTTAATTATACTTTTGGCGAGAAAAAGAGGGGGTGCTAATCAGCTCACTGGCTTCCATAGTATCTTTACAGCAAGTTTGAAGACAATAAAAATACTTTAGCCATTTAAATTTTTCTTTCCTAATCACTCACATAGATCTTATACTAAAGTAATCTTATTTATCAAAATGAAACTCCGAAAAAAAAACACTTCAAATAACTATTAGATTTAAATGCCTTATCACATATAAATCGTTTTCGTACGGAAGTGACAGATAGAAAACCCCGAAGTCGTTCTCCAACTGTAAAATCCAAATAAAATTGTCATTTCGTTTAAACTAAGTAAACATTGAGAAAACAATTGCGCCTCAATGATATTGGAAGAGGTTTTCTTTCCGATGAAACACTCTTTTGTGTGACAGAATAAAGTTGATTAAAAGCAAGAGTTTAAATAATATAAATCTAGTATTCTAATCATTTGTGTTTGCTATGTTATTTCTGCGAGATAAAGACCAGACCTGTATCATTGGGGTTGTAGCAACGCAGTCATTCTATTATTGAATGGCCAATTCTTTTATTCAGGTTTTAATTCATTAAACCACTTTCACACAACTTTCTCTTTCGTCAGTGGAGAAATGAATTTTTACTGCCCTGTGTGAATGCTCGTTTCTGCCTGAGACATGTTTCGCGATATATCAAGTGTAAACGATTTTTGTATCAAAAAGTGTGTGGATTAATATTTTGATTGATAATTTGGTTGATCTGTGCGTTTTAATGTGTCTTTCGGTTATCATTTTTAGGAATTGTATAAAACATGGATTTATAGTTTGCGACAACCAAAAATTCTGAAGTTTTGCGACATTTGAATACTGCGTTTGCAAGATTTTTTTCCTTTTCGTCGAGAAATTCAAGTGTTCTGCGATACCATATCAAAAAACTACTTTTGTGTATACATCTCAAACATTTGACAAAGTGAATCACCGATAGAGATGAGTTAAATATGAAAGGTTTCCATACAAATACGGAATTTAACTCCTAATGATGGTGTTTTACTTGAATTGATCGCGTTTCTGATCTTAAAATATGGAAGATATAGAATGCATTCCAGAGGAGAGGACTTTAACGTCCACTCCTCTGCCTTCTATTCAAGTTCCCCATCTCCAGGATCCTGGCGAACATACTCAAGAAAAACCTGCAACGAACAAAGAAATTCCGGATTTTATCGTTCGACTTGGAACATCGTTAGCTCGTTCGGAATCCGAAAGTCAGTATAAACTTTTACAAAAAGAATTTAGATTAAACCCAATTCAAGGTTTACCCGAAACGGATAAAAAGCGGAAATACACTACGCTGAGTTCCGGTACAGCGAGCATGCGCAGTTCGGGTAGAGGATCGCCGATGCGGAGAAGGAGTTCCATAGTCTCCATATCGAGTGAGACTCAGTTGTGTTTGTTAAGTCGAGGGCTGGGGAAGTTCTACAGAAGACGCCGCCTGTCTAGTCGTGCTTTATTACAGTTACCTACACCTCCCTCTCCCATGGAAGAAAATGTGTTCAGGGAACCTGTAAGTTACGGCATAAGTGCTTCAGAATGTTAAATAAGAAAGAAACTCATACAATGTAAGTGTGACTCTCACGGCAACTTACCACGGTGAAAACAGGGGGTTTGGCCGGGGTGCAGAGGAGAAGTGAGCATCTCCTCATTGGCTTGCCATGCCCGTCATGACTGTTCAAAACACACGTGGCATACAAACATTTCAATGCTGCATAAACACGATTAATGTACACAAACATTGTACAGAAGTGTCAGAACGGGGGTATAGTTACTCAGAACAAATACTTTTTTTTCTTTGGGGAAAAGGGGGGAGGGGTTAGGGGTTGGATTTTTATTTAATCTCTTATTTTCAAGAGTCCATAAATCCCCACCGCGGTGTGATTAGCTGCGAGTGTCACCATGTCACTGCACTAGTTAGATTCGCATATTACTTTCATGTTCTTTCAATGAGACTCCCCCGCCCGTCCCCTCCCATCTTTTCTTTATCCCGAACACAAGGCTAATTCATATGATAAATTATGATTTACAACGTCCTAAATGGAGTCTGATGTCATTTTTCCATTATATATTCGTTCATTATGAATGTATTTTTGTATGTGTATTTGTGTTGTGTGTGTATGTTTGTGTTGTGTGTGTATGTTTGTATTGTGTGTGTATTTTTGTGTTGTGTGTGTATGTTTGTGTTGTGTGTAATTTGATTTTTGTGTTGTTTTCTACTTTTTTTGTTGTCTGTGTAGTGTTGTGTGGGTATTTGATTTTTGTGTTGTGTATTTGAGTGTGTGTGTGTGTGTGTGTGTGATGGTGTGTGTGTGTGTATGTGTGTGTGTGTGTGTGGGGGGGGGGGGGTAGGTGTGTGTGTGTGTGTGTGTGTGTGTGTGTGTGTGTGTGTGTGTATTTATGTTGGGTGTATGTAAATGTATACGATAAAGTAACTTTTCTCTCGACCTTTCTTGTGGCCTCTACTGGTTCTATAAAAATGTCAAATATTATTTCAAATGTCTTCCATGTATAAGCTGTATATCTGAATATGTCTTCAAGACTGTGCAATATGAAGACGACCAAGGCATTCCGAGGTTAGATTCACCAAGATAATAAGTATTACGTAAATATAGAGATGAAAGAGAAAACATTTGATGTTTTTAAACAACATGCTAAGTCCTTTGATATATTTTCTTCTTTTAAAGCCACTCGTAAAGTTTCGACGTGTCGCTAGGATCGTTCGGATCATCTCGGGAATTTGGCTCTGGTTGAAACGGTAAGATCTGAACCTAAAGCGTGAATGTAGTCTGTTGCCAGAACCAGAGTAAAAACAACACTGGTTCTGGCAACACACTAAATTCACGTCTTTGATCAGAACGTTATCTCTTAGCCCAAATGGTTTGCTCTTCAGAAGTGCATATTCTACTTTTATCAATAAACTTGAAAAGATCTGTATTATAGGTAAAATAAATAAGATGATTGACACATTGGATTTATATTTATGCCTTTATTACGATATTATTTTACTATTCCATGGAGTATGTTCTCCATGATAAATCCTTATCTCATTTTCTCACTTTCAATTTTAAATAAATTGTATCTAAATCACAGCCTTATTTTCAATGTCATAAATTCAAAGTAAGGAAATGAAACATATATATATTTGGTTTTTTAAATATATTTGGTTTTTTATTTTGGATTAATTTGGCAATTGTTAACTATACACATGCTCTCTCTCTCTCTCTCTCTCTCTCTCTCTCTCTCTCTCTCTCTCTCAGTGAGTAAACTGCTTATATTAATTGTAGATACGTCCTGAAGCCGGACACGAGTCAATGGTCATTTGTAGAGATGTACATTCATCTGAGAGACGATATTAATAAAATCCTTACCTTTAATGTCAATACTTACGGAAAATACGAACCGGTAAATACACATAAATTTGTTTATGGTGTAAACCGATGACAGGAATAGAGCCAGCGTATCACAATCAACAGCGTGCTGGACTCGTGACCTAGGCGTCCTGGGTTCAAGTCCTCTAGATGGTTTGTTGTCATGTCCTTCAAAATGGACAGTAAAATATAGGTGGATCTTGAAATTTTTGAACGGGGGGGGAGGGGTGTGCAGTCTCCCATGACTAATGCCATGCACTATTCGGTCTGGAAAAGGGGGGGGGGGGGGCAGCCCTAAAAATGAACGGAAATGACCTTTTTGTAAAATTTTCCGACCAAAAAGGGGGGGGGGGGGTGCAACCCCTGCAACCTCCTTCTAAATCCGCCAATGTAAAAACGGCGGACCTGTGTCGCGGTATAAACATTGGCACGTAAAAGATCCCTCTCTGAATCGAGAAAGGGTCCGTTACAAGGTTTAAATGTCTGTGCTATGCATCAATTATCTAACAAAATTCTATCTCTTTTACAATGTGCGGTGTAAGCGAGTGATTTACATTGCGTAAACAAGGTTGAGTAAATAACAAATGTGTATATTAATGAGTAAAGATGAAAAAAAAAACAAAACAAAACAAAACATGTATTCAAAACAGAGATATAAGTGCTTATCATACATAATTATGAATAATGTACATGTAAATACAAACTTAGCAAGTTGATGAAAATTAGACACATAAGGGTAAAGAAACCCCGGCTTTTATAGTGATATTACCTATTAAAACACGCTCAGTACAATGTAGATGATGTCAGCATTCTTTGATTTTATATCTTCTGTAGCTGCGGGATAAGTTGAAAGACTTATTGTCGATCCCGAAAGAGAAAAGAACAATGCAGAATATACAAGTGGTAAGTAAACACTTATTGCCGATCCCGAAAGAAAAAAGAACAATGCCGAATATACAAGTGGTAAGTGAACACTTATTGTCGATCCCGAAAGAGAAAAGAACAATGCCGAATATACAAGCGGTAAATAAAGAAACCATGGGATGCTATAAAGTACGCGGAACGACTGGTGCTAGAGTGGTACTGACTATACTCGATAAATAAGATTGATAGTAACATAATATGATGCATTAAATCAATCAATCAATCAATCAATTAATCAATCCGTCAATAATATAAAGTATATAATCATATGGTCTTGTGGCCCTCGGTCATGGTGCTCCTTTATGGCACTCATGCGAGATAACTCTTCCTTCATCCTTTCAGATTATGGCACTCATGCGCGATAACTCTTCCTTTCAAGATTATCCGGTACATACGCAGATTCAGCTAGCACGTTGCATGGAATATCAGAGGTAAGTGTATAAATAACCCAGATCAGTAGCGGAATATCTAGACATGAGGTGAAATATTTCTTTTCCTTACAAGGCGTCATACTTCACCTTATAGCTAAAAATAAAAACAAAAACAAAAAACTGAATAACAAAAAAACCCCCCAAAACAAAACAAAACAAAACAACCCCCACCCCCACCCCAAAAAAAAAACCCAAAACAATCAAACAAACAAATAAACAAAATCAAAAACAAGATATATATATATGTAAACAATCTTATTAAAACGCGACTTGTACTCCGTGCCTCTACGATACTCCCCGTGTACGGAGAGTATCGTAGAGGAACGGAGTACAAGTCGCGATCGCGTGTTAGTAAGATTGCATATATAAATAAATCAATAAATCCAAACAAACAAACAAACATTTGCTCTTTTTATTACCATACTAGGCATTTGCCTCTCAGAAATCGGTGTGAATCATTTGTATTTATCTTTATTGCAACTGAGATATATGATATATGTTTTCATTGGAATATCAAATTGGATTCGACGCCAAATTGCAAGTTTTCATTATGATGTGAATAAAATGACAGTCATACAAATGTAATGTAGAGAAATGAAAACGGAATCCTGCTCATCTGGTGTAGAATGGTAATATGGCGCGGTCTTGTAATCCATTCAGACAACACAGAACGTCGAAACAAGTCGATGGGGGATACTATGTTGTAGGTAGTCCATACTGTGAATTACTTCTGGCCGGGTTATCAAACGAAAAATTGCGTTCTCTTAGCATCATGTCGTTTGCTATAAAATCATATTTCAAAATCTAGAAATGTGTCAGATCGATCGATATTTTGATTATTAGTTATTACAATTAACAGAACCTCCCCCATCCCTCCTTGAAATACTTATTTCCATTCGGGCAAAGACCAGGAGCATGAAATTCATCTTTTTTGAGTCGGCTTCGGTGAAGCCGCACTCATTGCAATTACTTTCTTTTCAGGGGTTATAACTTTCACTACCGATATAGGGCTTACTACGCCGCTGAAAAATAAAGTGCCGAAAAATTACTGATGTTGTCTTAAAATTCTTGATCAGCACAATGTACCTTTAGCTCAGTTAATTTAAGCTAAACATAAACTAGTTTCAATAACTCGAAAAAGGAGTTGCAATAATGTTTTCAAATTTCGCGTAATAATATGTAGTTGTGACTACTTTACGATGTGTTTATCACCGACACCGTCGGATGTACTCGATTGTGTTATTCTCCGGACAAAGCATTTGTCTTGATCTTGTATCGCTTGTTTTTATCGAGATATTTCAATTAAAGTTTTCCCCAACATGTTCTTGAACTTTAGTTCTTTTTCACATATATGACAAATTTAAAGATCGATCTTCCCGCATTTCCTCTGATAATGAAAATGCAATATAAATATTTAGGTAAATGTTGTATGTTTCTAAATATAAATGATGTTAAAACATTATGAGAATCGTGAATAAGGTGGTTATTTAATGTCCCACTTGAAGGAATGTCGTTCCTTGGCTCAGCTTCGACTCGTGACAACAATGCAGTAAAACTTGTTGCCATGAAGTTGTTGATTGCACGTTCATTTCGGATACAAGCAATTGCAAACTCCTTGCCGTAAGATAGTATGAAGAGAGCAAATTTTATTAGCATTTTGTACATAGGTATACTGACGTTGTAGTTGCAACAAAGACCTAATTTTTGCCCCCCCCCCCCTCCCCATTTTACTGAAATCCTGAATCCGCCACTAAAATGGTAAATGATTACATACTTAAAATCAGCAAAGCCGACTCTCAGGACTTTTGAGTCCTTTGATTTATTTAATTATAACTGGAATGCAGTGTACAAGTCTTTCTTTCCGTTTTCGTTCTTTGTACACGTTTACACCATGTTTACAAGTCTTTGTTTCTGCTTTTCTTCTCTTTACATATTTGCACACTGTTTACAAGTCTTGTCTTTCTGTTTTCCTTCTCTGTACACATTTATACCCTGCTTACAAGTCTTTTTCTGTTTTCCTTCTCCGTACACTTTTACACCCTCTTTAAAAGTCTTTCTTTCTGTTTTCTTTCTCTGAACATGTTTACACCCTGTTCTCAAGTCTTTCTTTCTGTGGTCCTTCTCTGTACACGTTTACACCCTGTTTACAAATCTTTCCGTTTTCCTTCTCTGTACACATTTACACTTTATTACAAGTCTTTCTGTCTGTTATCAATCTCTGTACACGTTTACATCCTGTTTACCTGTTTACAAAACTTCCTGTTTTCCTTCTCTGTACACGTTTACATCCTGTTTACATGTCTTTCTGTTTTCCTTCTCTATACACGTTTACATCCTGTTTACAAGTCTTCTTGTTTTCCTTCTCTGTACACGTTTACACCCTGTTTACAAATCTTTTCTTTCTGTTTTCAAGTTATGAAGCCCGGAGAGTGATCCTAAAGCAGGGTCATCCTCCATCCATGTTCTACATAATGCTGACTGGTACAGCCATTGTCAATATCCTGGACAGCAATCCAACAACTGGTCAGTCTTTTGTTCGGACAGTCCATACTCTGACGGCTGGTGACACGTTCGGGGTAAGTGTTCGGCGTACATGTAAGTGGTCGGGCTAATTGGTCGAACTAAGTGTAATATAGTAGAGGATAAATTTTGGGAAATTATATGACAGGAGAAACATATACGGCTTAAAACATGAGTTAAGGGATACCTCTGAGGTAAGTTATATGACAGGAGAAACATATACGGTTTAAAACATAAGGCAAGGGATACCTTTGAGGTAAGTTATAGGGGGATAATTTGGCGATATGCTATATATGGCAAAATTTAGTGGTAAAGTCTATGGTATGGGATACCTTTGGGGTAAACGGAATGGGGATATATTCGGAATGAGTAATGTAAGACAGGGTACATTTAGGGTAAGATATATAGAATGGGTACGTATGGGGCACATGCTTTGAAAGGGGATATGTTTGGGCACGTTTTATTGCACGGGATACCTGAAAGCAGAGACTACATGGGTATAGTTAACGTGACATTAATGCCTTTGGTTTTAAGCTGTATGGAAGGCAGTATGGTTGGAATTTCGTATAATATAAGGATACAATATTATTTTTCCATAACAAACTTGCCTATTAAAATGCATATTTTGTATTTCAAATTATAATTATATTCTCTCCAACCCAGAATTTGATAATACATTCACAATTTTCAGGAGATCGCTTTGATACAGGGATGCCTCCGGACAGCATCTGTAATATGTAAAACAACATGTGAATTCCTCGTCGTCCATAAAGAGGTAAGAGCTAGTGGACCTCACGTGTTTATGGTATCCTCGTCGTCCATAAAGAGGTAAGAGACAGCAGACCTCACGTGCTTATGGTATCCTCGTCGTCCATAAAGAGGTAAGAGACAGCAGACCTCACGTGCTTATGGTATCCTCTTCGTCCATAAAGAGGTAAGAGACAGCGGACCTCAAGTGCTTATGGTATCCTCTTCGTCCATAAAGAGGTAAGAGACAGCGGACCTCAAGTGCTTATGGTATCCTCGTCGTCCATAAAGAGGTAAGAGACAGCGGACCTCAAGTGCTTATGGTATCCTCGTCGTCCATAAAGAGGTAAGAGTCAGTGAACCTCACGTGCTTGTGGTATCCTCGTCGTCCATAAAGAGGTAAGAGTCAGTGAACCTCACGTGTTTATGGTATCCTCGTCGTCCATAAAGAGGTAAGAGTCAGTGAACCTCACGTGTTTGTGGTATCCTCGTCGTCCATAAAGAGGTAAGAGCTAGTGAACCTCACGTGTTTGTGGTATCCTCGTCGTCCATAAAGAGGTAAGAGTCAGTGAACCTCACGTGCTTATGGCATCCTCGTCGTCCATAAAGAGGTAAGAGTCAGTGAACCTCACGTGCTTGTGGTATCCTCGTCGTCCATAAAGAGGTAAGAGTCAGTGAACCTCACGTGTTTATGGTATCCTCGTCGTCCATAAAGAGGTAAGAGTCAGTGAACCTCACGTGCTTATGGTATCCTCGTCGTCCATAAAGAGGTAAGAGTCAGTGAACCTCACGTGCTTGTGGTATCCTCGTCGTCCATAAAGAGGTAAGAGTCAGTGAACCTCACGTGTTTATGGTATCCTCGTCGTCCATAAAGAGGTAAGAGTCAGTGAACCTCACGTGTTTGTGGTATCCTCGTCGTCCATAACGAGGTAAGAGCTAGTGGACCTCACGTGTTTGTGGTATCCTCGTCGTCCATAAAGAGGTAAGAGCTAGTGGACCTCACGTGTTTATGGTATCCTCGTCGTCCATAAAGAGGTAAGAGCTAGTGGACCTCACGTGTTTATGGTATCCTCGTCGTCCATAAAGAGGTAAGAGCTAGTGGACCTCACGTGTTTATGGTATCCTCGTCGTCCATTAAGAGGTAAGAGACAGCAGATCTCACGTGCTTATGGTATCCTCGTCGTCCATTAAGAGGTAAGAGACAGCAGACCTCACGTGTTTGTGGTATCCTCGTCGTCCATTAAGAGGTAAGAGCCAGCGGACCTCACGTGCTTATGGTATCCTCGTCGTCCATTAAGAGGTAAGAGACAGCGGACCTCACGTGCTTATGGTATCCTCGTCGTCCATAAAGAGGTAAGAGCCAGCGGACCTCACGTGCTTATGGTATCCTCGTCGTCCATGAAGAGGTAAGAGACAGCGGACCTCACGTGTTTATGGTATCCTCGTCGTCCATTAAGAGGTAAGAGACAGCAGACGTCACGTGTTTGTGGTATCCTCGTCGTCCATTAAGAGGTAAGAGACAGCGGACCTCACGTGTTTGTGGTGTCCTCGTCGTCCATTAAGAGGTAAGAGCCAGCGGACCTCACGTGCTTGTGGTATCCTCGTCGTCCATTAAGAGGTAAGAGCCAGCGGACCTCACGTGCTTGTGGTATCCTCGTCGTCCATTAAGAGGTAAGAGACAGCGGACCTCACGTGCTTGTGGTATCCTCGTCGTCCATTAAGAGGTAAGAGCCAGCGGACCTCACGTGCTTA
This sequence comes from Pteria penguin, assembly GCA_035048485.1. Lineage (NCBI taxonomy): Eukaryota > Metazoa > Mollusca > Bivalvia > Pterioida > Pteriidae > Pteria > Pteria penguin. Next base: position 60,124,497 of record CM068585.1, on the reverse strand, counting down.
TGGTATCCTCGTCGTCCATTAAGAGGTAAGAGCCAGCAGACCTCACGTGTTTGTGGTATCCTCGTCGTCCATTAAGAGGTAAGAGCCAGCGGACCTCACGTGCTTATGGTATCCTCGTCGTCCATGAAGAGGTAAGAGACAGCGGACCTCACGTGCTTATGGTATCCTCGTCGTCCATAAAGAGGTAAGAGCCAGCCGACCTCACGTGTTTATGGTATCCTCGAAGTCCATTAAGAGGTAAAAGCTAGTGGACCTCACGTGTTTGTGGTATCCTCGTCGTCCATTGAGAGGTAAGAGCCAGCGGACCTCACGTGCTTATGGTATCCTCGTCGTCCATTAAGAGGTAAGAGACAGCGGACCTCACGTGCTTATGGTATCCTCGTCGTCCATTAAGAGGTACGAGACAGCGGACCTCACGTGCTTATGGTATCCTCTTCGTCCATAAAGAGGTAAGAGACAGTGGACCTCACGTGCTTGCGGTAATCTCCGACCGGATCCGTCCCTTCCACTTTCTCTTTATTTGTACCATTAGTTATTTAAATGTTTGTGACTACCCATTTCAACATCTACTGAAAGTCAATGGTGGTACCTGTATTACAGTTGCCGAATCCGGTGTTTGTGTTTTTGATGAATGAAAACGCACCCACGGAGTCACATTATAAAGCCCCCCCCCCCCCCCCCCAATCCTTGTGCGTCTGCTAATATTATCCTCAGTGGATACCCCCACGTGATCACATTATGAAGTCCCCCCACCCTTATGCTTTTGTTACCACTGATTTACTCTTTGTGGATACTATCCTTTTCTATTATCCTTAAGTGATATTGTGGATTCGGAAATCATTTTAAGAGGGCTCCATTCAAATAAATTCTCTGGAAGGGGAATAAATTACGTTTTCATTCAACTGATTTTAAATCGTCTTCTTATATTAGCCGCAACGGTTTTCGGTTTTGTTTGTTTTCGGGTTTTTAATATTAACTAGATATGCTCGTAGTTTGATGCTTTAATGCGTACCTCTAAAGACTCTTTAAATATAAAGTGTTGTGTATTCTCAAACGGAAACTTACGGCAAGACTGGAGTTACCTGCTCTTTCTTGCTGTCGCTGCTCGAAGATCTAGACAGGCATTGTCAGTCTAACTTGCGTCATTCAAGGATGCTTATGTTGTAGTCGGACAGCCAACTTTCCGCTCCATACAGTAGCATTAGCTCTATAAGGAAGTCTGTAGCTTTAGTAAAGATTTTACTGATATATAATTTGCTGTATGAAAATAAATTTTACAACCAAACATACCAAGAAACGACATTGGACTAAATCTCTGAGTCATGGTGATGCCAGATTCTCTGTTCTCGCCCCTAGATCTGCACTTATGTGCCTATATTATACCTACTGATACAGTGTTGATGTTATATACAGACATCATACCTTCTTCTTGTATTTTGTGTGTACAGGATTTCGACGTCATCATCAAGGAACCCCTACGAGTAGAGCGACTCCAACATATAGAGTTCTGCAAGTAAGATAACTCTTTCTAAAAACAAATTTCTTTATAATACTTGTCTTTATTTAACATTTTTGTACCCATAAAAGACAAAAAAAAAAAAAAAAGAAAAAAAAAAGAAAAAAGAAAAGAAAAGAAAAACTAAAATAGAATAAACAAACAAATTCACAATTCCCCTCTCCCTCAAAACATCAAAACAAAACAAACAAATAGGACCTTCCTCCAAGAAAACAAAACAAAAAATCCTAATACATCAAAAAAGAAAACAAACAAACAAACAAAAGCAAAAAACAAACAAACAAAAACAAAGCAAAAAAAAAAAAAAACCCCACCCAAAAACAAAAACAAGGAAATAATATGAAAGGATATTCTACTCTTATTACATGTACTGAAATTTACATTAAAACAATGATTTCATAATTTTGAATGTAGACTTATCATCAAAACATCATTGCAGATATCTAAAGCTAAATACTGAATATTATATCATTGTTTCAGAAACTTGCCCATCTTCAAGGATTTCCCTTGTGATGTTTTTACCTTCAATCCGTCACAATTTTTCTATCAATACTTCAGGTATTTTCTTACTCTTTCATAGAAATATTTTGCTTTTACTTTGCTATCATATTATGAAAAACGAAAAATATGTAAATATGTATCGGGAAAAGTAAATAAATCCATTATATATTCATTACCAAAAGGTCCATAAAGTACTCTGGAAATAGTTACATGTAAACTGTAAATTAAGGATTTATTCTGAAAGTATAAAATACAAAAGTGACCTTAATTTTTTTTTTTTCTCACACTACAGAGAAGGTGACGTCATAGTGAAAGACAGCAGAAAGAGTAAATACGTCATCATAGTTAAAGCGGTGAGACATCATGCGCGGATCCAGAGGGGTAGACCGGGGGGCCTGAGATTCGGCGAAAATCACTCTTATTGTTATTTTTCAATGTAAAATAAGTATTTTTACACAAAAACATGATATGATTTTTGTTACATGTTTTTTGTTTTGGCTTTGTGTATACTAAATAAATACAGAAATTGCAGCAAATATAACTTTCAAATTAAGTCTATAACACATGCTATTCTTCTATGTTCAGGGAAAATGTAAACTTGTGAGTGATTTTAAAGAGAAGGCACACGAGAGTCACCTAGACGTTTTGCATATGTTCCAACCTGATTTCGAACACGCCTTTCCTGAATACACCACTCTGAAAAAGATTGATGCCACAGCCATAAAACCAAGTACGCATGCGCAGTAACGAAATATTCCTGTTTAAAGCAATTAATTTTTCTTTTCCAAAATTCTAAGTTTAGTATCGAGACATTAGACCAAATTTTTTACATATGGTCTCTTGCATAGATGTAAATTCCTGTGCAATACATCAGGTAGATGTCACCATCTTTGCCGTAAGAAGCAAACCGAAATATGGGTTCCGAAAATAATTTTTAAAAAAGAAAAGTTAGATCTAGATATGCCAATTCCTTGTTCAGTTATAATATTTACTATCCAGATCAATTTTTGTAAATATATTTTGTGTATTATTCCGATCTTCTGTGTTTTATTTCCTAATCTACATACCTAGACAAACATTTGGAAAGCGGTAAAACATACAGAGAGACAAAGCAAAATTTTGTGGGTCAGAACCAACTAGGTCAAATTAGATGTGTGCTTGTGAGGTGTTTGTTATTCCGGCTCCAGTCCATTGTCCGTTATAGTTTGTTTACTTATCTGTAAATTTGTTGAGCAGTAGTCCGATGTCCTTACAGGCATCTTTTCCATGCAATAATTGCAATTGGCCTAGCAAATTCGCTTCAAGAGCGCATGTGCAAACTCCATTACCGTGGCATGTTGGCATTTAGTACTAAGAAACAATATTAACACATAAATCTATTTTAAATATTGAAATTTCGAGAAATAAATCTTATAAAATGCTCATAATTTATTTTAAAAAAAATATTTGCTCACTACAAAAAACAACTTATTTTCAAATATTATCGACAACACCAGAGAGACTTTCCTAAAATGGAAAAAGGCGCGGCTACTTTCCTAATAAGGAAAACCTGAGGCGTGGTTTAAAGATTTTAGCGGGGAAATTCACAACTACGCGAAAAAAGACGGTAATTCCTATTTACATAAAGCCATTTGACTTTGTGACCAACATATTGAACATTTAATTCTATTCCAATTGCAACCTACGCTTGTGTTGTAACAACTCCAGTCAGTTGTCCGTTATAGGTTTGTTCTGCTGTTGATACTGTGAGCCCCCAGATTTCGGTATGACTTCAAATAAACCTTTATTTGATGGGTGGGTTTTATTTAAAAGAAAACCTATTCACAGAAACGTAAGAGAGAACCGGTTTTGTTTTCATAATAAAGAATGATACCAATTATGGACAAATAAGTAATCTGCTATTACTTTAGAAACTAAATTGTGTCTTTGTCTTCTAGAAACAAGAGATAAAAGCAACATAGCGGATACATTGCAAATCGGTGTAAGCGGGACGCTTGACAAAAGGAAACTTGCAGAATATTTGGCTAAAAGCAATCCGGAGGTATATTAATTTCAGCAAATACATTTTATAAATTTTAAATATCAAAGCGACCATGTTTGCCCTCAAGCTCTAGGTTTGTAGCTCGTTCTTTGATGGTACATTCCTCTATAAACCGTGCCCAAATGTCTTGCAATGAAAATTGCCACAACCTTAACATTTCTCTTAAGAGCGGCACAGAAACATAGCGCATTTTTATTCGTATTTTTCAATACATAGCTATACAACTGAGGAATATAGATGGTATCATAATACATGTACTCCATCATTATAACACAGTATTACAAAAATAGAAAATTTATCTTACATTAATCACATTTATGTTACATGTAACGAAGAATACGTTGGAAAATATACGTACGAAGGTAGACATTGCAGAAAGAATGTACTGGGAATGATATTTCGCTACATAACACAAGCAGTTAATATTTCTTTCTAATTATTGGTATTTCAAACAGGAAATGACCGAAGACACAGCCACACTTGGGGTTAAAAATAAAGAATCTCAAGTTGCATCTGAAAATCGACTTAGTGTCCGGCAAGTGCAATCTGCAGGTATATACAGGTGGTATGAAAATGTTTAAACGATATATCACATGCACATATCTTCATAATGTATGTCATAGTGGACGTGGCTAGTTAGCGGGAGATGTTGATACGAAATGGGCTGAAAATAGCCTGGGGTCCAGTGTTCAGTACTGTAACCACTGTTAAAGCAAACTGGGGGTTAAAACTTGTGAAATCACGATATAAATATTTGAATTGTCTTATTTTACTGACTACGTATGCCGCTATTATGGATAATTGATATAATTAAAGTCATTTTATTTCTATGAAGTTGTAAGATGACCAATGGTATGCGCAATCTTAAAGTTTTAAATAACCGACCCCTGGTCACAGATTTCCGTTGTTAAACAATCACCATGATCAATGATACGGCAGTTGAATAATTTGTTTAAATATTTCTACATACATTTTAACAAATTTTAGCGTCGCATTTAAAATATACATAGTAAATTTGACTATGTATGTACAAATAGATAAATTCCATAAGGAAAATGAATATTCAAAAAGTGAAAAATGTCGTCTTCAAAGCTTTATATAATTTATTCCAATACATGTTCTGGCATTGTAGGCCTCTTCTGGTAAGAATCATGATAATGAAAAAATAGATAAAAGTGATATATAGTAGATACTCGGAAAAAGAATTTTTATAACCCCCCCCTCCCTCACCCTCTTTTCACTGCTTGACTGATAAGAAATATGAAATAATTTGATTGTATCTGATGAAAAAGAAAAAAATAATATGAGCAATCAATGGCTTATTTAACCTTATTAAAACAATATTCCGACCATAAGTCCCGGTGGGGAAAGTTAAATGTTGAGTAATATATCATTATAGATCTATATGTCGTCTGTTGTATTTTACTTATTGTTATAATTTTTTTAACTTTGCTAATTTAAGCTTTCTGATAGATTATGAACTACGGCGTGCAGCGTCTCGGTTCCTCGCTGTGATATTGCTCTAAAATCCGCTAGGGGGCGTTCTTGGAAAGACATTGACTATTAAGGACGTGGTAATAGATCACTTGCCGATCTTGATAATGGCTGTCTTTTTGTCCGAGCTAACAACTCTTAGCGTTGATTTTCATAATGACGTCATAATACGTGACATAAATTTATTGTAACGCCATAACGAAAAACAACGCCAAAAGGTATTAGCTCGGACAAAAAGACAACACTTATGAAGATCGGCAAATGGTATATTGTCAATAATCCGGACGTATCAGAACTGTTTTACTTTGTTGTATTACAGATACGAGGAGGCGCTCTGTTGAAGATATCAAACGCGTGCAGTCGTCAATTCCCAGGATGGCATACGTAAGAAATTAATTTCATAGGTGTAGTTAGAATTCTCGAATATCAAAATGAGAATTTAGATTTAATGAATTCATTAAATTAATTAAAACAATATACCAGATGAATTATTATTTACAGAGAAGCCAGCAGCCACACCGAGAAAGCCGTTCATCAACAAAGACCTCCTACGCGCAGATTGCGGAGCTTCAAGTTGGCCATATCTTTGTAAGATTTTGAAATTATCTTCTGTGCAATAAATTTCAATGAATATTTCAAAAGACTGACGCTTAAAAGGGAGGAAACAGTATGACATAACAACTGATTAATTGAATGATATATGTTTTAGTCACTCCACGATTATTTCCCGTATATTTAGAAAATTTTGCAACGGACCCACCCGAAGCAATGAGGGACTGTTAAATGCCTACCGTAACACAGGGCTTCAAGGGGGGGGGGGGGGGTATGTGCCACGCCTTTTGTTTTTACTGTTTCATTCGAAAGACAAGGCACCAGTGCACCCACGTCGGGAATCAAACTCGGGACCTCCTGATCACGAGCCGATCAGTTCATCCACTAGGCCATACCGTCCTCATAACAACTTAATAGAGGCTTTACCAATCGAGCAAGAATATTATCTAAAAAAGAGTATAAAACTCCAAGCATAATGTCACTGTTGTAAAATCTACTTCGTCTCATGCATCTCGTACTATGTTTTATTTCTATTCAATATGCCCTTAACATGTGAATGTCATTTAATTTGGTAATTGAATGTTTTTGATAATTCCAATCTTTAAAATATATTCCAGTTTAATTAAGTGTTATCAAATATATCTGAGGACATTGGCATTATCTGACATCGTCTGGTACGATCCGTCTTTGGGTTCATTCACAAACGCTGAGGTGATCCTGACAAATGACTTTAAGAGGTATAAACCTCGGGGTTTATCTTCAGTTTCTATGTAAAATTAAAAATCTTATTTTTCGATATTTGTTTTACTATGATTATTGTCCAAAAGTGAGAAAATAATTCAAAAATTTCAGCTATGTATGCTTCTTTCGTGAAATTAATTGCTGATATTCATATATTTACAATAATATCAGTAATATATGACTGAAAATTTGCATTGTCGCTTACGATAAAACCCAAGTCTTGCCCCATAATACATTCGGAATGTTTCGTATATCATTAAAGAATTGGGTATTATATTAAACCTGAAGTGGATGCGTATAGCTGGTGAACCCCATTATTCTATATATATATTGATATTTTTCAGGGCCTGGAGTCTATAATCTCACGACCTAGTACACGACTAAGTCTGATCAGTGACGGTGCTGAATGTATCCTTATATCCAAATCACTCATCCTAAAAGAAGCCAATGTAAAAGTGATCCGGATTATATCCGATTATGTGAGTATGAACCGGATATGACGTAGAAATGATGTACGTCATAGATGCACTTTTATCTATTATGTTTTCTGTTTTGTTTTTGTGTGTTTGTTTGATTTTTTAAAATTTATTTTATTCATTTATTTATTGATTTATTTTTGTGGAGCTTCTTCTTCTTTCTTTTTTCTTTTTTTTTTTTTGGGGGGGGGGGGGGGGGGGGTTCGGTTACATCGCTTAAACTAAATTCCAGTTATATCGCAACATGGAGCAAGAGTTTACCAGTCTCTGAAACATAGTGGGGCATTCTGGGAATCGAACCCGATCGTCTGCACTGCAAGACGAGCGCTTAACCACTACACCAATCTTGCCCCAGAAATAGAAATAGAATATGTAAAAAAAAAATAGTAATAAATCACTTAATTTTTTTTCTAACATGATTTAAGTTATAGACATTGGATCGGTCTACGAGTGTATGATTCTATATACCTTGAAGGGGCGTTACGAACACCTAAAAATAAAAATAAATAAAATAATAGAAGACTGTATTGAATCGAACTCAATTTTGCAACAGCACAACAATGCAACACCAAATATATTATTCAGACTGCAAATGTAAAAAAAAGTATCGAATGCGTTTTAAAAATGATTCAGGGAGAAAATATTGTCACAAATATCAAATTAGAACAAAGAACAATAAACTCAGAATTCACTATATATTGGTCTCCTGACTTTCTTTTGGTGAATTTATTGAAACTGGTAGCGTAAGCTATGTAAAATCCATCTTACTTTATAACCGATACATGAAAAATTCTTTATATAATTTTTCATATATCGGTTATGAAGTAAGATGGATTTCACATAGCTTACGCTACCAATTCCAATAAATTCACCGGTAGAAGGTCAAGAGACCTATATATAGTGAATTTTGAGTTTATTGTTCTTTGTTTTATGTTACTTCCCCTCGGAAGCCGGCGTGGCCTAGTGGTAACACGTCGGACTTCTGATCGGGAGGCCGGGGTTCGAGTCCCGCTCTGGTCATGCCGGTGTCATGTCTTTCGGATGAGACAGTAAAAACCGAGGGCCCGTGTCGTGGTATGTATGGCACGTTAAAGATCCCTCACTGCTTCGGTTGCGTCCGTTGCAAAGGTCAAAATTTGTATGCCCCGCATCGGGCAGATGCCGTCACCATATACGTGAAATATTCGTGGTGTGACGTAAAACAAAAATCAAGCAATCAATCAATGTTACTTCCCCTCGGAGGATTTTTGAGATGTTTGATATCAAATTAGGGTTTGTAATTAATTATCTAATTAGGAATGTTTTATTGTTTTTAAACAGTTTAAAACATATATTACTGTACTGTTTCTTTGTAGGTACAAACTTTTCCAGCTCATGATTACATCAAAGACCAAACGCAGTCTTACCGAAGATGGTTAAAGTATAAAAAAGACTTGGAACGGAACACACTCGTCAATATATTCCGGAAACATAAAGCATGGGTCGGTGGTATACCGGCGTGGAAGTGTATAGAATGTGTGCTAAAGTAAAGGATATGATCTCGCTCATAGAGAGGCATTTCCAAGAGACAATAACAATTTAGTGTTCTTACATCAGTGGGGTACACAGAACTTAAGCAACAGGTTGGAAGCTGTGCTGAAATTGGCGCCAAAACCTTAAACAACATAGGTGACCGATTATCAAGACATAATGTTTCCGCAAAGATAACAATGACAACCAACATCCATGATTTTGTGTTTAAATTAAGAGATAAAAACTTATTGTTATCGTCAAATGTGAAGGCTGTTTCTTTGCACTTTGTAATTTAATAAAATTTATTATTATTTGTTTAATATGATTCTTCATGTTTTCAGATATTTTCATCAATAACTGAAATACATGTTTATATATAAGTATGTTGCGTTGACTTGAATGGTTTCAGTTAACAATTGTCAATTTTGTTTCTTTGCACTGCACTGCATAGAAATTTAGACTAATGCAACCAACGCACCCGAAGCAGTGAGGGATCTTTTACATGCCACGCCTACCGTGACACAGGACCTCGGTGTTTACTGTCCACGTCTACCGTGACATAGGACCTCGGGTCTTACTGTCCACGCCTACCGTGACACAGGACCTCGTCAGTCAGTATTTAGTGGTGTAGGTTACAGTCAGTGTTTAGTGGTGGAGGTTATTGTCAGTGTTTAGTGGTGGAGGTTACAGTCAGTGTTTAGTGATGGAGGTTACAGTCAGTGTTTAGTGATGGAGGTTACAGTCAGTGTTTAGTGGTGGAGGTTACAGTCAGTGTTTAGTGGTGGAGGTAACAATTAGTGTTTATTTAGGGAGGTTAGAGTAGGTGTTTAGTGGTAGAGGTGGTGATCAGTGTTTAATGGTGGAGGTGGCGGTCAGTCTTTAGTGGTGGAGATGACGGTCAGTGTTTAGTGGTGGAGATAGCGGTCAGTGTTTAGTGATGGAGGTAGGAGGCAGTGTTTAGTGGTGAAGATGGCAGTCATTGTTTAGTGATGGAGGTTACAGTCAGTGTTTAGAGGTGGAGGTGGTGGTCAGTGTTTAGTAGTGGAGTTGGCGATCGTTGTTTAGTGGTGGAGTTGGCAGTGAGGGGTCTTACTGTCCACGCCTACCGTGACACAGGATCTCGGTGTTTACTGTCCACGTCTACCGTGATACAGGACCTCGGGGTTGACTGTCCACGCCTACCGTGACACAGGACCTCGGGTCTTACTGTCCACGCCTACCGTGACACAGGACCTCGGGTTTACTGTTCACATCCACTGATACAGGATGTTTAGTGAGGGAGGTTACAGTCAGTATTTAGTGGTGGAGGTTACAATCAGTGTTTAGTGGTAGAGGTTACAGTCAGTGTTTAGTGGTGGAGGTTACAGTCAGTGTTTAGTGATAGAGGTTACAGTCAGTGTTTAGTGATGGAGGTTACAGTCAGTGTTTAGTGATGGAGGTTACAGTCAGTGTTTAGTGGTGACGGTTACAGTCTGTGTTTAGTGGTGGAGGTAACAATCAGTGTTTATTTAGGGAGGTTACAGTCAGTGTTTAGTGGTAGAGGTGGTGATCAGTGTTTAATGGTGGAGGTGGCGGTCAGTCTTTAGTGGTGTAGATGGCGGTCAATGTTTAGTAGTGGAGATGGCGGTCAGTGTTTAGTGATGGAGGTAGGAGGCAGTGTTTAGTGGTGAAGATGGCAGTCATTGTTTAGTGGTGGAGGTTACAGTCAGTGTTTAGAGGTGGAGGTGGTGGTCAGTGTTTAGTAGTGGAGTTGGCGATCGTTGTTTAGTGGTGGAGTTGGCAGTGAGGGATCTATTACAAGCCACGCCTACCGTGACACAGGACCTCGGTGTTAACTGTCCACGTCTACCGTGATACAGGACCTCGGGTTGACTGTCCACGCCTACCGTGACACAGGACCTCGGGTCTTACTGTCCACGCCTACCGTGACACAGGACCTCGGGTTTACTGTTCACGTCCACTGATACAGGATGTTTAGTGAGGGAGGTTACAGTCAGTATTTAGTGGTGGAGGTTACAATCAGTGTTTAGTGGTAGAGGTTACAGTCAGTGTTTAGTGGTGGAGGTTACAGTCAGTGTTTAGTGATTGAGGTTACAGTCAGTGTTTAGTGATGGAGGTTACAGTCAGTGTTTAGTGGTGGCGGTTACAGTCTGTGTTTAGTGGTGGAAGTAACAATCAGTGTTTATTTAGGGAGGTTACAGTCAGTGTTTAGTGGTAGAGGTGGCGGTCAGTCTTTAGTGGTGTAGATGGCGGTCAAAGTTTAGTGGTGGAGATGGCGGTCAGTGTTTAGTGATGGAGGTAGGAGGCAGTGTTTAGTGGTGAAGATAGCAGTCATTGTTTAGTGGTGGAGGTTACAGTCAGTGTTTAGAGGTGGAGGTAACAATCAGTGTTTATTTAGGGAGGTTACAGTCAGTGTTTAGTGGTAGAGGTGGTGATCAGTGTTTAATGGTGGAGGTGGCCGTCAGTCTTTAGTGGTGGAGATGGCGGTCAGTGTTTAGTGATGGAGGTAGGAAGCAGTGTTTAGTGGTGAAGATGGCAGTCATTGTTTAGTGGTGGAGGTTACAATCAGTGTTTAGAGGTGGAGGTGGTGATCAGTCTTTAGTGGTGGAGTTGGTGGTCAGTGTTTAGTGGTGGAGTTGGCAGTGAGGGATCTATTACAAGCCACGCCTACCGTGACACAGGACCTCGGTGTTTACTGTCCACGTCTACCGTGATACAGGACCTCGGGGTTGACTGTCCACGTCTACCGTGACATAGGACCTCGGGTCTTACTGTCCACGCCTACCGTGACACAGGACCTCGGGTTTACTGTTCACGTCCACTGATACAGGATGTTTAGTGAGGGAGGTTACAGTCAGTATTTAGTGGTGGAGGTTACAATCAGTGTTTAGTGGTAGAGGTTACAGTCAGTGTTTAGTGGTGGAGGTTACAGTCAGTGTTTAGTGGTGGCGGTTACAGTCTGTGTTTAGTGGTGGAGGTAACAATCAGTGTTTATTTAGGGAGGTTACAGTCAGTGTTTAGTGGTAGAGGTGGTGATCAGTGTTTAATGGTGGAGGTGGCGGTCAGTCTTTAGTGGTGTAGATAGCGGTCAGTGTTTAGTGGTGGAGGTGGCGGTCAGTGTTTAGTGATGGAGATATGAGGCAGTGTTTAGTGGTTTAGATGGCAGTTGTTGTTTAGTGGTGGAGGTTACAGTCAGTGTCTAGTGGTGGAGGTTACAGTCAGTGTTTAGAGGTGGAGGTGGTGATCAGATCGTAAAAATGACCAGACTGCCGATTGTCGGCCGTCCTAAGATAGTTGTAAGATAACTACATACATTGCAGTTAGATTAAACGAATTCATGTTTAATACCAAACTTATTTTAATTAACTACGAAATACTATTCAAATACTTATAATAGATATACTGCATAAATTTCGTATCATAAATCGACACAATGTATGGAAATAAACTTTTTATTTCAAGCATCGTAAATGCCTGTAAAATGAAATCTTACAAGTAGATTTCACACGGATTATTTAATATTTATCGGAGCAAAACGTACAATATGGATATAAGTTGATGAAAATCAATAACATTTATAAATATTGGAAGATATATTCAATTTAATCACACATCCATTTAGGTATTACAGGATAAATACATGTAACGAGGTGTTATTATTTAAGTGGTATAGTCATTCGACACACAACACCACGATCCAAGGTTCCAACCGCATAGAAATATAAAAAAAAATTTTCATACCGCATTTTCACATGGTAAAATTCAGCAGGGAAGAATATGAATTTTCAAGACCAGCAGCCGTTCACATCGGACATCTTCCCTGTTTACAGTTTAGTTGACCGTCGATCTGCGTGCCGGATATCACGCGCACCCGTTGGAGGTTTTGGTTTTTACAGATTTACAGGGACGGGCATAAGTGAACAGACGTGCGGCACTCTGGCGGTGGCTGGAGTAGTAGCATATCCTTCTTAACCAGACATCCTTGTTTAAATCGTATTTTCCTTTAATGAACAGACAATGTCAAGCATACGTGAGTATGAACCACAGCAATCACAGATTGTTTTTGTTTATGACGTCACTATTACAACTTCTGCATGGCGGCAGTTTTTGATGATCTGCATAGACTACACGAACAACAAATGATCTGACAAAATCGAGATTATCTATGCAATGTCAGGTTAGATGGTTATATTAAAATTCATTTTGGTAAGTGCGCAAAAAATCAAGATCTATAATTAGAATCATCTGTGGTTTAAATGCCAGCAGTGGTCAGTACGACGTATTCATACAGATAAGTTGATTTTAATTACTTGCATTGCATGGCTTATTTCGATTTTAAGTTATAACATGATTTTACATTTTCATGATTTGCTACAGTACTGAATGGTTTGAGTTTCTGTTAATATATTAGACTGCATCTGCTGGCCACTGGTGTAATTGGCTTGATTTATAGATATTAAAAATTTGTATGAATTAAGGCACCTCTATGGTAATGTTTTAATGACCCCCCCCCCCCCCCCCCACACACACACACACGCACGCGCGCGCACACACCAGTGCAGGTCCAGTAGACCAGGTGAGCATTGTTATTGGTAAGGCCTATTGCACAGTACTGTCTTCTGTATAATTAAAAATAGATAAGGAGTTTCAAAGGAAGAGAACTATATGTACTGTATAGTACCCTTTCCTCATTTCCCCGAAGCTAAACAGACTTTTTAAAATCGATTTTCGATATATGTGGGATTATTGAGGTAAATAACTTAACTCATAAAAATTTACACGAACCTTTTTTACATACGTACCGAAATGGACACTGCAGTACTGTAGTTGTTTCTCGAGTTATCTCTCTCTACATCTGCATAGCCTGTTGTAAGAAAAGAAATTCAAGAGTACAGCACAGAAGGAAAGTATTCTTGTGTGTGTGGTGGTGGTGTGTGTGTGTGTGAAGAAAAAACCCAACAGCACCCTCCCCTTCCCCGCAAACTAACAAATAATACCTCACACCTGAAAAATACAAATAAACAGACCCCTCCCCCAAAAATCCCAAAACAAAAACAAATAAACAGACCCCCTCCCCCAAAAATCCTCAAACAAAAACAAATTAAAAAAAAATTAACACAAATAAACAGACCCCCTCCCCCCAAAATCCCCAAACAAATACAAATAAACAGCCCCCTCCCCCAAAATCCCTAAACAAAAACAAATAAACAGACCCCCTCCCCCAAAAATCCCCAAACAAATACAAATAAACAGACCCCCTCCCCCAAAAATCCCAAAACAAAAACAAATAAACAGACCCCCTCCCCCAAAAATCCCCAAACAAAAACAAATAAACAGACCCCCCCTCCCCAAAATCTTCAAACAAATACAAATAAACAGACCCCCTCCCCCAAAACCCCAAACAAAAGCAAATAAACAGACCCCCTCCCCCCAAAATCCCCAAACAAATACAAATAAACAGACCCCCTCCCCCCAAAATCCCCAAACAAAAACAAATAAACAGACCCCCTCCCCCAAAAATCCCCAAACAAAAACAAATAAACAGACCCCCTCCCCCAAAAATCCCAAAACAAAAAACAAATAAACAGACCCCCTCCCCCAAAAATCCCCAAACAAAAACAAATAAACAGACCCCCTCTCCCCAAAATCGTCAAACAAATACAAATAAACAGACCCCCTCCCCCAAAACCCCCAACAAAAGCCAATAAACAGACCCCCGCCCCCCGCAATCCCCAAACAAAATACAAATAAACAGACCTTCTCCCCCCCCCCACATCCACAAACAAGTACCAATCAACAGACCCCCTTCCCCAAAAATACACAAACAAAATAAAAAAAACAGACCCCCTCCCCCAAAAATCCCAAAACAAATAAACAGACCCCCTCCCCCAAAAATCCCAAAACAAAAACAAATAAACAGACCCCCTCCCCCCAAAAATCCCAAAACAAAAACAAATAAAAAGACCCCCTCCCCCAAAAATCCCAAAACAAAGACAAATAAACAGACCCCCTCCCCCAAAAATCCCTAAACAAAAACAAATAAACAGACCCCCTCCCCCAAAATCCCAAAACAAAAACAAATAAACAGACCCCCACCCCCAAAAATCCCAAAACAAAAACAAATTAAAACAAAACTTAACACAAATAAACAGACCCCCTCCCCCAAAAATCCCAAAACAAAAACAAATTAAAACAAAACTTAACACAAATAAACAGACCCCTCCTCCAAAAATCCCAAAACAAAAACAAATTAAAACAAAACTTAACACAAATAAACAGACCCCCTCCCCCAAAAATCCCAAAACAAAAACAAATTAAAACAAAACTTAGCACAAATACATGTACACATATTTTAACAGGCAGGGTGAATAATTGTGGCCTAAACTCAGAACCTTACGGAATAGTTCTCTCTCTCTCTCTCTCTCTCTCTCTCTGAATATGAATTAAACTTAAATTATTATGCTTTTTCTTTATTTGCAAGGTTTTTGGTTTTGGTTTTGAGCGTTCCTAATTTTGTTTTGTTGTGCTTTATTTTTGTGGTTTATCTATTTGGGGATTCTTGGTCAATTTTATCATATACATAATTATGACGTCAGCCAGCATTCTGGGTAGATCATTTTGAGCCTTCTACAAAACAAAAAACAATCTCATCTTCCTCAAAACAGAAACAAAACAAAAGTTCAGAAGAAATACTCCCACATAACCGCCAGAAAACATATCCCGGACCCCCTTTACAATAAAAAGCCCTAAAGCGGTATATACTAAACGCACTATACCGACACAAATATATTGTGAAACTTTCATTTTTATTTTATTGAAGTACGATGTAATACCGGACCAATCTCCAAAGCAGAGTTGTCGTTCCTTTACAACCGGACTAGTGTGCTATAAAGCTCGTCTAAGATCCGCTCCTACTGGAAAAATAAAAATAAAAATGTAAACAAATACAAGAAGAAACAAAATAAAACAAAGTAACCCCCACCTCCACTGAAAACACTGGATATAATTTTAGATAAATAAAATCAAATCCATGTACCGTGGCCTTTTGGCCGTACCTGTTTTTTTTTGGTTGGACGGTTTGGGCATTTGTATCATTAAACTATCATAACATCACATGGTAGCAAAAGAATAAGAGGACATCATCTTCCGAGACATTTGCCGCATAATACAGGGATTGAACCCGGACATCTCCGGGCATTTCAAGAGATTAAACACCGCATAAACTCCTTCCCTTATTATCCTTACGTTTACCTATATATACGGTTGCTACGTCAAGTGATACATCCGATTCAGATAGCGACCTGTTTGTATTAATCTCTTAGCAATCACACCTACACTCCAAAGAATTTGGCAGTTTGATTGCATTGAAATGAAAGATTGACTGAATGCAAATGTTATCCAGCGCGGAATAACCCTGTCAACAGGTTTCCATTTTACATGTCACTGTGTTCCTCTTATCTTGACACTACCATGATAGCATTTTGTATCTTTATCATGAATGCTAATGGATAAGGCCCCATGTAGATATTTATTGATTTCTCCGATTGAAAGATGCATTGGAATCAATTTTCAATTATTGAAAAAATAGTTTTAATTCATATATGACAATATCACCACTTTTTTAATTAAAAAGCGTAGGGGAAAGTAGCAGTAGCAGAAAAAACTTAATAAATAAAAGAAAAATTAAATAAATAGATAAAAATAAAACCATCCCTTTCTCCACACAAACCCCCAAAACACGGCAAATGAATAATAATACAAAGAAATAAATAAAAAAGAATAAATAAATAAATAAAGACACAAACATACCCCCCCCCTTTCCCGCAAAATAGTAATAATAATACAACCCCTATGAAATAAAACAAAAGGTACATTGTATCAAAGAAAAATGAGACTTGCAACAGGTTCGTGACTCGTCTTACCCATTACATGGACACTATAGCTCATGGTTTCCACGACCTCTCAAAAATTTAAGTTTTAACCCTTGTGCTTACTTATCAAAATTGATTTATTTTATACTTTCTTTTTATAATAGAAAAATAGTATATTTTAAAGATTAGGATATTTCAGATTTTTTTATTTTCATTTTTCATTCACATTCTTCAGTAAACATGTGCATTTTAAATGTATATTTTGATTATTTTGAATGATATCCCGTGTGATGTAGAGTTTTACACAAAGACTCCCGGAAGATTGTACTTGTCTTGATAATCAGTATATATTATTTTTCATACAAACCATATGCATTAGATTTATCTAAAATGTAAAAAATGGCAGGGTTAGCTGAGCGTTTTCAAAATTGAATCGTGGTGCATATATATATGTATATATATATATATATATATATATATATATATATATATATATATATATATATATATATATATATATATATATATATATATATATATATATATATATATATATATATGTGTGTGTGTGTGTGTGTGTGTGTGTGTGTGTGTGTGTGTGTGTGTGTGTGTGTGTGTGTGTGTGTGTGTATACATTTTTTTAAGACATTTTATACTTGACAGACATGTTTTAATTATGTAACAGTTTTTACATACTAAACTATTTATTAAGATTTATTAAGATATTTTCAAAACTTTTATTGAAAAGTCTTTCGGGCAGCTTGCAGAAATTGTGAATCAAATCAAACACAGAATTTCCTTTGAATGGCCTAAACCATGTATCCCGGGCTACCTTGCTTCCACTGCTATAAGCATGTATAAATAAAACATAAATACGACCTTATTTAGAAAGCATTGAATGAACCATGATTTCCCGTTGCACATAACTGATGCGACAAGACATGCAGGATTTATCTCCCTTCTTGACACACAGTGGTGGCACTTTAAGCCGAGTGGAATATTATTTGTTCGGTCTATGAAATCTATAATAAGTGATTGATTTTTGATTGTAGAGGTAAAAAGTGAAAATACCCGCCTGAAGACGACCAGGTGAGTGGAATTGAATTATAGAATGCTAAAATATGAAGAAAAGACAAGAGGGCAAAGGGATAAAACTTTTCTCTATATATCTCACGCATATATTAACGGAAAGTCAGCACAAAAGAATTTATTATGAATTTATATTACAAAAATATACTTCATTTGTTATAAAAATGTTTCCTTACATGGACAGAACATGTCCCCTAACAATCCATAACAGCATTTATAGATTTAATTTACCGATACAGAGTCTCTCTCTCTCTCTCTCTCTCTCTCTCTCTCTCTCCAATTAGATCTCATCTTGTTGTATTACTATTGGAATATAGCAGGTATGGACATATGGTAGGTAGTCTACGAAATTCAGGTTTCAATCCTATCAGGCCACTATTAAAAAAATGTTTGTTTCCCCTTCCCCGACCCTACTTGAAAAAGTTGGGTAGGTAGGTAGGCATTTTATTATTTTTTTTCAAAGATAACTTGAAACACAAATAGGTATAAAAATAACCTTTAATTATTGAAGAAATGTGTCAAAAAAATAAACACAAAACAACATCAACAAAAACTTAACATTTTTCTAATGCTATGAAACAAAACAAAATATGACTAGATTTCATGGATATTTGGCATTATTTGCAATACATATATGTCAAAACTTATATAACACTTCAACGGGTTCAACCATGTTCGGATAGTAAACATCGGCCGTGTTGGTCTTCGAGCAAATACTCAAAGTCACAGAGTCATTTTCCTTGTTGATGCTC
Organism: Pteria penguin; assembly: GCA_035048485.1. Taxonomy (NCBI): domain Eukaryota; kingdom Metazoa; phylum Mollusca; class Bivalvia; order Pterioida; family Pteriidae; genus Pteria; species Pteria penguin. Next base: position 60,105,952 of record CM068585.1, on the reverse strand, counting down.
TGGTTTGCACATTTTAGAACATTATGTAACACATGGGTGCAGGTCAAAACGTACCCATGCCAAAACGTACCCAACTTTGGTCAAAACGTACCCACCTTTTGGTCAAAACGTACCCAAAGTGTTAGTCAAAACGTACCCATATATCTTTTGGGTGTTTAAAACAACTTTTACACATTTTTTCAACAAATTTCTTCGATTTAGTATCATAAGGCAACAATCTATCATTTGAATGTATGAATTCATCGAAACATACGTAGATTAATAATAAATAACTTTACATATGTATATAAATGGATGGCTTCCTTTTTATAGGTGCATTTACTAGTGGTGAAAAGAAAATATTTGATTGACATTTTTCGAAATTACATGTGTTGTGTTCAATCTTATTAAAACGCGACTTGTATTCCGTTCCTCTACGATACTCTCCGTGTACACGGAAAGTATCGTAGAGGAACGGAGTACAAGTCGCGTTTTAATAAGATTGGTGTTGTGTTGAATGTGAATTTATGCTTATCACATTTCTACAGAATATAAACAGTACTGTCATGGTGTTGTGTATGTATACGACTTAATAAAATATAAAACACGTCCTTCTAATACTACATTTATTTCGGAACTAAACCAATTCATTATACCTTTCATTATATATTTCAATCTGTGAGAAAGTGTTACTTAATACGCCTATATCTTCCATTGTTCTTTTTTTAAAATCAACAAATATACTGCTGTAGAGAGTCAGATGTTAACTATGACAAATGTGTTTCTGTGGCGCGGCTCCAATCGTAACAACTCGTCCATTTCCGTACGCAAATCTAATTTTGTAAAAAATGGCGACGGTGTTCCGATTGGCGCGGCTCATGTCTTATCTAAACACTATATTTCCTCCGCACTAAAACTTTGACATAATGAATTACATTTCACAAATAAAAATAAGCAGTAAATTGTGAGGATTACTGCGCCTCATTTACAATATTACACACTTTAACACTCTTCAATCAATCGGTTCGGCTTGTTTCTGCTCCTGATTGTATTTCTTATGTTGACGGGTACATCGTCAATGTTAGATTCATCTTGATTGTCTAAAGTTTCACTTATAGATGCCCGTTCTGCACTTTTGTATGAGACTTCGGTTTGTTTCGGAGAGTCGATATTATCGCGGCATTGGTCGACATGCCTTCTCTATCGTTTTCCGTCTCTGGTTTCTACCTCGTACAGTAGCGGGCCTAGCTTTTCTCGGGCGGTGCCGCGTACCCACTTGTCGCCTTCCCGGTAATTTCGGACTATGATATCCTGGCCGACCTCAAAATTTCTTGTTTTAGTGTTACTTGTGAATGTTTGTTTCGAATGTTGGTGATTAACACTGTTTTTTACGTGCGGTCTAATTAAATCCAAACATGTTCGCAAATTTCTTCCTAAGAATAGTTTTGCCGGTGTTTCATTAGTTGTCACGTGTGGCGTATTTCTATAAGCTAGCAGAAAATTCGCAAGCTTTACGTTGAGTGGTAGGTTTGAATGTGACATCGCCCGGAGACTTTGTTTCATTGTTTGAATAAATCGCTCAGCCAATCCATTGGTCGCAGGATGGTACGGAGCACTCTTGAAGTGTTTAATGCCGTTAGAGTTCATAAATGTTTTGAATTCATCTGATGTGAATTGAGAACCGTTGTCCGATACCAATTGTCGCGGTAATCCGTTTCGCGCAAAAATTATATTCAGAAAAAAGTGAAAAATATACTGGGTACGTTTTGACCAATACTTTGGGTACGATCTATTTGATGCTTCGGGGCAAGCGTTGTCAGCGCTTCGAATCAAGTGTGTAAGTGACGTATAAAGTTCGAGTTCGTATATTTTTCGGCGCGATTTTAAAAAAAGATACGGAACGAAAATAAAAAAAAAATATTTTGAGAATTTCAAGGAAAAAAGTTTTGAGTCGGCGGGATTTTTATGGGTCGGTCGGGGAAGGGGAAACAAACAATATTTTTATATTGGCCTCAAAATGGAAAAGTACATGTGTGGCAGTGATAGGGGGGTGGCGGGGTGTTTGGTTTAAGAGTTAGTGTTTAGTAGGGACAGGTTTTGGTTTCGTGGTTAAACACTTCGTCTTGAGACGAGGACGATCCGGGTTCAATTCCAGGATTGCGCCACTACGTTTAAGAGGTTGGTTACATCTTGCCTCCATGTCGTGATATAAGGGAAACATTGTTAAAAGCGACGTAAAACACCAATCAACCAACCTACCAATACTGTCCCTAGTAAGATTTAATTTACGATTTGTTGATTCACGAAGCTGTAAATGAAATGGGAAATATTTTACAGTAATTGGCAGGAGTTATATCACTACAGTTCACGCTGGCATACTGTCGGGATTTTCAGTATCATTGCGAAATATATGGAGAAAAATTTTGTCAGTTAAAGCCTTCGGACTGACACTTTTTAACATCACTGCGTTTGATGGTCAAAGAACTCTATTCCCGAGGCCGTTCTTTCTGAGAAAATGTGCTATGATTTCTTCTTCTTCTATCTATCTGTCTATCTATCTATCTATCTATCTATCTATCTATCTATCTATCTATCTATCTATCTATCTATCTATCTATCTATCTATCTATCTATCTATCTATCTATCAATCTATCTATCTATCTATCTATCTATCTATCTATCTATCTATCTATCTATCTATCTATCTATCTATCTATCTATCTATCTATCTATCTATCTATCTATCTATCTATCTATCTATCTATCTATCTATCTATCTATCTATCTATCTATCTATCTATCTATCTATCTATCTATCTATCTATCTATCTATCTATCTATCTATCTATCTATCTATCTATCTATCTATCTATCTATCTATCTATCTATCTATCTATCTATCTATCTATCTATCTATCTATCTATCTATCTATCTATCTATCTATCTATCTATCTATCTATCTATCTATCTATCTATCTATCTATCTATCTATCTATCTATCTATCTATCTATCTATCTATCTATCTATCTATCTATCTATCTATCTATCTATCTATCTATCTATCTATCTATCTATCTATCTATCTATCTATCTATCTATCTATCTATCTATCTATCTATCTATCTACTTATCATCGATCTATCTATCTATCTATCTATCTATCTATCTATCTCTCTATCTATCTATCTATCTATCTATCTATCTATCTATCTATCTATCTATCTATCTATATCTATCTATCTATCTATCTATCTATCTATCTATCTATCTATCTATCTATCTATCTATCTATCTATCTATCTATCTATCTATCTATCTATCTATCTATCTATCTATCTATCTATCTATCTATCTATCTATCTATCTATCTATCTATCTATCTATCTATCTATCTATCTATCTATCTATCTATCTATCTATCTATCTATCTATCTATCTATCTATCTATCTATCTATCTATCTATCTATCTATCTATCTATCTATCTATCTATCTATCTATCTATCTATCTATCTATCTATCTATCTATCTATCTATCTATCTATCTATCTATCTATCTATCTATCTATCTATCTATCTATCTATCTATCTATCTATCTATCTATCTATCTATCTATCTATCTATCTATCTATCTATCTATCTATCTATCTATCTATCTATCTATCTATCTATCTATCTATCTATCTATCTATCTATCTATCTATCTATCTATCTATCTATCTATCTATCTATCTATCTATCTATCTATCTATCTATCTATCTATCTATCTATCTATCTATCTATCTATCTATCTATCTATCTATCTCTATCTATCTATCTATCTATCTATCTATCTATCTATCTATCTATCTATCTATCTATCTATCTATCTATCTATCTATCTATCTATCTATCTATCTATCTATCTATCTATCTATCTATCTATCTATCTATCTATCTATCTATCTATCTATCTATCTATCTATCTATCTATCTATCTATCTATCTATCTATCTATCTATCTATCTATCTATCTATCTATCTATCTATCTATCTATCTATCTATCTATCTATCTATCTATCTATCTATCTATCTATCTATCTATCTATCTATCTATCTATCTATCGATCGATCGATCGATCGATCGATCGATCGATCGATCTAGCTATCTATGGGACATGCCATTGCCCAATATATTTCCCTTATCAAATAATACATTTTAGAATGAAATGTCTCAGTGCTATATTAGGAATTGGGCTCGCCTCTAGCCTAGTTGGCTTGTAGGACAACATTTTGATTGAGGGGTGAGGGATCTCGAAATGTTTCGTTTCGACTTAACGTGTCCTGAAATCTGACCTGCTATGCCGTATACGGCTATACGGTGGAGCATTTTCAAGTTTTACGAAAACAAAGTACTCATGAATTATTGGTTTTGTCCTACATTTGAAAGAATTTTATATTTAAATATACATAATGACTACTATTATGGATATTTAGATATCAAAATCTTTCAAATATGTTATAGTACAGTTTTGTGGGTCGAGTCATTGCCTGATTCAAGAACGCTTGCTAGTGAGGATTGAGGTTGGTTGGTTGATTGGTGTTTTACTTCGCTTTCAACAATATTTCAGTTATATCGCGACATGGAAACAGGAGTTACCAACACCTTAAATATAGTGGCGCAACCCGGGAATCGAAACCGGATCGTCGGTGCCGCAAGCCAAGCGCTTAACCACTACACCAAGCCTGCCAATGAGGATTGAGGTATATTTTGAGTGACGCTTGCTGGTGACGCGTAAGTCAAGCTTGCTGATGACACATGTCCCACTCATGCTTGTGGTAGTTGATCCACGCTCGATGACGATGTGACGTGGCTTGTGGCGGTAGAGCTACGCTGGATGGTAATGGTGGAGCCAATCTCGTTGGTAACAATGGAACCCCGCCCGCTGGTAACGGTAGAGCTACGCTCATCAGTGATAGGAGGGCTACCTTCGTTGGTAACGGTGGAGCCACACTCGTTGGTAACCGTTGATCCACGCCTGCTTGAGTCGGCAGAGCTATGCTGGCTGGTAACGGTTGATCTGCACTCGCTGGTAATGATGGAGCCACGCTCGCTGGTAACCGTTGATCCAGGCTCGCTTGTGACGGTAGAGCTACGTTCAACGCTCCTTAGTCCTGGTAGAGCAACGCTCGCTGGTAACAATGGAACCCCGCACGCTATTAACGATTGATCTACACTCGCTAGTAACGGTGGAACCACGCATGTGGTAACGGTGGAGCCACGCTGGCTGGTAACGGTGGTACCATGTCGCTGGTAACGGTGGTTCAACACTTGCTATATATATATACCTTCGCTACAATAACATCTTAACCATGTCCACTGTGGTGCATTCCCACTCTCTATGATGAAGCCATGCTTTCTGTCAGACTGAGATTGGAGCATAATAGGTATCAATGTACCAATTGACCCTGACTAGAGTCATGTAAGCGTTTTGGCTACCCTAAGTCCTACTCGGGATGAAAAATCCTAGGCTTCTGAGTGGATATGAATGCCAGGTTCATCTTTTTGATTGAAATGGTCTATCTATTGACAGGTGACAATATTAAAATTTATGTAATGGGTCAGTATTTTTCATATAAAGGGTCAAGGTATTTTCAGCAAGAACATTTTCTGCGAACTGAGGGTAAGTTTAAACAAGGCAAATTTTGAAGATGAAAAGCCACGGTGAGGTATAGGTTTTTTTTTTTGGTATTTTAACTTTAGTGTTTATTGAAATGTAAAGAAGCTTCAAATGGTCCTCTTTGGTATAGAAACTTCTCCATTCATTAACATGTAGCCCTATGGAAAATAATTGCTACATTGATACCAATAACTACATTAGAGCTACACGCTCGCTATCGTTGTGACATGCGCAGAACACTGCTGAACTGTTTCGGTACTGTTAGAACAAACCATGCTTTTGTTCTGCGGCTAACTGTAAAACTTATGTTATTGTAAGACATAGTTTTTATTTGAAATTTGATGACAGACTACGGTAGATCTGTTTGACTTAAATCCGAACGCGGACCCAGTAATTTTGCCGCGAGTGGTCCTTTCCAAAAATTTCTAAAGAAGTCCAACTACATTCTTTGAGAATAAATTACATATTTTTACTACAAAATAATAATAATAATAATAACAATAATAATAATAATAATAATAATAATAATAATGATAATAATAATAATAAAAATAATGATAATAATAATAACAATAATATAAATGAATAATTAGATAAATAAAAAATAACAAGAAAATTAGTTTTTGACGCGTCTTGTAGTGTGTGCGACATTTACTTAGGCTTATGCTGGACTTTCATTCAGCAAAGCTTGATATTTCGATAAGGAAAGTTTGACCAGACCGATTCAGCTTTTACCAGTCTAGATATCTGTGTCGGTCTGGTGAGTCTCGCAAACACTGGTCTCATCACATGGTCCGCACGTTTAAGTTGCAAGTAAGAAGCATCGGCCTATTTTTGCTCGTTGTCAGATTCATACATATTCCCCGTATATACCACCGATATCAGCTACTTATAATATGTCGGGCCAAACACATTAAAATGGAAGCACATCAAACGTAAAACTGACGTTTCTAAAATGTTGATTCAATTGATAGAGACTGCAAATCCTTTCATCTCGGATTTGAATAATATTGCATTCAAACCAGATAGAAATTTTAAGGATTTAAAATGGCAAAGTCAGGCCTGATTTCATTGAGTTAAAGGAATCTGAATTTATAAGATGTTTTACAACAGTGTCATAATAGGATTAAAATGCCGATTCTCTCCCCTTGACTTGGTATTTGTTCAGCAATAAGAAGCTGTCGATTGCATGACGTTCACTGTGCACTTGGGCTGAAAGTCTTTTATCTCCGGTGATTACGTGACAATGATGATGGCAGCATAGCCTTAGATCCTCGTGACCTTTTTGTCTGTTTCCTAAGTCACGTGTCGCTGCATCATGTGCTTCTAGTATCAAATGTGTTGAAAAACACTTCTGAAATTTACATAAAAAAGGGGTTTTATTTGTATTTATTTTTTATTTATTTTATTAACAGTGTTTGCGTAATTCATTTTTTGTGTCAGTGGGAATAATAATATGTGAGGAACAGAAATCAGTTACAGATGGCTTTATTGAAAAACAATTCAAAACATCAGTCTGAGTTAGAGGGGATCCAAATGGGGTAAACTATGTCAGAAGTCAAGGTCACTTAGCGTAGTTCATCACAACTTAAAGCTGTATACCCTGTATGTTCGCATATTATAGGTAAATTTATTCTAAATTGTTTTGATTATATATATAAGCCTAAAACATATTTTAAAAAGGCCCCAGCAAATGTTGTGATCAAGTGAGATACGGCTGTGTAAAACGCGATGTTTGTAAACAGAATGTTTACAACCAACTTATCACGTGATCTAATTTGGAAGCCGCGTCATGGAGGGCGAGGTAAATAAACTTGACGAGTAACTTTAAAAATCTGCATTCAAGTCTGCTAAAGTTAGAATTTACTAAAATTGTTTTCTTTTGGAGTCTCCCTTCATCCTATTTGTTTTGATTAAACTGCGCATGCGCAAAAACAGATTATGGTTGTATTTATTGAATACCCTCTTTATTTACGAAGTATTTTTTTTTTATTTTGACATCACCAAAGGTTTGAAGCAACAAAAAATGTTATTAACGCAAAGTTGATAACTTCAGCCATACGAGAAAAATACAGTTTTTGCTTTACATGCCCTAATTTTTGTTGTTCGTTGTGTTAGAGAGACTCGAGTTCATTGTGTCAGAGATTCTTTAGTTCATTGTGTTAGAGATACTCCTGTTAGTTGTGTTAGAGATACTATAGTTCGTTGTGTTAGAGATTCTCTATTTCGTTGTGTTAGAGATACTCCTGTTAGTTGTGTTAGAGATTCTCTAGTTCGTTGTGTTAGAGATACTCCTGTTAGTTGTGTTAGAGATACTCCTGTTAGTTGTGTTAGAGATTCTCTAGTTCGTTGTGTTAGAGATTCTCCTGTTAGTTGTGTTAGAGATACTATAGTTCGTTGTGTTAGAGATTCTCTAGTTCGTTGTGTTAGAGATACTCCTGTTAGTTGTGTTAGAGATACTATAGTTCGTTGTGTCAGAGATTCTCTAGTTCGTTGTGTTAGAGATACTCCTGTTAGTTGTGTTAGAGATTCTCTAGTTCGTTGTGTTAGAGATACTCCTGTTAGTTGTGTTAGAGATACTATAGTTCGTTGTGTCAGAGATTCTCTAGTTCGTTGTGTTAGAGATACTCCTGTTAGTTGTGTTAGAGATACTATAGTTCGTTGTGTTAGAGATTCTCTAGTTCGTTGTGTTAGAGATACTCCTGTTAGTTGTGTTAGAGATTCTCTAGTTCGTTGTGTTAGAGATACTCCTGTTAGTTGTGTTAGAGATACTATAGTTCGTTGTGTTAGAGATTCTCTAGTTCGTTGTGTTAGAGATACTCCTGTTAGTTGTGTTAGAGATACTCCTGTTAGTTGTGTTAGAGATACTATAGTTCGTTGTGTTAGAGATTCTCTAGTTCATTGTGTTAGAGATTCTCTAGTTCGTTGTGTTAGAGATACTCCTGTTAGTTGTGTTAGAGATACTATAGTTCGTTGTGTTAGAGATTCTCTAGTTCGTTGTGTTAGAGATACTCCTGTTAGTTGTGTTAGAGATTCTCTAGTTCGTTGTGTTAGAGATACTCCTGTTAGTTGTGTTAGAGATTCTCTAGTTCGTTGTGTTAGAGATTCTCTAGTTCGTTGTGTTAGAGATTCTCTAGTTCGTTGTGTTAGAGATACTCCTGTTAGTTGTGTTAGAGATTCTCTAGTTCGTTGTGTTAGAGATACTCCTGTTAGTTGTGTTAGAGATACTATAGTTCGTTGTGTTAGAGATTCTCTAGTTCGTTGTGTTAGAGATACTCCTGTTAGTTGTGTTAGAGATTCTCTAGTTCGTTGTGTTAGAGATACTATAGTTCGTTGTGTTAGAGATTCTCTAGTTCGTTGTGTTAGAGATACTCCTGTTAGTTGTGTTAGAGATACTCCTGTTAGTTGTGTTAGAGATACTATAGTTCGTTGTGTTAGAGATTCTCTAGTCCGTTGTGTTAGAGATACTCCTGTTAGTTGTGTTAGAGATTCTCTAGTTCGTTGTGTTAGAGATACTCTACTTCGTTATGAATAAGACTCCACGTTAATGAAAGTATTATAACTTTGATAGGAGGAAATTACGTTGGTTGTAAAAATGCTGAGAGAGACATCAATACACTTCCATACTGATAAGTTTCAATAAATCTACAATTCATCGTCAAGAAGAATAATGCTTGGTTCGTAGAATGCTCTGGTCTGCATCGGGGACATCATTACATTAATCTTATTATCTATATATGCCAATATCGCGCCATCACTAGGTCACGTGACCTCATTTTTCTCTCCGCATGTTCGACATGTAATCATCTATGTTAGCGAGAGGCAATTACCACAATTCCATCCTCATTAGCGATCGCTCGGGGGCAATAAAAGAAATCAAATTGGCAATATTCGCAGAATATGACTCATAATCCTAACATTAAGGTTAAATGATACGGACAAAAACATCCGAAATGAAAGATGTCGTGGAAAGTCATCAGAAACCGGGGTATTATTTTCTCATCTGGAACGATAACTATTGTTATGCAATACTCCGGGCGAAGCGATATATGGTGTCTTTGTTGTAACGTTTTACAGGGAAATGCCTTTTTAATCATGTTTTATATATGTTATTACGCATGCGAAGCTAAGGAGGCTATTGTGAAGTGGTTGAGCCAAGGTGGGTAAAAAGACCTCCAAAGTATACTTTCTTCCGTCCCGAACACTGTAAATTGTTTATGGATAACAATAACGGATATCATTCTCCGACATGTTGACTTGCTAATTCCGTTGAAGATGTTTATCATTTAGATTGTGATAGATTTCTTTCTCAAAAATACTAATTCTGATGATTTACCAAATGTGACTACAGTACATGTATCATATCGTCCACCGAATGTGACAACATTATCATACCGTCCACCGAATGTGACTACAATATCATGCCGTCCACCGAATGTGACTACGTATCATACCGTCCACCGAATGTGACTACAGTATCATACCGTCCATCGAATGTAACTACAATATCATACCGTCCACCGAATGTGACTACGGTATCATACCGTCCACTGAATGTGACGTCGAGTTTATAACTCATACTTTATATGGCATCACGGCGGGTGTTACCGGCCAGAAGGGGATGCTTACTCCTCTATGGTACCCGATCTCGCGTCTGGATATTTCTGGGGGGGGATTACCTTTACTGATTATTTTGTCTTTTTATATTGATTTTCCGACGGAAGATTACTCGGTATCTTATTGTTTTACTTCGGTGATGTCCATTGGATTAGAACATACGTGTTCTGAAACCCCACGCATTCCATCTTCTATTCTCTCATCTTACATTTGGTTGATTGATATTTTCTGGCCCACAGGTCGCGCTATCGATTACATTTTGACACATCAGATGTATTTCATCTTCTACCACTGGAACAGCTTAACAGATTCGCTCAGGATGCAGGTGCCCGTTTTACTAAACAACCCACGACATATCGTAGAATTTACTCTTTTGAAATAATCAAATTTTCAAAATAAATACAGTTTTCGTCAAAAATTAGCAAAAGTAAACAAACAGTAAGCAGAGAATCGGTCATGTCTGCAAATATTAAGTGTGGTCAAATGGTTATGATATTGTCCGAAATTTTTTATATAAAACGAAAACGGTGTGGCACACTGGATGAAGTGCTCGGCTCATGACTGAGAGGTTCCGGGTTCGACTCCCGCCGTGGGCACACGGGTGCTCACTTTGTGATGAGAGGGTAAAAACCGAGGTCTCGTGTCACGGTAGGCATGGCACGTAAAAAATCCCTCAGTGCCACGGGAGTGTCTGTTGCATAGGTAGAAATTTCTATGCAATGCATCAGGCAGATGCCGTCACCATCTACTTGAAATAATCGTGGAGGGACGTAAAACAATAATCAGTCAATCAACCAATCAATCTTTAATAAAATGCAATCAATCTTTAATGAAATTGCCCCAAATCTTAATTTTGCTGTATTCTTTTCTGCACGTGTTTATGTTGGCAATGTCATTGCCTTCGAAAACATACTAAAATTAAGTAGTTTTAGGACAGAGCTTTGGTTGATACACCAAGATTATTTCATTCCGATTTAAGAATATGAAACGGACCAACCCTAAGCAGTAAAAAAGGAAGGGGGGGGGGGGGCTTCTCGTGCTACGGGGTTCGGTTAATAATGCCTCATCCGAGAGAGAAAGCGATGGGACTCGAACTCTGGTCCTCTCGGTCACAGACCAAACACCGCCTGAGCTATGTAGTCTTCACTTCAGGGGTAATTTTGAGAATTTTCTACGTTATACGTCTCATCACGTAAGGTGACATTGTCATGGGGTCATTTAGTTCCAAAGCAATCCACCAGGTCTCCTGTGTTTACTCGGCGATTTTCATTTAATATCTATTAAATATAATGCATAACTCCCATTAGGTTATTAATCTTTAATCAGATATTCTCACGAAAGGTTGAATACACTTTATGAATTTATTGTCAACTTTTTAAAAAGCGTTTCATTAAATATATTAAAAAATAATTGAGAGAGGAAATTCATTTAGATCCGGGGTGAATGACTTGGAAAGTGTCAAAACGACACCTTATATCGTTTATAGAATTAGTTTATTTGTTGACCTTTGATATCTGTTTTTATGACGTATAAAAGCTCGAATCGTACTTAAGGAGTTCGAGAACGGATTTAGGAAAATGTCGGTGTGAAATAAATATTGAAATAGCCTTTGATGTTTTATGAGACAGGGGTGAATGTTTAACAATAGTCTGTTATAATTATGCAATTTAGTTTTGATACCATTCCAAAAAGATCACCGCAGACAAAAAGGAGGCATTTAAACCTGTAAAGATGGCAGTGGTATTAAAGCAACTTGCGGTATGTCTTATAAATTGGATGGGCGACTCAAGGGGACGGACTAGAAGTGCTTAACTACACTCTGAGATTCGATAAAGCTGAAAAAGACTTATTAGTATCATTGTTATAACGCCTCCCCCCTTTCCTTTTTTCGAAAAAACCCCTGAGTATACCAATGCGTCAATCGAGAGATTAAAAATTTCGAAAATTGTAGAGATCTATTCAAAACTTAATGTTTCTTTATGAAATTCACGCGAGGCTGAGACTGAATTTTAATGAAGCTGACATGACCTCTTGATATATCAGTCCCAATACCTATCATAATTATACCTGATTAATTTCACAAACTCTCGTTCTCTTTTGGTTGATAAGATTTAATCATGAAGTTGAAGATCTTTGTAAGAAGCATCTTCACAAGCCAAGGCTCCGTTTCGTTTTTCTCTTTTACTGCACTATGTGCAGTAGAACGAAACATAGCCCTGGCTTGCAAGGATGTGTATGAAGATGCATAAAATACTTCCAACAGAGATTTTCACAAACTTCCCAGGTAAATATTGAAGACAATAATAAAGAATAAATATATACACTTTCAAATTTTTTTTCTATCGATCGGAGATAATTTTCATTTTTGACAGCTCAAACTTTTGATCTGGTATTTTTCTTCAGTATTGACATGGGATTAAAAGCATTTTTGAAGTAAATATCGGTAAGGGGAATAGATTTATATCTATAAAACGGGCTACATCTCCAGTATCAGTACTCCGGCAGTCGGATTTAGTCCATTGATAGTAAAGTATTGTTGTGTAAGTAGAGGTATTGACAAAATTCTCAGATTATCATCCATTTAACCTCCTTCTCGGTCCCTTCTGCTTCAATTACTGTTACTCCCACCCGAACACATCACATGCACTATAGATAGCAATGGCGGATTTAAAGAGGGCGGAGCCCCCCACCCCTCCCGAAAGTGAACAAAAATTTGACCAAAACCCCTGTAATTTTTGGCCCATTTTGTGTCAAAATCGACGAATTTCGCCCCTCGACCCCGGCAAAGGGGGCGCTGGATGGATCCACAACTGAAAACTCCAGATTTGACACCCAAAATTGCTGAGTAACTTGGTTAATTGGAAATCCTGGATCCGCCACTGGATAGAATCATTTGATTTGTTGTATTCAAAATTACGTTCTGCAGGAGTCATTGAGTGGGCAGTGTTGTATGGATTTCCACTTTACTAGCAATACAGCTTCCCTCCACCTTCCATCTCCCCTTCCATCACCTTGCACCCGTCCCATCTTCTCTCTTGTCTTTCCTTCAATCGTTCTCTCTCTTCTCTCCCTCTGATCCCTTTCTTCCCCTCACTCTTCTCTGCCCCCCCCCCCCCCCCCCCCCCTCCCCTTCCTCCTCCTTTCTACGGCATCGTCATTGTGAATCCAAGGGTTTTTTTCCAGAAATTTGGAAGAGCACTTAGCCTTTCATTTTGGGAAATAATCACTCCCACAGAACTCCCTCCACTTCGCCTTTAATCAGTAACAACAACTACCGTCTTTGTATAAAGTTGTTATTGTTTATGTTTCCGCAAGCACTTGACTACTAATGCTCATTCAGTGTTTGACTAGATACAAATATACTTTTCCTTAAACAAATTCAATATTTTTACATTTAAAGGTTCAAATATCAGCTCTTACACAATGGTACCAATATTGACAAAGCGTCAAATGACGGTCATTTTATGTTATATATAGCATTTCTGTATATGGTATAGACAATATGGCATTTCCTTTCCTGATTTCCAAATGTGAAATCAATTCTTAGATAATAAACGTTCCATATAAGCGCCCGGAGTTACTCTAAAAGTGCAGCGGAATACAAAGTAGGCGACGTATAGTCAACCAGATATCAATTAAACATGAAAACTATTAATTGAATGTACATTTCGCTAATAGCAGTAAGTTCTGGGTACAAGCGCAATCGCTGTCTGGAGGACGCTCTAATAAATGAGGAACGAAAATCACTTAGTCAGCGAGACATTTGGTATAGTATGGAAGAGACGGTCGTTAATGTAAGATGGTCAGTGTTGTGTCCATCCGTCTGTTAACTCCGATACCTGTTGTCGCATTTTCTGAAACTATTCCTATCAATGCTTTGTGAGTTAAGTTTATTGTGTCGCATGCAAAGCAGTGCGACTTTGCGCAGAGTCCGTCTGTCTGTTTTCCGTCTTTCTTACTGTCTTTCTGTCCGTTTGTCCTTCCGTCTGTCAGGTAGGAGTCACGTGGTAAAAGACATATGTTATTTTGAACTTTATAGTTACCAGTAACGAAATGAATGTTATAACCGTATGCTTCCAGAATCGGAGATTCGATGAGAAGTGATGGGGTTTGTCCTGTCTGTCTCTATCTGTCAATTCGTCTGGTTTTTTTCCCAGAAACTTCATACATACACATCCGTTATTACTTTGGATTTTAGTTTTCGTTGCAGTTTTGACGAACCTTTATAAAAATAATGTACCTAGGGTTAGATACTAAATCAGAAGTTATATGTAGTTAATTTCAACCCATCAAACTTTAAAATTTATTTTGTTATTATTGTTTATTCGCGAAATAAAAAAGAAAATAAAAGAAATAATAAAAAAAAACCCCAAAAACAAAAACACTAAAAGAAACAACACAAACACTCTTTGCCGCAAATTTTCGGCCTCCTGGCCTTTATCAAGCAATTATTAGAAAAGTACAGAAGAACTATGTAACATCCATCTTTACATGTCTAATATCAACAAGCTTCTAAATTCCTATAAACGTTGACGTCATAACGTCATTATTACGCGCGTAAGTATGGCATTAAAATAGACTGAACAACAAAATAATACAAGCATAATATATAAAAATATATATAAATATCACAATCTGATCGACCAACCGACCGTACGACAGACCGACCGGGCGATAGCGGCAAAGTAACACCCCCTCATTACCGGAAAGGGGGGGGGGGGTGCATTAAAAGAAAACTAAGCATAGAATCACCACAAGAAATATATAGTTCATAAATTAGTTATACAATCACATGTTAGTTAGTTTTAATATTACATCCATTAGGCCTGCGCGTTTCCAAATCTCTTATCCAGTTATCTTCGACAATTAATCTGTATATTTTATTTTCTCCGGTAGTCCTAGCCATGACTTGTGCATAGGAAAACTGAAAATTCTATAAAACAAGATGAAACATCATGTACATGTAAAATATGTAGGATAATTAAAAATGGTGATATTTTTGATTTTAAGAGGAAGAAGTCCTTCAAGACAGTAAAAGACGCGAAGTGTACAGACAGGAATTTGATTTATGCGCTAATCTGCAATAAATGTAAACAAACTGTTTATGTAGGAGAGACAGAAAGATCGTTAAAAGAAAGAATAGAAGAACATAGAAGCGATATAAAGTACCAAAGAGAAAAACCAATTATGAAACATTTTGCGAACCATGATGAAGGTGATCTTCGTGTTGCGGTCAGGACTACCGGAGAAAATAAAATATACAGATTAATTGTCGAAGATAACTGGATAAGAGATTTGGAAACGCGCAGACCTAATGGATGTAATATTAAAACTAACTAACATGTGATTGTATAACTAATTTATGAATTATTTATTTCTTGTAGTGATTCTATGCTTAGTTTTCTTTTAATGCAACCCCCCCCCCCCCCTTTCCGGTAATGAGGGGGTGTTACTTTGCCGCTATCGCCCGGTCGGTCTGTCGTACGGTCGGTTGGTCGATCAGATTGTGATATTTATATGTATTTTTATATATTATGCTTGTATTATTTTGTTGTTCAGTCTATTTTAATGCCATACTTACGCGCGTAATAATGACGTTATGACGTCAACGTTTATAGGAATTTAGAAGCTTGTTGATATTAGACATGTAAAGATGGATGTTACATAGTTCTTCTGTACTTTCTAACAATTGCTTGATAAAGGCCAGGAGGCCGAAAATTTGCGGCAAAGAGTGTTTGTGTTGTTTCTTTTAGTGTATTTTACTTCCCTTTGGAGGACTACTTATTCTATCTTAAAAACAAAAACAAAAAAAAAATAAAAAAATAAATAAATAAATAAAAAAAAATCACAGTATTCGGCAGTCTTTGTTTTTCATTTTGCTTTTCTTTGAAGTAAAAGTATACAAATGATTTTTTTTTTTTATTTTTTTTGGGTGGAGTCAGTCATGAAAATATATTTCGATCGTAAACTTAATGATCACCCGATGTTTTGAAGAAGAATTTGTTGTTTTGAAGAAGAGATCAGTGTATGCGTTCATTACACCGAATTCCAGTGTTTTACACCATACATGTATGTACAAACAGGGCACTCTGGGTCTTTCACCTTTCCCTCCTTGCTGTTGACATTTTCTTTCCTGTCCTCAACAACATTCTCTTATTATTCCATAACATGCATTTAACTAATGCAGCCCTTGTCATTAAGCGGTCAACATAAGTATCATGTCTACTCTACGGGTGATCAGTATTGACTGGAGATACACTTAGGAGGGGGGATTATCAAGTCCTTCACTGAGTAGCCAGCCAACAACAGAGTACATATTATCTCAAGGATTAGCACTCCAGAAAATAATGTCTACAGGTGGCGCTGACGTACTGTATCATGATAAATAGCACAGTGCTTAAAGCGCCAATTGAAGTTTATGTACCCTGAGAATCCATTTTTGTAAACTTTTCAATTTCCTTGTCAAATTTGCTATCTTTGTTTAAGTATTTATAATATTGTGATATAATATTTGTCCCTCGCCTCGCCTCGGCGGGAGATATTAATGATGATGGATGGGGACGGCCTCAGTAATATATTACTATAGCAGTCTGGGATGCATTGTTCATGCTACAGTGTTAGACAATGTGTATTGGGGGAATAGATATTGCGACCACAGGATTGCATCATATATATTAATATCTCATTATAAAGGGAGATTAAATATTCCTTCGTTCTATCATAATTAATTATTAGTTTGTATAACAGGGTTGATATACATAGGTTTATGCGAGCTGGAAGTACATAGTAGTAATGATTATATTTCATGGCTATATAAGTAAAGAAACCATTTTAGGGGGTCAGGTAGGGTATGCTGCTTGATATTCATACAGACTAAGTCCTGAAGAGTAAAGGATTTCTATTATTTATATCCATAGAAGCTTCTCCGGCGGAGTGGTCCACAACTGAGCAACTGCAATATGTTGCACGACATCACGGTAGCCGCCGAGATTCGATCCTAGTTAACAGGGTCTAGAGTTGGGAGGTCCCAATATCGGATCAAGAAAGGGAGAGATTGTCTCTCCATTCACTGGAATATTTTATCATTCTCCACAAATTTCATTTTGACAAATTGGAATGTGCACTTGTCCTTTCCTTATCAAAATTGGAGAGAGAGAGAGAGAGAGAGAGAGAGAGAGAGAGAGAGAGAGAGAGATGTTCATTTCAAGCCACAAACAGTCTTTTAAATTTCAACATTCCTAATTTTGAGTAAGGATAGGATGAATCAAACATAAACAAGAAAAATATTTATACTCGTCTCCATAAATTACTAAGCAATCAGATAAATAGTACTACACACTTCAGAATTGATGACTTCACACAATGCAAAGCTGGCTGCCTCACGTCAGATCCAGATCTGATCTCGCCGTCCGATCTCTCCGGGTAAAACAATAGCCTGTACCCAGGTGCTACGACAGCCGTCTCTCGATGTGATAGAAATTAATAAGAAGAGCTTAATTCAATAAAGTGTGCATTATACGCTGCCCTCAATGGCATTTAATAGTGTATAGGGTTACAGTACAATAGGTGTGGTTTGGTCATTTAATCATACCGCGCGATTTACCTATGAAGGGATTTGTTTTCGTCTGATTCATGCCACTATTTACCGTTTTGTTTACCTTATTTACAGGTAAATACAGGTAGAAACAGTCAACGTAAAGATTAGAAAATTCCTTTTCAACTTCATTGATACTAGAGAACGAGATAAACCCCGCCCATATGCTATTTATGGCCGGTCTATGCTCCTGATTGACAGCTTGCAGGTATAAATCCACCAATTATTATTGTTGAACAGTAAAACAGATCGATACCTTGATGCTACACACTGCTCGAATTAGGAGCTCGAAACACTTAATAATGTCCCCCACCGCAGAGACTCTCATTCCTCAGCGCAGGCCGGTGTCGGGGCCACATAAATACAGCCAAGGACTGGCATCCCCCGCCAAACCACCCGCTGTCAAAACCGCGGTGTCGCTCACTAGGAATGATGTGATAAAAGACTCCGGGATGAAGATGTCGGAAGACGATACACTTCTGGATTCGGATTCAGACGTCCGGTTACAGTTTTTCCATAAGGAACCTTGTTTATACAGCCACCAGGCCTATCTTAACGCGGGAAAAATATTCACGCAACTTAAACACGATACAATAGAGGAAAGAGACAGTCCGTACATGAGGAGGAAAAATCAGGAAATTTTATCCCAGAAAGTTAAGGACCTCCCTCCACTGAATTTCAAAGATGATCAAGAAAAAAGGAAATCTTTTGAGTTGGCTTTTACCACACTGAAATGTAAGTAAAAAAAACCTTCGTAGATACAGTTTTGTTTGATATACATATAACATTTGTTGTATAATATAACTCTCTCAGTGTTCGTCAAATACACTATAAATATGGTTTTATTGGGGTTTTTTTCCTGTCTTTTTTAGGGGGGGGTTTGATTGTTTTTTGCATATATTGCATTTACATATATACATGTAATATTCTCATGGGAGTATATCGGTATATAGCTAAATAGAAGTTTATGATTATTTGAATTCATGAAAATTGACAAATCAATATTTAAAATATACTACATGTGTACTCACGAAGTCGTGTACATTCATAAAACTTCATAATTGTACACAAGAACGACCCATAATGTATATAATTACCCACCTTTAATCTATATATATATATCAGTGCCCATGAAAGTGTGTCAGTCGGCCCCATGCATCAACTTGAGCTTTCAATAAAATTAATTTCCATTAAGTTAGAAGCAATCTACTTGAAAGAAAACTGACATTGTCATTAGAAGTTGAGAGGAATCGCGAGGACGTGTTAAGTATCGTTTATCAATATTTGCCAGCGATTTCAAACTCTCTATTAAAACTCTTCACATTCTATAGCACACTCCGACATGCAGGTTCATGACACATATTCTATCAGGGTAACTTCACTAACTTGTATCTAAATAAGGGGGCGTAAGGGGTTTATCTGTTGATGTAACCTCTTGAAATATCCCCAGCAGAGAGCTCGATGGTTTACTAGCGGTACTTAGGACGAGGCAAGCTAGGATCCGTATCCTCTGACTCTATCGTGAAGTCAAGAGGCTTTGTCACATCTAATCACCTGTCCGTTCATCTGTTTCACGTTTTGTGTAGTTTTTAGCTATAGGACTCGTTTAAATGAAATCTTCCGACAGTTTGTAAAAATGGGACTATCTTCAGATCTTAATACTGAAACAAGCCTTTGTTTGTCCATCTTTCTGTCAATCTATCCCTCTATTTGTCCGTCAGTCGATCCAGTTGTATGTGACTGATATAGGCACCGAAGTTTGCAGCCAAGTCTTCACTCAAGCAACTGGCATGTACCTCCACCACTAAAACTGGCTACCATCGTGTAGGTAAAACCATCTTACATTGTGGTATCCTCCACCACTTAAACCTGGTATCCACCTCCACTGCTAAACTCTGGTTACTACCGTGTATGTGAAACGATTCTGGCAAAGTGTAAAACAGTAGACATGGACAGACAAATAAAGATATATTACAAGTGTTAAAATGGGAGAGATACATATGTTCACAATCAAAGCTAGTTTAATTTGTACCGATACGAGCATTTATTGCTGAATTCATGTCCCAATAAACTCGCTCGTATCTGGGACATCCAGTACTGGTAGGTACAGAGAAGGAGACGTGTTCTGGCGGACACAGTACATCTATTGTGCGCAGGCTTCCCTTAATCTCCAACCACGATCGCCCTCAGCAACATCTAAAGACAGCGCTATAAGCAAGTGATGGCGACGAAATCATACTATGGCACGAAATAAAATTGTTGCAATTTTTAACATGACATTTCAAAGCACTTTATTCCATATTACACAGAAAGAAATAATACTTTGTATTGAGACAGTAAAACTCTGTATATATTATAGAAGTTTAAAATATATATTTCGTTACAAAAAATGAAACATTGCATTTGCAGCGAATATAAAAAATCTATTGTTCAGCGACAAGAGAAGTTTAATAAAGGTGCTTATTCAGCTAGCCGCAGTATGAGAATTTCAAATCACATATGTGTGTGTATTTCTTTGGCGTCAAAAACCTCAGTATTAAATATGTATGCTTATTGAATAATGGAAAGAATTCAGCCCTAATTGTTAAATGGCGTGCGTAAGAACGAGAGCAGAGTTTTGAGAAAATTTTTCGGAGTGCGAATTTGGCCTGTTGAACTTGATATATATACCAGAATGTCATTATACTTCTGGTTATATCAGTTCCATTGTATTGATTAAAGGTGTTGTCAAATTCTAACGACATCTCCGATATGTATCACTTCCATTCTAGAGGTTACAGGCGTCGTAAATTTCGAAGGGAATCACCGCCGTACTATCTCTTCCACTCGAAATTGAAGGCGAGTGGCCTGGACGATAGCTCTGGCGCTGGAACTCAATGTCAGCTCTCATCTCTGTCAAATTCAAGGCTCGAATCATAAGAATATAAGTAAGAATAATATATATATAATATACAATATATCTTGAAATATCTGCTGAAATGGGGAAGCGAGTGGTGGGAGTGGTGTCTCCACGAGGGAGATTCCGGTTTTGTCTAACACAAAAGACCGACTGCTGTCATACCCATGTGAAGTAATCCTGGTGTGTCATTGAATAACGAAAAGTTAAATACCTACAAGTATTATCAAGTTAACCCCCCCCCCCCAAAAAAAAAGAAAAAAATCCAAACAAACCCTTTAAGAAAAGTCTTAGTAGCTTATGATAACCGATTCTAACCAATGTGAATTGATTGATAATTGCCACGTTTGGAGCTCGCCACAATGGTGGTAGCACCTGTCTGGTGTATTGCTTGATAATTTAGGACTTTTTTCAAGGTCCAGTCTGAGGCAGAAAGGATTCTTTTACATGCTAATAAACATCTGTCTGTGAAACTTCTGTTTCGAAACACAAGACATAGTGGTTGGATTCGAACCCCAGACCTTTCTATCCCGGTCATAACACCGTAAACACAAGACATAGCGGTTGGATTCGAACCCCAGACCTTTCTATCCTGAGCATAACACCGTATACCTTAAGACTTTTTGACCCTAAATTGAGAGAGAGAGAGAGAGAGAGAGCAATCAGTATGGAACGATTATTGATCATCAGACATGGCACATAACAATCGTTTACATTCTCCTATTACGATGTAAATTGACTAAGTGGCTGGAAAACGATCTACGAGCTCTAAATAAACTGCGATATTTACCTACATTTAATGAAATGTTTCTTAAAACACTTGGGGTATAATTTGAAGCCAGACGGGTCGCTTACAAACCATCTACTTAATAGATGTTAGCCTTTCAATGCTTTATGCCAGTCAGCTCTGTGTGCACTTTAAGAGGCTTTCATTTCTAGACTACATATCAATATATTCGTTTGGTTTATATACTTATGTCTTGTAATATTTTGATTATTCATTTAAATCGAATGAAGAAGCCGATTGATTCGTTTTCTTTGCTGTGTTTTCATTCTCTTTCTCGTTTCTGGAGCCGGCGAGGTACCGCGGTCTTTTCTTCCTATAAATCGTGCGCTTTGTAATGAAAGATTTTCATCAATGTGAGTCGAACTTGCCAAATCTGGTACCATATATAATTTAATATATGGAGCTTTATCAAATCTACGTAGATAGATCCTGGTCTGTGTATTCCTCTTGGATATAGTTAAGTCAATATGAAATTTCTGTAATAAGTGTCAGTAATTCAGTCCATAGGCGGAACTGGAAATTTTTTAAAGAAAAGGGGGGGGGGGTGTTGCAGCCTCCCATGACTAATGTTTTGCACTATTCAGTCCAGAAAGGGGAATCGCAGTCTTAAAAATGATGGAAAATTGCCTGGGGGGGGGGGGTGGGTTAAAATTTTCATACCCCCCTTTCTAAGTCCGCCAATGCAGTCTGCCCTACATGTACCTGTTTCGGATATATCAAATCCATTATCTACTCAGGTAATAATGAAATGATATAACACATAATACAAGCAGGATATATACAGCATGATTTAACAGATTCTATCTTCTAATCTGACATGATCCAATGACAGTCTAATAAGCGTATCGCTGGGCATCGACCGAGATATGTCCCCATGAAAGAAGTATTTCATTAAATATAGCAATATTCACACAGACAGAAAGTCACACAAGATCAAATGGCGGACGCCTGTACGGCGTAAAATCAGATGGTGTGCCTTATAATTCCGAACGTCCTCGTCCTAATAAGATTTAGTGATTCGTATCTCAATACCGGGAGGAGCAAGCATCTCCTGTCAAAGGTGACACCAGACCATGTGCCAGGGAGGTGTAAGCGTCTCCTGCTAGAGGTGACACCAGACCATGTGCCCGGGAGGAGTAAGCATCTCCTATAAGAGGTGACACCAGACCATGTGCCAGGAAGGAGTAAGCGTCTCCTGTCAGAGGTGACACCATACCATGTGCCAGGGAGGAGTAAGCGTCTCCTGTCAGAGGTGACACCAGACCATGTGCCAGGGAGGAGTAAGCGTCTCCTGCCAGAGGTGACACCAGACCATGTGCCAGGGAGGAGTAAGCGTCTCCTGTCAGAGGTGACACCAG
The DNA here is from genome assembly GCA_035048485.1 of Pteria penguin. Taxonomy (NCBI): domain Eukaryota; kingdom Metazoa; phylum Mollusca; class Bivalvia; order Pterioida; family Pteriidae; genus Pteria; species Pteria penguin. The sequence goes on along the minus strand of CM068585.1, from coordinate 60,083,056 downwards.
ACCATATGCCAAGTTGGTGTAAGCGTCTCCTGTCAGAGGTGACACCAGACCATGTGCCAGGGAGGAGTAAGCGTCTCCTGTCAGGTGACGGCAGTCCAGGAGGGGTGAGCATCTCCTGTGGTTTACTACATCCATCGTGAATGCCCAATAATTACAAGCACCTGTCCTATTACAGTTGATGAAAATCTTAAAGAAATAATCAGAATTCAGTTACTTTTTCATTAATTGTAAAATTTCACAGGACACAACATTGTAAAGAAAGCGTAGAAGAAATATTGCACAATTCTAAAAAGTCTTCTTCACTCAGGCCTCACATGACGCTGGTCCATATCACTACAAAATGCAATTAACGGCGCTGCTATACCAGAATGAGAAATCAGCACGTGCCGAATCCTTCCTAGAAATACGATCGTGAGTCTCGTTTTTCAGTCTGCCGTGTTACCGAGTAATCTGTTATGTATCACGCGTTCATCGTTTACTTATATGACGAGGTATATGTATTGACTTCCGCGGTCGATGACAAGGTATCCGTTACTATGGTAACACGTGAAGGTAAGACTATACCGTAATGAATGCTTTTTCTGACGAGTAGTATCTTTTCATGATCCCTGATGAGAACTGCCATTGGTGAATCCTGTAATATCGGTAAGGTGGTAGAAGTGTTGGGGTTGGGATTCATAGGCGATCCACAAAGTTGTCAAGTAGACCTATATGGAGGGTTGAAGGTTCTCGCCGCTTGGAAATGGCAAAAATTTTCTTGTGAAATTTCATTCGAAAGTGAGTGCAGCTCACATGATGTTTTTGAAGTTCTGGATTCACCACTGCGTAGTAGAAAAGAAATGTTCTGCGGGGATCACGGGATTAATCATCTCGAGTTATGTCAATCGAGATTTTCTGATTAATTAAGTGGGATATGCGATATTGTTTTTCATGGGGATGAATGTGTATGGAAAGGTAAGACGATGATGATGTCATATGATCAGTAGACAAGATCTCGGACCTGGCAACATATAGCTGCCATCAGTGTACTGAGAGTCTGGTATCATATTCTCTGATTTGAAATCTTGGATAGTGTAAATCAAAGAATAATGAATTTAATAACATTTTATCCTTGTAAAAAAAAACCCCAAAACACCCCCTCCCCCCCCCCAAAAAAAAACCAAAACAAACCAAACAAAAAAAAAAAAAAACAAAACAAAACAAAACAAAACAAAACAAAACAAAAAATAAAACACAAAAAACCCCTCAAAACAACAACACCAAACAAACAAAATCCCGAATTCATGAATTGTCACAATTTTTGTCACAAAATTCTGAACGTAGTAGTCGTCATTGCTGAGTTTTGATATGATTCATTTGATATTTCACTCGTGAAAAAACATTGGGAGATTTTTAATTTTCGATTTAAAACCTATATATAAATCAATGATTAATACAAATAGAGTACTTCAGAATACTTCAATGAAGTACTCAGTCACAATTTCGTCACTTAAATATTGAATCACTGGGGATTTTCTCCCTCGTAAATAACGGGGGATTTTTTTTTTTACATATTAAGTTAAAATCTATTAATAAATTCATGAATAACATAAATAAAGTACATATCACAACAACAAACAATCTTGATCTCACTGCGTTAATACGACTTGATCGGTATGATTCATTCTGCAGTAAAGGCGACTTTTGACTTTACCTAAACTTCTGCAATGTATTCACCAATTATTAATAACCTTGTTATAATACGGGATTGCCCCCATTATGCCTTATGCCTTTAATTTTGTCGAACCTTTGCACTGGTTAACCTTTAAAGGGATCTATTTTCTTTATGATTGACCGGACAACCCCGCGATATAAACTTTGATCCGCAATCGAAAAGGAGGTTTTAATCGATTTCTTATCGAATGGTTTGAAAAAGTAATTCCTAGTAGGGGGTTCTCGCACTTGATGGCGAACGAAGAAATGCTGGGGTTCGTTGTCGACGATGTCAATACAGTGTGTATAGGTGTAGGGAAAAGCGAAAGAAAGGAGGGTGAGATGGTATGATTTATAGCTATCAAATAAGTAAACGTTCGGACCATGAAGAGATTCAGTACAAATCAGCATAGACATTTCCTGCTGCCTTTTTCTCATTTCCAAATTTTCACCAATCTCAACATGTGAAATATACAATATGTACAGTTAATTAAATATGTAGAAGAGTTAATCGTATGTCTTTATGAAGGACTTTGATTGGCCGAGATGTTTTTATGAAGGACTTTGTTTGGCCGAGATGTCTTTATGAAGGACTTTGATTGGCCGAGATGTTTTTATGAAGGACTTTGTTTGGCTGAGATGTCTTTATGAAGGACTTTGAACGGCCGAGTTGTGTTTATGAATGACTTTGATTGGCCGAGTTATCTTTATGAAGGACTTTGGTTGGCCGAGTTGTTTTTATGAATTCTAATTGGCCGAAATGTCTTTATGAAGGACTTTGATTGACGTCACATAGAAGACTGAGCTTGTAAATTCTTTGTAGGGTATACCAATATATCACACAATTGTTCTTTAAAATGGAACAGAAAAAAATCAACTTCTGGGAACTTAGGGTTGTTTTACTATCGAATGATAATAATGAGATTTTAAACTTGATCTCGATTTTGTTTTATTAATCGTGTAGACAGAAACTTGTAAGCAACAAATCGGAACCTTTGGCGCAATAATCTATGTTTTCTCTCTACGTCAGGGCTACATCCCTATAATTGGACCACTCCTAGATTAATCCCGAGTATGTAGCATCAAAACACAAGTTCTCTGGTAACATTATCTTTCGTTTAGTCAGGTTATCTTGATTTTCTTTATATCGGTAGACAAATATTTGTCTCTTAAAATACTGTTTTCAAAAACATACTAATCGTGTGGTAAAGTTTTGGTTGTTCGACGTTTACTGTCATGGAACGAAGCTTCAAAACATTTTGGTGTATACGTATATAAATTAACTGTATCACTGTTGCTGCATGAGTTACTAGGGAGGGGAGGGGGATAAAGTCAGGATGAAATTCCACGGTCAGCAAGATCCGGGCATTTAGCCACTGACCTGTTGTTAATCTTTCTGACCGTCTGGCGGTTACCATCGGGGCATATATGTTTAACAAACATGTGGATGGAGTGAACGATGGAAAAAAAACCCACAAAAAACATCTACCATGTAGCATCATTATCTGGTGAAAGTCGCATGTGAATTGCAGAATGTCATGTATACGTTGGAAATTGCTTGATCTGCTTTGAGAACATGTATTTTGGCATCACGAATTTGCATTTAGGTAAAATGATTGGGGTCCTCGTAATGTAAAACTCCTGAACACCTCCCCTCCCCCCCTTCAAAAGAGGAAAAAACCTCCAAAAACAAACACACAGACACCCCTTCCAGCAAAACAAAGAAACAAAAAAAAAATCCCAACCGCTTCTGTGGACATATTGTAAAACGGACAGGTAGAATGAAGGAAGATATGTATATAGTTTTCTGATGTGATTGTTTGATCTTCGTACGGTACTTTTCCTGAAAATGCCCCCTCCCCCTTCCCCCAACAAAAGAAAAAAAAAAGAAGTATTGTAGGCGAAGTAAAACATCCAGGTAGAATGAGGTAAGTCATGTTGCTGTTTTCTAATGTGATTGTTGGTTGTTTTACAGATCAGGCGCTGTTTGAAGAGATCCTGCAGGACTGTGCATTCTATGCCTTGTATCCAGAGGTATGTAAATCCAGGTCACACTGACCCAGTTCTAACAAATGCATTGCATTCTCTATTAGGCAGGGACATTAAACTAAACACGACTGTGGATAAAGAGATCTCGTGCATGTTATCGTCTAAACGAACAAAAAGATATATATGTAAATTACAGGCATTGTTGAAACTTCTGAGTGATGTATACCTAAACATTCAATTTTCTATTGTCATCGAATTTGAAAATAAAATCATTAATACCATTAAAATACCTGAAACGAACGCGACAATACTAATAACGTTTACGTGAAAACATGTATTGTCAGGAATCTCGTGTGAGGCACGGAGAAATGAAGTTTGTCAACTTCTTATTGGATGGTTAAGGCAGGATTAAGATTTCATTATGTCACAATAGAGCTGTACAGTTGAATGATGGACGTGTGTTATAGATTATTATAGTTCAAGCTTAACACAAACGGGTCGTAAAAACGACATCTTTAATATCATGATCTGTTTTATGACGAGAACTTCAAACATAGATTACGTAAAGAACATTGCATAAGCACTCCTGATGAAATATAATGGCCGTAAATCACGCTGAGAAAACTTCCTGATCTTGCTTGAAGCTCGATTCTGCTATTGTCTCATTGTGTTCAAAGATGATTTATCGCCTTCTGCCACTTTAGTCGTATAGTGGCGGCACCGAGTCGCAGGAAGTTCTGGTTGTCTGTAGCCGTATAGCTGCGGCACCAAGTCGCAGGAAGTTCTGGTTGCCTTGTAGCCGTATAGTGGCGGCACCGAGTCGCAGGAAGTTCTGGTTGCCTTGTAGCCGTATAGCGGCGACACCAAGTCGCAGGAAGCTCTGGTTGTCTGTAGCCGTATAGCTGCGGCACCAAGTCGCAGGAAGTTCTGGTTGTCTGTAGCCGTATAGCTGCGGCACCAAGTCGCAGGAAGTTCTGGTTGTCTGTAGCCGTATAGCTGCGGCACCAAGTCGCAGGAAGTTCTGGTTGTCTGTAGCCGTATAGCTGCGGCACCAAGTCGCAGGAAGTTCTGGTTGTCTGTAGCCGTATAGCTGCGGCACCAAGTCGCAGGAAGTTCTGGTTGTCTGTAGCCGTATAGCTGCGGCACCAAGTCGCTGGAAGTTCTGGTTGTCTGTAGCCGTATAGCGGCGACACCAAGTCGCAGGAAGTTCTGGTTGTCTGTAGCCGTATAGCTACGGCACCAAGTCGCTGGAAGCTCTGGTTGTCTGTAGCCGTATAGCTGCGGCACTGGGTCACAGGAAGTTCTGGTTGTCTGTAGCCGTATAGCGGCGGCACTGGGTCACAGGAAGTTCTGGTTGTTTGTACTCGTAAGATACAATAATTTACACTGCATGACCCTACGTCTAAGAATATTTCCCCCATATCCAAAACTTTTTTAAAAATGACAAACCAAATTCTGGGGTTGTTATCATTATTAGTGAGTCAAGCTGGACATTCTCAGAGTGAGGTTCGCGCCTCTGTCGGAAATAGCGTGACGTAAGAGAAATTACCTCCGGCGGTGACGGCGCCACCGGCAGTGACGGTCCAGAAGTATATAGAATCTACAATGATATTCAAGTGATGTCATCTTTTCTATTTTTCACCCATTGCATCACACACATGCAGATTTAAACATCGAATAATAATAATAATAAAAAAATCTTTAATTCAGTTTTAAGGTTTTTCACTCGTATTTATTTTGAATCCTTCGAGTGCCTCGATAGGACTAGAAACATACAATGTAGACTATGTCTCTGATAGGACGTTAATACTCGAGATATTTTAGAGTGGGTTAGGATACTTAAATGATTTGACTTCTGATACCTGAAATGACTCCCGATACCGGAGACGCATTCAGGTGTTAATCATGGCCTTTTCTACGCACGCATTCCTGTATCTCCAGAGAGAGCGGTATAAGTTTGGTGAATGAGTGGAAACCCCGCCGTCTGGATTGTCCGCATGCCGAGAGCTAAACAAATAATACAGCATGTTTATTATTGACGTAAAGAGGGGACCTTTTCTTTGATATGATATCATCCAAGATCTGTCGCATCCGCGCGGTGCGGTCACTGTTGTGATGATCAAGTATGATTGTCCAGGACATCGCTCACTGTGGTCATTTTTCTGGTGATAAACAATGTAGTTGTAAGGGAACTGGTCAGTGCGGTCAGTTTTCTGGTAATAACAGTGTGACTGTAGAAGACCTGACCATTGCTGTCATTTTTTTCTTTGGTTTTATAGTGTTGCTGTAGATAGCCCTGGTCACGATGATTATTTTCCGGAGGAGTAACAATGTGGCCTTAGGAGGTCACTGCTGTCAGATTTCTGGTAATTTAGTGAGACTGTAGATGGTCAGGTTTCTAGTACTGGGGTGACTGTAGAGAAACTCCTCAATGCAGCTAGTTTAATAGTAATTGACAATAAAGCTATAGAAATGTTTATATTTATAGACTTTGAATAGGCTATCATGGCAAATTTCTTCGAAATCCATTTATATTTGTTTATTGATGGTTCACCGCAAACTTTTGATGACATTTTCTTATTAGGTTTTGAATAATTGTCTTTGTTATATCATTTTAGACCTTGAACAAGAAATAAAGCATGCGCTTCTAATGCACAACTATATCTTTAGCGTCACGGTAATATTCTTGATGTGGTTATTTTGCTTTTAGAAACTAAACTTGTGACTTATAATTGAATCCTTCAACATATATCTTTCTCCTACTCTTCTTAAACCGTCACATTCTTCGCAAATCACGCAGACAGTTCCTAATTTCTAAGTTCTTCTGCGTGTTTTCTACGGAGGCCGCCATTTCGTACGATGAATCACGTGATGGTTTTGATCATGTGATTGGGTACTACTTTTTGACGCTTGCAGAAACTTGAAGGAGTGAATGGGCCTTGACTATGCGTAGTGATTGATACTATCAGTTTACGTCATCAGTTTTCAGTAAACAATCGTGGACATATCATCGGCACATTCAAAAGTACGCGCCAAGATTCCACATGAAAGCTTGCCTGCTAAAAAAATTCACCTGACAGATCTTCAAATATTTACACGATTTTACTATTACCATTATATTAAATTCATAAAAGTCCATGTATTCTTGACTTTACAGTGGCATGAATCCATAGTTGGCCTTTTGTGTAAAGAAAGGGTGTGGATTTTAGATCCCCAACCTGTGGAAAGATTACCAAAACCATTGTAATTTGTGCGTTCGCCATTGTTCATATTTACTTATTACAGAAATTGATCATAGCCTCTTAAACATTGTGTTTACAGTTCTTAAGTTTTTCTATATGTATGGCTTTGAACCTTTGCCTTTGGTCGTTGAAATATGATCTTTGCAAACAAGTTCTGTTTGTTTTGTAATGTCAATGTCCACAACTGATGTCGTATACTGTGTTGGCATTACAAATGAGTAGGTCGAATTTTGTATTACTGAACTCCCTCCCTGTGCAATATATGGGCTTCAATGTGCAGTGTATATTCTTCTTATGAGATTCGAACCCATGCCTGAGCCTCGGACGAAAATTCCAACACGACCATGGCTCGAGCAAAGATTCGATCCCACGAGTAGGTCGGTTTTTGTCTTCCTGAGTTCACTAGCTGTGAAGTAAAGGGTTTTTAATTAATGCGCAGCACATATCCTTTTCATGGGACTCGAATTCATGTCCCAGCCTGGAACGCTCATCCCAACACGACCATAGCTCCAACAGAGATTCAGTCCCGCGACCTGTGGACGGTTGGCGATTTTTAACATTCTGTGGCTATCTTTCTTATGGTATTTTAACTCCTGTCCCAGTCTCAGATATCGACACGATCATGGCTTCAACAGAGATTCGATCCTGCGACCTTTGGGCGGTTAGAGATTTTTAACATCCTGTGCCTAATTTTCTTAGGATATTCTAATTCCTGTCCCAGCCTCAGATATCGACACGATCATGGCTTCAGCAGGGACTCGAACCTGCGACACATTTTTGGTAAGGGCTTTAAAATTCATTGACATAGAGACATTTTTATAATCAGCCAGTCAGCCAATAAAAGGCCACCTTTACCGCGACCGCCATCAAATAAGTAAAGTAATCCTAGTACGGTATATAACGTTAACAAAAGAACCATTCGGAGCACCTCGTCCTTCACTTTTACCCGTATTTTGCTTGCAAATAGGTGAGGTATTTCCGAGTTCAGAGAAAATCGTAGGTTTTTACAACATCAATTTTGATTCGACGATTTGAAAAAATTAACTCTTTATCATTTTTGTTACCGCCGCCTTGTTCATTTAAGTGATTAGATAAATTTACAATAAATGCGGTTTAGAACGACAAGACCGACAACTCATACTTGACAAAATAGCACTAGTACAGACCTAATTGCTATGGCTCGAGTCTCCTCATGTATATATCTATGTGAATAAAAAAATATAAAAAGTTTTCCAATATCCCAATATCTTGTAATAAAAAATGCACACAAACGACAAATGAAGCTTTCTCCATTGTTATTTCTCTACACTAATAGTTCATTCAGGTTTAAGAACAAGAATAAATTGATTCATTGTGTGCATGATTTTTGTTCGTTATAATATATTCCCGGACTTCATTTCAAGTTGAAAAGCTACTTTGATGTTCCTGTATTACATACAACAATGCCCAGAGTTCGGCACTTTATGATGGCCTTTATCCTCAACAGAAGTCCACGTATGCATAATAAATTTCCATTGCCATCATGTTCAAATGAATTCATTTACACTCCTATTGATGTATCGAGGGTCCGTACTCCCTCTGCGATACATCAAAAGCACTCGACATTGTTCTGTAGTAATCTACTTTCGAAGATGTTTGCTTTTTCTCTCAATAACTAGATATCCAAATTAAAATATGATAAAGGAACATAATGATGCGAGATCAAGAGTGTATATACCTGCCAGGAAAGTGCGAATTTGAAATCATTACAATGTATATATGCAAATCAAATTAAGGTGCGAATTCAGGTGCAAGACCTCTGGGGCAACGAGTTGCTACCTTGGGAAATTCTGCTAGTAAAAGCATCTATAATACATGTTAGAACCTGCATTGACAATCTAATTCCTGGTGAGCCGTGTTCAGTCGGATTCCGTTAGATAATGAATTTTGGTGATATTGTATACAATTCATAATTAGTTGTGGTGATGCTTCATGTGGAATTAACACTATTGTTGGCACACAATAGCAATTTATGTGTGTCTTGCAATTCTTTCCCTACCTTTTATTTGTTTTTATTTTGTCATCTTTACAATATAACAATACCCAGTGGTCAGTTTGTTCGTCCGCAACACTTCTGTTTTGACTGTCTTCACAAGTGACATATATTTACTTGTGTTTTCATTTACTTATTTTTTCAATCTGTCATTCATGAATTATCTTGTTGCAGTTTGTTAATCAAGGTCATCGACGATTCTAAAGAAGAACAAAAGTTATTTTAATGACGGATAGACATGATAAAATGGCTTAGCGCTTGGGTGATAGCGCCGACGATCAGGGTTCGATTTCTGGATTGCGCCATTATATTCAAGAGGTTGGTTACCTCCTGCTTCCATGTCGCGGTGTAACTGAAAAATTGTTCAAAGCGACTTAAAACACCAGTCACTTAAATAATATTGCGAAATTATTATTAAAAATGTCAAAAGTCATTCTAATGACATATTGCAAAAAGATACGAAGCAAATCGCCTGTTAGTATTTACGTTACATTTTGCGACTAAACAGAATCATATACAAAGCATAGTTTCCAAGGAAACGTAACAAAAGTTTCACAATCACCCTGATCGATTTGTTCTAAGAGAACATTAATTGATTAAGTTAATTAAATTTCTATTTCAAGACAGCCAGTTTCAGAAAATGTTGAATAGATTCCCAATGAGAATGACTAATTGACGTTTGACTATTGATCCGTTTGTCCATGTATTGGCGATAGCTCCCAATTCTTTTTATCATAAGGGAGCAACCATTTGATTTTTAGGGGGGGGGGAGGAAGACATTGCAAATAAAAAAATAAACAATAAAAATAACAATAAATAAATAAATAAATAAAATAAATAATAATCCAGCTCTGAAATTTGGCAAAAAAAAAATATTCAGGCCGGTGAAAGTCTTCCTGCCCCCCCTTTCCCCCCATAAAAATCAAATGGTTGCTCCCTAAATGATGACGCACATGTACTATGCAATCATTTATTATATACGAAGTCACTTAAATGTTTACAGTAACGTCAGGTACTACATCAAATGGACATCGCCATTGTAAGAACATGCATACCATCATTATTCTTATGCACCTTATGTACATAATAATAATGTTTCTTTGTTGATGGCAAATTCCGAACAGGAAGTCTAAACTATTCGTAGAGCAGTCTGACTATCAAATTGACCTTATATGGTGAAGTGAGACCCCATCCTTCTGAGAGAGCTGCATGTATATGCATGACAGAGATACACCTTAGTTTGATACATTTTATCTTGTAATAAAAACAATCTTTTATCATAGTCTTTTGTGAAAATATGCACTTCGGTCCTGTAGTCGTGAGTGAATGTAAATAAATTCTTTTAAGAAAAAACACCTTTTCTTTGGGAAAAGGGGGAAAGGGGGGGGGGGGTTAATTCTTAGTGCTATCAGTTATCAAGTCCAATGTACATATCATGTTGTTACATAATGTTTGTTGCTCATCTTCTTCCTGCTATTTCCGTAATGGCAATATTTACCTCTCATATAATATTATGACGTGTATTATATTTGCTCCTGTTATTTGATAGATTAACATTGTCTCGGATTTCGATATGGCTGCGATTTATGAAGTGTTCTTTTGGTATAGGGGAAATAATACGAGATCGTATCCTTGTTAGACAGCTGCATGTTGTTGTTATGTTATACACATATCCACTTTCAAATGATTCAGATTTCAGCAGAGTGTTCTCTTTGTATCAATTATTTGTTTTTATGTGTGTATTTATTTTAGCTATTTGTTAAACGTCATACCTCCCATTTTCCGTGTATCTATATAAACTCTATATAACAAAGTCATCGTGTTGCCATGCAGTGTACACACATAAGCAGTATGGGAAAACCAACATGTGCTAGGGATATTCAAAAGAGCACTGGAAAGTTCTGTATCTCTAACGGAACTATCGTTATAATCGGAACGTTTCAACTTTTACTACTAGATAATAGGTAAAAGGCGTAGAGTTCCGATTGCTGTCGTAGCTCGTCAACAGCTCTTGTGATTGGAAGTTGGCGGTATCTAGTTCGAACTCTTTACCAGATGAGTAAGAGTCGATTGAATTTCTATATAGAGATGCAGTATCGGGTTTATGTCATTACTAGCTAGCGCCGTTAGTTCAATGCTAGAGTCAAATAATACCAACCCCTATCCCCGCAAACCTTGATTGATTGAGTTTATTTCTAATGGAGGTTATAGAAAAATAATATTAATGGATTGAGACAATTTACGCGTCAATAACCTCTGATTTTGAGCTTTGCAAATATGTTTCTTTCTTGCTTTCTTTTCTTTTCTTTTTTCTTTCTTTCTTTCTCGTATAACTGCTGTCGTTGCAGAAAAGCTACTATGACCTTATCTTACTTCAAGACTATTGATCATCATCTTAATGGCTCATCCAGTCTGAGTCTGCAGGCAGGAACAGGCTTCATCACGACATCAACCCAGACTCCCTCCTTACCCGGCAACCTCCAAATCCCTCTATCAATAAGTCACTCAGTATAAACAATCACCACTCAAGGCTTTATTACAGCCTTATTACTTTTCCCGACTGGGGAAGAACTTGGACCCGCTTTCTATACACAGGCTGCAGTGATGTTGCCGTATGAGATGAGATCGTAAAGTACACACGTCTCCATGCTACCACTCTTGGATGTGGGTGTTTTGTCTGGCAAGGGGTTATATTGGATGGACGTCTAGATTATAATGTTGTAATTATACGTACACGAATGTAGTGTGCCAGATACCTATTGCAACCAATTTGTCTCTACACTGATTGTTCAACATCAGTTACCGGAAAGCAAGAGACTAAAATTGGGATTCATTCTCAAATGATTCAGACAAGTGACTTTGCATGGGGTATACCCCTCGGGATTTATCTTCAGTTTCTATGTAAAATCTTATTTTTCTTTCTTTTGTTTTACTAAGATTATTGCCTCAAGTGAGAAAATAATTCAGACTATTTCATATATATTCGGTTTTTTCGTTATACAGAGTTACTTCCCATTTGGGACGGTATCTGACGTAAAACACTTATGACGTCATCAAATTCCTATGGAAACTGATCTAAAACTCAGGGAAATGATAACCCACAAATGACGTTTTCATAGGAAATTGATGTAAATTGACGGTGGGAGAGGTAGCTCGGTATCGACGGTCTCTAGATTATTAATCAGCTGCTTATTGTTGCGTTGACATACCTCCGTGGTTTATCGGTGTACGGACTGTTCTGGTTCATCCTTTATTGACAATGCATGTCATTTCTTGCGTTGATCCAAATAAAGTTTTTATACCGCTCCTAGATATTTTGTTTTCAAATATTCAGAACGTATTTCTGTTTTCACTTCATGCGCATCATCTTTTACTGCCCCTTGCTTTATTGGTTATTTCGTATATCAAATTTTAATTTTGTAAACGTTAATGCAACTATCCGCTTGGATGTTCATTATTATTCACACCCCAGAAAAAAAAAAGCTTAATGTAAATGATGCTGCACTTTCTTAAAGAATAACATTGCGCAATGCCGTTTGATTAAAATACGATCCTGTGTGACTTACATCCGATTTTGGAATTTATTTCTAGATTTATGTAAGAATACCGAATCTCACTTATATTTACAAGATTGTGTTTTACTTATAAATTTACATGTAGATGTTGATCAACAACACTACTGTCAGTTTCTAATTTTCGATTTTAAGTGACCACATGCCGACTATGCGTTCTATTATATAAGTATTAATTTTGAATGGTAGGAAGGGACAAATAAAAAAGCTATAATGGATTTTTGAAGAAACAAAGGTTGGGTCAGGGAAAAAGCATCCAACTACCTGCCCTTATCAGTGGCGGATCCAGGATTTCCGAAAAAAGGGGGAGGGGCACGTGTGTAGGCCAAACAACTCAACCATTTTGGTGCCAAATCTGAATTTTTACTTGTAAATATTTGGCGAAAGGGGAGACCACCCCCCCCCCCCCCTTCCCGGGTCCCCTCTAAATCCGCCACTGCTTATCTCATAGTTTGCAATTTAAAATACTAATCTAATCAAAATAAGCATCCCATATGGACACATCCATGTTACCGAAAAGTAAACGCTGTAACAGTACTTTCTACATTTCGGTCTAATGATCGAATATTTTATTTCAGCATAATGAAGACTCTGGATTGGTCATGGTTATATTATGCGACTTTCAAAGTCGAAAATTCCAACAAAGAACTCCTTTTCCGAACGAGAGCATTGACCACGTGGCCCAGCAGATTGAGGAGGCCATATTGGAATGTAAGACCCGGTTAAATGCTGCGCTTGCGCGACACCGCATCAAAGCGGAAGCTCCTTCATTGGATCATATGCTGCCGGAAGCAGTCCGCAGTAAAGAGGAAATCCGGTCTAGTGCTCCCGTCTACGCATGGGTGAACCAGAAGAAAACAAGGTTAGAATTTTTACGTGTGTGATGTTTTATACGGTATTCACACACAGGGTTTGTTTTTGTAGGTAAAATATAAAAATCTATTTGGAAAATTATACGTTTAATACGGCTGTTTGCCATCGAGCTGATAATTGGCTTCATTGAAAGTATTGGCTTGTGAAAAACCAAAAATAAAAATTGTCATATCAAGCTGAGCTCATTTCACAGCTGAAAGAGCAATGTTTTGTGAAGTTTTCTCTGTTTTTGCTGTAATGACGTCAATTGACTTATGACGCCACATAGAGATAAGTCAAGTTGTTAAAACTATTTAGAGTGTAAAATCGATTTTAAAATAATTTTTATAGTCAGATGCACTATAAATAGTATACACTCCCAGATCTTAAATGTCGAATTCCGCAATGCATGGTCAACTTTTACCTATGATCTTTTAAAGGCATCATCGACCCATTAACATTCTTATACAGTCTTACGTTCATAAAAATTGACATTATTGAAAAGATTTTACATTTATCGTAGCGCATCTGCATCTTAATATCCTTTAAATTTATTTCTTTATGTATGAAGCTTTAACATTTAAATCCCGAGGATGGGGTACGAAATGAAAATAATGTAAATATCTTCCGTTCCCTCTAGAATTTACATCACTAACGAGGTGACTCGTTTAAATTAAATGATTTTCAAAGAAGCTCTACCGGGTACGAAGCAGGCAATAAAGATGTTCTCTTGCGCCGTCATTCATTAGTTATAGACTCCCTATCGACCCGTCTAGGGCGTCAAAAGAAATCAACTTCCTTTAATTACGTTCTGGAAGCCGTGAAAATCTTTATTTGTTGCATATGAAACAGGCCATAAAACACAATCTGTATCACGAAGGAGCGATTTTCTGGTGCGATATGCGATATCTCCCGAGCAGCGAAGATTATTGTCGCAGTGTCGTAGGGCGTATTGAGTTTATGTCACGAGAAACCATTAGATTATGTCTAGTTATTGCTGAAGGAATTAACAAGTATTGAAAACACACAAAGCATGGGTTGCAATTCGTACCGAACATTGTCATGATTATTGAAAAAAAAATCCTCAATTTCCATGATTGGATGCAGGAATAAGATTGAGATGTAGTGGGACCTTGGTGGACGTCCGTTTGATAATGGGATGTTTATTGAATAAATAGCAATAAACTTGAAGGGCAAAACGAGATCAATGATGCCAAATTAAACGCTATGGTTATTACTGGAAATCAATCTAATTGCGTATATCTTCAGAGGGTGTAGGGTTCAATTTGCACCGAAACGGTCTAAAACATCATGATCAGTTGCTTGATAACGTATTCTAGCATCAATAGAAGTGTAAATAAATGATCGGAAGGTAGGAAATTTGAGGATAGCCATACACAACACCGTAACACCGGCTGCTTACGGGTATATCCTACCATACATGTTGTCATATCAAGTGGCTAATTTCCTTTCCATTCATGTTGATACATTTTAGTGTATCATCAACTGCAAATAAAAAGTAGAGATTTATAATCGATTCATTAAAATATTCCAAAGGGCGAATGTTTCTGGGCTTTGTTTTCTTTATAATTCTAATTCAGCGCTCGAAAACAATATTGCGGCAAGTGACCTTCAGAATGTCACATGTTCATTGTAGTAAAGTCAGCTCTGGTTAATGTTTTTTTTTTCTATTTGGAAATAACTCGGGTTTTCAGCGTTGAATCAGGACAATATTTATCCATGATTTAGAAGTTCTACGTAGACGAGGTTTAATTTCAATACAATCAAAATTTCAAAAATCATATCTATGATACACCCACCTGCATATTAAATGTAATATTCCAGTAATGGTATTAAATTTTCAATGAATTTAATTATTATTGATACATGATTTAAAATTTGATCTTTTCTTACCCAGTCGATGTTTGAACGAGAAGTTACCTCTAAACATAATTACGATTTGTATAACGGTATAACTATATGTATAAATGAGAAAATAAATCACCTGTAAGACAAAACCTCTATGGGCATGCACAGCATGGAATGAATAGTATAATACAAAGATATCATAAAAATATAATAATAATAATTATTATTATTAATATAATTATTATATCAATCTATGAATGTCTAAAGATATAAATATCATACAGTAGTTGTTGTACTGACTTTGGACGGAATTACTATTCAAATATTAAAATTAGGAGTTGTCGTTCTTGAATGCATCAGCGTGATGTTCCACCTTAATGTGTTGTATTTTGCTTGTTACATAGTGTGTCAGAGATAATCGAGAGTCTGAAGTATGAAGGCTTCACACTGGTCAGTCTGGACGATACGTTGGTGGATAAGTCATTCTGCGTGGACAGTTTATGTAACGATGTGCTGATGTTCCCGCCAGAATGTCGAGAACTACTCATTGACAGCGCATTGGTGCTCACCGGCAAAATGGTCTTACAGGTGAGTTCACCACAAAGTGGAGAAGTGACCTGACGGGAAAGAGGGTGTCTTTAAGATGGGTATTATTTATTAAATTTGAGATTTATTTTCACAGAAATTCAGGAGAAACGTTTATCAGACATTTCTCTTCCTTCTTTTCATATGCATTGAAAACATATGTAATTTCTATCATTTATCAAACTGTATACATGTACTATAAGTGACATGATTTTCTTGTGATGTCACAGGACAAGTCCAGTAGCATTGCACCACATTCCCTGAAGTACCTGGTCGGAGAGGATACGGACGTCATCCACGTTAACTGTGGGTCAGGGATGACCACTGCCCACTTCGTCAGTCTCATGCAGGAGTGGAGTGGACACGTCTTCGCGTTTGGTGCTAAGCATAACATGTCTCTTATACAGAACATGGACAGACTCGGGATCAAAGGTCAGTGGGGCACCTGCTAGTGTTTATTTACAATTTGTCGGAGTTGATGGATCTCCTACTAACATGCATACTTGGTCGCATGGGCAGGCCCAACGTGTACCAGGATCATTGAGAGGATACTGGCCGCATGGGCAGGTCCAACGTGTACCAGGATCATTGAGAGGATATTGGCCGCATGGGCAGGTCCAGCGACTTAGAAAAAGGGAAAATGACATTTTTTGGTATAATCTCACATTAGGAAATGGGAGGTTGCACAAATCCTTAAATAAAGAAATGGTGTTTGGGTGAAAACGTGAATCAACGTATGATTATTTCATCCTGTAAATAGGGAAAACAGTGTGATAATCATCATGCAGCTGGGGAAAGCAGCATCTGAGTAGAATTTTCCCGATTCCCTACTTGTGTAAAAAGTTTAAGCAGACAAACGGGAAGTTTATTCCGGTCCAATAATAGGGAAAACGACAGTTCTAGGGAAAATTCAAATAAGTACAGCACTTGTACCCTTGCACCTGGATCCACTAATGGTCTGTCAGAGTAGAGATGAATTATTACCTTAGTGGCTTAATGGCAATCCACTCCAACTACTCTTGAATTCCCATGTTATAAATTCTTATGATGGTATGTTTACAAAGTGGTGTCTGATGGATTACATGTATAAACGCAGGTTATGATTATACAACCATGACCTTAAGGTGACATCTCTGTAGCTCTTAATGCGCTTGTTTTCTTCTGAAATGTTTCTTTTTCTTAGTTCTGTTTACTAGAAATCGGAATTTATTCAGATTAAGTAAAACATAAACGAAAGATATTTTATAAAAGCAGATGTGTCATGACGTTCATTTTTCCTTCAAAGTAGATGGATAATGATTATTGAATCGGCGATGAAGTCTAATAATAAATGTTATGTGTCATTTTCTCATTTTCCTGGAATGTTTGAGCAAGCGTAAAGGCTTTGTATTCTGTTTTTGATAAAGACTTCTTTTAAATCCTGCTTTGATCAATTGTCAACCAAAGGCTTGAGAAAAAAATATATATATAATAAAGTAGAACACCCCTCCCCTCAAAAGATGATGTGCTTGTGACCCCTTCGACGTCAGTAGTGAGAGTGAATGTTAAGTCGAGGTTATGAGCAGAGGGTCGAGGGATCGATTCTTACATAAAACTTCGTCAGGTATCATATTTTTGGAAGCCGGCGTGGTCTAGTGGTATCGCGCTGGACTCCTGATCGGGAGGCCGGGGTTCGATTCCCGCTTTGGTCATGCCGGTGTTCTGTCTTTCGGATGAGACAGTAAAAACCGAGGCCCCGTGTCGTGGTATGCATGGCACGTTAAAGATCCCTCACTGCTTCGGGTGGGTCCGTTGCAAAGGTCAAAATTTGTATGCCCCGCATCAGGCAGATGCCGTCACCATATACGTGAAATATTCGTGGTGTCACGTTAAACAAAAATCAATCAATCAATCAATCGGATATTTTTGGTGACGTCGAGTCTTCACTATCGGCGGCTAAATATCTATTGATGGGTTTCGTTAGCAGTAATTTAGTTGGAGTTACCTCCCGTCGTCGGCCATGTTTGGGGCAAGCATGAATTTTTTTTGCCTCACATCCATATTAAGTTTAATTTTGTTTTGTAATAAGATCCATGTTTATATGTAGACTTCTGCAGAAACTTTTCTACATAGTCTAAAACCTCAAAATTTGCATAAGCATTGCAAAACCAAAGGAATTATTTCTATTTTGGAGAAATCACCAACATGATTTGGTTGATTTATGAACAAATATCCATTGATATACCTCAAAGATGGCGGATAACTTGCCACAAGGGAAGTAACTCCAATAAGATTTTATGCCATTGAAATCCATCTATAGAAAGCCGATTGAATCACGGAGCGGACACGACGAGTTCCGATACAGATACTGATGCTGACACAAAATAAAAAGTTTGATCGAATTTAATGACATGAACAGTGCAGAATAATCAAGGACTCGTAAGTTATTCATGAAACGCGCAGACCTATAAACTCAAAAGTAGATGTAATCATGCAAAGCATCGTTGATGAATTTGAAGTTTAAACGAGGAACCCGAACAGGAATGACGGGCGAAAATAGAGACATGCATTATGGATGTGTTTGTTTTACGGGTTGATTTCAGGTCTCATTTGTGTTTTAGTCGTGATAGTGGAATTCGATATCAACATGTACGCCCTTGAACCACACTTATCTTGATGAGCATGTTCAGTGGTCTCCGTTACACAGATCAGTTTTTGTTCCTTCGGTGATCTCTGTTATCGATATGGGTATGCCGTTTCTTCTCGTAATTGTTTTCCTTTAATCGGGTGTAAAATTGTCCTTTAAGGCGGGGTTGTGGTCAGGCAGGGTGAATTTTTCAATGGGTGTTCAATATATATTTTTGCTGTGTTTGATATCATATTGATGTGTACAAGTTTGCACATGATGCTTTTTGGTATTGAACATGTTTTACAGTTTATCTCCGTTCCTCATTCGGTGAGAGGGTTGAACTTGGCTGAAGGAAACGATGCCGCTATCTATTGAATACTGGTTATTATAAACACATGTACATGCATACATAGCAAATGATCACAGGACACAAAAACTACTTAAATGAATCAATTCAATAAATAGATAAGTAAAAAGGGGGGAGGTGTCCAAACACCTACATTTTTTCGGAGTACATTTCATAAGATACAAAAATAAATAAATAAATAAATAGATAAATGAAAATAATAAAAATGATCTTAATAATAACAATAATAATAAAATTAATACCGTTTGGTTATTTTGTCTTCGATGCTTTTTTTTTCATTCCATCCACTTTTTTCGATCCAGCAACGCCACTGCTCATAGTGCAAAAAAGTCAAATGACTTATACATTGATGGAACTGAACGGACTTCTTGGGGGTTGTTTTGGGTATTCCTCGAGTTGCAATACATTTGTTCTGTGGTTATATAAGTATTTCTAACAGGAAAAGGAGAAGTCTATAAAAGAACTAAACTTTATTGCAGAATTATTTTCATAATTCAGGCGTTGTTTGTATATGTAGGTGTGAAGGTGATGAATGAATCGTTTCTGGACGTGGAGACAGATGATCATCGATTCAAAAACGTGAGGGTGATTCTGGTCAACGCAGACTGCAGTAAATCTGGGGTCACGAATCCCATCGACTTCATCGTCAACGAGGGAGAAGGTAAGGGGTGTAAATAACTCTGTATTGTGTATATATGTCTTATATTAATGTGAACGTAGCATGCGAGACAAAAAAAAATCCAGATCGTAATGTACTGGGGGGGGGGGGATATGGCATTTGGCGTGTACATCCGTCTGTCTGTATATTTCTCCATCTACTTTTTGTGTATTTTGGCATTATTCAGACCAGTTGTTATGGCGGGCAGGATTTGTGTTCCACAAACATCTTGCGCTTGAACGTCCTGGTACTTTGACATGACAATTCAGATTTGAATACTTCGGATTAATTTTGATCTTTTTTTCCTATGAGGCTGGACATATCAATGATAAATGAATGAAAACTCCACAGTATGATTTTAATTGAAGAGGAGTGGTGAAGCTTAGTCTTTTGTATATACATGTATTAACCGAAACAGCTGACTACCTATCATGTTTGGATCATGGCCCTGAGTTTAAATCCTACTAGTGGCTCATCATTATCTGGTTTCTCGGATGAAATGGTTAGAACTGAGTTCCCACGTGATGGCATGTGAAAGGTCTCCCAGTTCGTATGTGTTTGTGGCATGGGTCTGCGTTTCTGTGCGTTACACCAGGCATGTGACGTCACCATATAAGCGAAATAATCTTGACATGATGTGTAGCAAGACAAACAAATGAATGATATCCCTACATTATCTTACAGTCGTACATTCCGTGAAATTGTTATATCTCTCCATTTCAGACATGGGCATCCTGAAAGATTTATCTACAGGAGAAACAAATTTAACCAAACTCGGTGAACTAACAGCCAATCATCTCAATATATTGAAACATGCCTTACGATGTAAGTAGCCTACTGATGGATTGTCTCCTCTTGAAATGACTTTTTATCTAAGAGTTATCTTCCTTTGAATTTACAAGATGAATACCTGTACTTTCTACTTAATTAATATATTTTACATGGTAACTACATCTGAATGACTGGACATCAGTTAGTCTGTTTTTCTGTGTGCTCAAACAAATTAGAATTTATAATAGAATCTTCAAAGTCCTCCAAAGGGAAGTCCAAGGTAAGTAATAAAACACAGACACTCAGTTACACAAATTTTCAGCCAGCTAGCCTTTATCGAGTGTAGAAACTCAGATTTCAATTTAATAAAGTTGTTTTTTCCACACTGGATTAAGGCCTGGTGACTGAAAGTTTGTGTAATTGAGTGTTTGTGTTTTATTACTTAAAGTTTTACATTTCTGTTGAAGAAGACTTTTTTTCATTTAATTCACTGGACTTCAGCTACCCCTTTTTCAGATTTATATGACTTAGATTAGCTTTTCTTTATACCAGCAACTCAACAAGAATAATGGTTTGTAATTAAAGAATTTAATAAAAACTTTAATTTAAATTTAATGTTAGGCTTTTTATTTTCTCTGCAGTCAGTAAAGTACAAGCTGTGGTCTATACTACCCGTTCAATGTACGAGGCAGAAAATGAAAACGTCGTGGAGAAAGCAATGGAGTATGTCAACATGATACAACAGAGAAAATTCCCATACAGAGTTGTACCCCCTGTTTTACCATTCAGTAGTGAAGCTATTGATAATAAAATCGGAATTCATGGGAAATTCATTAAATTTCAGCCATCAGACAAAACAAGTGGATGTTTCGTGGCTGTCATAACTAGAGAAGTATGAAACTTTAATTGTGTATATTTATTAGCAATTTGAATAAATCTAGCATAATAGATATGAATTATAAAATAACCGTCATAAAAAATCAAACCTGCTGTAAATGATAGTCAAATGTAGCAATGCCACATTGACATAACATCTTCATGTTCATGAATTTCCTTGCTGTTAATCATTGCTGTGCTTGGCGCAATGACATAACACCAGGATTTCATGAATTTTCTTGATGTTACATGTTGTGAGTTGCACTTTGATATAACACCAGAGGGTTCATGAATTGCCTTGATGTTACATGTTGTTGTGAGTTGCACATTGACATAACACCAGAGGGTTCATGAATTTCCTTGATGTTACATGTTGTGAGTTGCACTTTGATATAACACCAGAGGGTTCATGAGTTGCCTTGATGTTACATGTTGTTATGAGTTGCACATTGACGTAATACCAGAGGGTTCATGAATTTCCTTGATGTTACATGTTGTGAGTTGCACTTTGACATAACACCAGAGGGTTCATGAATTGCCTTGATGTTGCACATTATTGTAACACATTGACATAACATCACTTGTTCATGAATGCCCTGGCTAGTTACCTACATATGGAAATAATACACTGACATACTGTATATGTACTTATTTGAGCGGCGTTTATACTTTAGCGGTATTTGTGCTGCTCCAATTGCACTAAACCATGACAACCCTCATATTAGATGCATCAACTTGAATGAAAATCAAGGGCAACAGACCTTGACACGAAAAACAAGAATGAGCTAAATCAAGATTGTGCTAGTAATTTACCTTTCCCCCTTTTTACCATTTTACACTGATATATGGTTGTGCATATATCTACACATACAGTATTGACTGTGATGGCATCTTTTGTCTGTTTTCAATATATATATTGGGTATAAAGGTTTAACGCTGATATATCTCTGAATGTTTTACAGCCTGAAGATGCTAAGGAGGCTGCTAGAGATGTGTTAGCGCGGGCCCAAGCTAAAGGATTGTTGAGTGGTAAAAAAGCTAGAGAACGTAAACCAGAACTGATTGATGAACAAAATGGTGAGCCCACAAACACACCAATCACAAACGGGCATGCCAATCCCGAAGCTTCAAAATTACTCTCTAAACGTTCACGTAAAGTGGATCGTAAAATTCCAGCACGTGGGGCAGTGTCCGCCCCCATCCCTGGTGTTGTTACGTATACAAAACCAAATGCTACTAGTCCAATACACAAATACATTCACACGCCTATCAAAGCACGGCAACAAAACGGCAATTCACGCACAAACGGCATGGCTGCCACCACTCGGCTTTATAACACGGCACGGAGACATAGTGATGAGGAAACACATCGAAGGCCACGCATTGCTGAGCACGTAAAAGTCGTCAAACACCCGGCTCCTTTCAGGTGAATATTCGACACGTCCCTGCTTGAGATTTGATTTCACTGCGTATATTCCCAATGTCACAGTTTGCCATAGGGTACATTGAAATTACTGAGAGACACTACAGCATCATTCAAAAACTGAAATTTACCATGTTGAAGGACTCGATACATATGATGTAGAATAGTTTCTCTCAGGGTTTGTACCCGAAGTTTTCACGTGTTACAATTGCAATATGTCATTTTATCATGCATTTTTTTCCATTCCACCCAGAAACTCTCATATAACTGTCGATCCTTATGACATTTCCTCCCCTGAAACATACTAAAGTAGTTCAAATAGTTTTAATCCAATTTTTAATTATTCTGGTTAATTCAGTCATAACCTGAATTTATGCATAATTTTAATTTCACATCCCTTGATACTTACATTTGATTTTTAATACCTCATTGATATTTTACCAAATTTTAGTATCAGATTTTTCAGTGTATTTTTCTCAAATTTTTCTTAACTTAATCCAGAATTCTTTCATTGGACATTGTTCACCCTCCCCCTCAGAAATGCCATATGTTACGTTTTCTAAGATTTGTCACGGTATAATTACACTACTATACCGGCAGAGATGACCAGTATTAGGTACGGTGCTATGATTAGGGTAAAAAGTCAATATCATCTTATATTAACAAATTATGTTGCTAGGAAGCAATTTCCTTAATCCCAGTGTGAATTTGTCTCTAGAAAGAACAAATGCAATCAATATCTTTCATGTATCTTTTTTTGTATTTTATTTTATTTTGAATTTTCATCTTGTACTACAGTTCCAGTTATCCATATTTGGTTAACGAACATGAGACCAATGTTTTGTGAAAAGTCAGTTTTGAAATATTTTTTATGTCCGTTAACAGAGTAGGATTTACATTAATGGATTTCAGTAGTCCTGTATTATGTATGTATAAAGTTACAAAAATATGAGAAGAAATGTAAAAGAAATACGAATAAATCAAATCAAGCTGTATTTGATATTACTAATACAAAAACTGATTGTTCCCTTCCATATAATTTTAACATGGACGCAGAGATAATTACCAACCTGTGTTAATGAATTAAGAACACGTCACTTTTGCTACGCATGCTTTATTCACTGTTGACACTTTGTTTTCTTCAGGTCAGAGCAGTCTGACTAAAGAAGTAGGGTGAGGTAACTCTTGCATGGAACCTATTTATTCAGGTTTATTATTAAATTGCATTCAGCCTCGATTTTCAGGAATATTTATTAATATAAAATGCTTCAATTATGCCATTTATATATCTTCTTTATCAAGCTGTATGGAAAGATTTCTGACAATGAAAATATTTTTTTCCTTCCTTTTTTGCAAAATGATTTTCTTAAAAATCAAATGTGATAAATGATTGACTTTGTATGATCTGCATGTATATATGCTATTCTCCAGATGAATTAACAGTGCCTAATACACAAATTTTCTTCCAAATTTTGGGAATCAAATCCTTCTGTAATTTTCTGCATGGTCCTGCCTTCTATTCAGCATTTTTAGCCTGCTTTAATTGGTATGCGGAAAGTCTCAGCATTAATTTGTTTTTTTTTACATCTCTGCTTCTTTTATCTTGCCGCATGTGCAGGAGGAAGGCTAAGAGATCCAAACAACGGAAATAAGTACAACACACTGGAGCTTCCCTTCTGAACATTACGCCGTCTGTCCGAAACTTGTCATCTTCTTGTACATTAGGATTTAGTGCCATATGAACTGTATAAATCAGTAAGCATCAAGAGACATTGATGTATCTTTGTTCACACTTGTTCATATTGTCCTTGAGATTATTCATTCCCAATGTAGATTTTTTCATGTAGTCTAAAATACTTCTTGACTTTCAGTGCAATTTTTTCTAATAATATCAAAGTCCTGCCAGCCTTTATCCAGGCACTCTGATCCGTCCATTCTATTTATAGTGTTGTAGAGAGAAATGAATCTAGACCCTTTGTATGTTTGGTGTTTTTTTTCTCCATTTAAATTTGATGTAAGAAGGTGCAGATTCCACAAGAGAGACAACTCCTGTTAATCTGACATAAACATTACATTTTTATATATATTGTTTTTTGCATGTCTTATCTATTGATGTGATATTTATTAATTCTATGTTCAGATGTTATCATTATGGAGATATTTATTGTTAGTTTAATGAAAATGTTGACTGTAAAGTAAATGTTTATATAATAAAGAAATATTTATTACGCAAACTGTTTTCATACAAGTGATATTGACATTAAGACTCTTGGCCCACTGTCTGTTGATCTGCCTGTCCCCCAACTGTGTTTCAACTTTCATCATAGGGGCAGACTTGGTGTAGACTTTAAGTGCTTGACTTGCAGTGCAGACAATCTGGATTCAATTCCTCATTTGAGCCTCTAGGTGTTTAAGAGGTTGGTAACCTCCTGCTTCCACGATGCAATATAACTGAAAAATTGTTGAAAGCGATGTAAAACACCAGTCGACCAACCAACTTTCTTCACAGACCTCTCATCTCTTGAACCATTTCATTCTTCATTATATTTTTTCCAGCGTGACTAAGTGGCAAGGGTGCTTAGCACAGGGCCAGAGTCGTGGGTTCATACCCCACTCTTTACTCGTTAGAGTACTGATTTTTGGATGAAATAGTAAACGCAGAGGCCCAGTGTCACAATCGACGTCGACATATAAAACATCATATCACTGCTTCAGGCGGATCTGGTACGTGGTCGGTCATTACTTTTATGATAGATCACTATCTACCTTGAGGGAATTAATTTTGACATTAATTTTGAATTTATACTTTTCTGAAAAAATCCTTTGACCAAACTTGGCACCATGATCTATACAAGACCTTCTATAGACCATCCTATTCTCTGTAATTAGGGTTACACAACCGAGACTTGTGAGAAACCATGGCAAGGTTCAGCATAGTGATTTAACCCAACTGGTCACTGGGGCCCCTTATAACAAAGCAAACAGAACATTTAATTGAATTTGTTCACCATGTCATATCTGAGAACTAAAGAATTCATGAAACCGATCTCATACCATTAGAAACAAAATCAGCATATTGATTTTTGTTGCTGGATGCCACTCCAGGACATTTTCACTTAACGGTACATGGTGGTGGCCAGAATGGTTGAAGATTAAAATAACACAAAAGCACCACAACAAACTTTGTAACAGGCTGATTATATACTATATGCTTTCAACTTTAATTACACAAGATGAACAAGGCTGAAGTACAAAAAAGGGCACACAAAAATGTTAATGAGTGTTAACAGGTGTCAAGCTGTGTGGGGAGATTATAAACTCCTATTTGATGATATCACTGCAAACCCGTGTCTTGAGAAACCAATGTGCAAGAAGCAGTATACTGCTACAAACAAACAGATGGCATAATATTAAAACACCAACTGCACCCATGATCAACAGTAGTAAACTCCATAAAAAAACCCACCAACACCTGCACCCATGGCCAATGGCATTGAATGCTGCAAAAAAACTTATCAAACACAAAACCACACCAACGCTTGCACCCATGGCCAATGGCATTGAACGCCGCAAAAAACCCTCAAATACAAAACCCCACCAACACCTGCACCCATGGTGAATGGCACTGAACACTGCAAAAAAAAAAACCTTTAAAACACAAAACCCCACCAACACATGCACTCACAGCTAATGGCAATGAACGCCATAAAAAAACTATCAAACACAAAACCCCAACACTTGCACCCATGGCCAATGGCATTGAATGCTGCTAAGATTCTATCAAACACAGAGTTATCAAATGAAGAAGCTAGCATAATTTATTGGCTCCAAAACATTTCATTGATATCTAAAACAAAACATTCAATAATTGACAGTTCGTCACGTAAATGGTTTCGTACAGTAACAAAGTAATCATACCGTGATACATAAAAACATTCTACAATAACAAGCAATGTAACATCACAGACTTGGTACACAACATACACAGGGTGTATCTAGACCTACCGCTTAATATTTCATCCATAGATTTCATAATCTATAAATATGCTTCTCATTTTATAAAAGATTTCATAATCCCTGATGAGACTATTATCTATATAAAAGATTTCTCCGTCTTTCTCAGACTTTATAATCTGATACCTATATACACAAATGTTTTAAGTATTACTTATAGTTTTCATGGATTATCCATTCCTTCTGTTCCTTTTATTTACATCAGTAAGATTTAAACCGACCAATAAAATCAGAAATTCTAATAAATTATAACATTTGCAGATAAAATAATGAAATATGCAACGGTTACAATGCATGACAACCTCAAATATCAACATACTTTTTTTTTACAATTGATGAATAGAATAGCAAGCATACAAAACAATGTATTAAATTTTTATACATGATAACATCAGATGTTTGGAATCATAGCGTAATCACAGGAATGAAAAAAGAATAAAACAATATAACAACAAGAGGTCCGTACGGGCCTTTATCACTCACCTGGCAGTATACCAGTAACTAAGATGACAGTGATGGAATCTAAGTCAAAATTTAAAATGCTAACTTTTAACTCCAAGAATGCATAAATAAGCATTGAAGCTGTGAAAAGACTCAAATTCTTCATTTCAACTTTGACTTTGACTCTAAAAAAGCAATGAAGTGAAGATCTTATTCTCCTTATTCATTTTGTACCAAACGTACACATGTTCAAGGAATAAATAACATTTTCAGGCAACATATTTTCTGAATAACCAAGTTGAGTATTTGACATGGAGGTGTGTCCCTTATGAAATAAACCACAAATCTTGCACACATTAAAAATGTATAAACTCATATAAAACTTGTCCGTCACAACATGGAAGAGCATGAATGCAAAAAGCAGACAAACACATGTAACAATTATGGACAGCAAAACTAGTAAAGTTTCTTAGTATATTGTGAGGATGTAGTCTTTGATGTATTTCGTTGCTTTGCAAATAATTTAAGTAACAAAGCAGAAGCAGTAGTGCTAGGTCATAAATAGTAAGAGGTCATATTGGTTGGTTGGTTGATGGGTGCTTTACGTTGGTTTTAACAATTTTTCAGTTATATCGCAACATGGAAAAGGAGGTAACCAACCTCTTAAACATAGTGGCGCAATTCAGGAACCACTTAGTCTGCACTGTAAGATATAATAATTTACATAATTATCGCATAATCATTATCATAATCTGAAATTGGTTGCACGCGGTGGGGATATCGCATCCTTGACACCAGCGGACGTCCATGTAGGTGCATATGTGATATATGTAGTAAATTTAGATCGTACGTGTCTAAATTTACTACATTATCATAGTGTTATAGTACGTACAAAGAGAACATTTGGCACGAATCATTTAAGTATTACAGACAGCAGCAGCAAGACAACGGTAAAATGATCATCAAAAGAATGGCGTTAAAAGGCTTAAGCTTTTATCAGTTAAAATAATATTGCATTACAAACTCATAAGACGACACAGTGCCTTTTCCTCTCTTCTTTTTCCAAAAAATTCTGATATGAATTTTAATGCATAAATAACATAAAATTACAAAAGTAAATAAAAATGGGCATAAAAAATTTACCAAAGGAAGTTTAAACTAATAAATGGTAATAAAAGGCATATTCTGGAAGCAGTTTGTGATAAACAGAGCTTACATAAATCTGCAATAAAAAATGCTGGTCTGAATTTTGGGAAATACCATCAGATCCATTGCAAAGGGGTAACTAATGGAAAAGTGGCCACAAGGAATAATCCTCCAACACAGATTGATTAAACACAAGCAGAAAACATAAGTACAGGATGTGTATGAGACAGGTAGTTGCTGTCTACAGGTGATTAACAATGCAGGTTTGACTGTACAATAAATATGGCTGTTATGACTGTACAAGACAGGTGCTTGCTGGTTTACAGGCATCTATTCCATCAGGTATGACTGTACAAGACAGGTGCTTGCTAGTTTACAGGCATCTATTCTATCAGGTATGACTGTACAAGACAGAAGCTTGCTGGTTCACAGGCATCTATTGCAGCTGGTATGACTGCACAGGACATGGGAATGATCAATACAGGTGGATAATACAACAGCTTAATTGTATAATACAAGTGCTTGCTAATTGTAGGCAGTCTGTATGGCAGTCTAATTAAGACAAGCATCCTGAGTACTGCTGAAGCAATACATGTCACCTAACAGTTTTCCATGAAATCCCTGAAATTTACTAAGTCCGAGGGCCATAACTCTTTCAAAAATACGTCAATCATAACCAAAACCCAAATTTGATTTGTAACTCATTAATACAAAGCCACATACCAAATTTCAAATTGATAACTTCAGTGGATGCCAAAAAAAATCTAGAAAACCAAAGTGTCTTGGATAGACAGACATAGAAAGTGACAGACAGACGTAGTGAAAACCTGTACGGCTGTAGTCCCCTCAGGTTTTACTGGTGGGAGACTAACAAAGTGACTACTAAATGCATTATGGAAGGTCTGACAATGCAAGGCAGGTAGTAGGGTTCATTCTCAAACGCTGAGATGATCCGGACAGGTGACTTTGCATGGGGTATAGCCCTCAGGATTCATCTTCAGTAGAGTGAAATCTTATTTTTCAATCTTACGTTTTTCTGTGATTATTGCCCACAGTGAGAAATGCTGATATTCACATATTTACAACAATTAAACCAAAGTCATATCCCATAATACATTTGGAATTTTCGGACCTACTTCTCATTAAAGAAATCGGCATTATGTAAAACTGGAAGTGAATGTGTGTAACTGGTGTACCCCATTGCTTAACACAGTTTACATACAAGGTGGAGTTTGACAGTATATCCCAAATTTCAGAAACTATTCTGTGCAAATTGGTGTTCAGGGAAGTCTTACAAGGTCTGTACACAGAGACGAAGGAAATCTATGAAAAATACAATGCATACAAAACATATAATAATTTGAATTTCAACAGATTATTATGCAAGGCATGTGACATGTGATGAATACATAGTAAAATGTGTATATCCAGTTAAAGCTTTCTGTGAAATTCAATAAATATGGCATACAATGAACTGCTCGACACAACAAATGTGATAAATGCCTCCATGAATATTGCACAATTCAATCATATCATTTGTAAATTCATATAAAACTAAAACATGGTATTGTAGAACAAAGCCACTGGTAAATTAAAAATAAATTGGATATCAATATACCCTTCACACCTTCATATACAAAATGCCCTTTCTCAGCAACCCCCAACTTTTCATATAATTAAGATTTTTACATAATGTTATGACGATACATGTATATTACATGTAATAAAAAAAAAATCCTCTCTTTATTTCTTAAAGTGTTGGAAATTTATTACATCATTGATTTACCCTAATCACAATGTAGACATATATAGAATATCAAAACATGTTCAAAAATACAATAAAACCTTGTTACATTATTGTCAGCTTTCTTAAGTGTATAGCATTTTTGAAAATGCAGTAATTTACTTAAACATGCATTCCAAACTTGTTTTGAAAATTGTGATTTTCTCTAAAAATTCAAATATTTGCATCATCATTCATCAATGCCCTGTTTTCTGATACCGTAAAATAAAAAATAAAATGCTATAAATAGCATCTCCCACTTTCTGCGATGGAAACATAACAAAACTTTCAGAAATGCCGAACCTCCTAAATTCTTGCAAAATTGGAATATATTTGCAAATATTCACAACACAAACTTGGCAGAAACATCGTGTTTTAGAAAACACAAGATTACAGGAATGAAATTACAACCAGGTCTCTGAAATCTGAAATCTTTTGTGCAGCATACGATCAAAGGTATCCAGTACATCTCACAAAAAGTCTGTCGTATAAATACTGATGATGACTGATCCATGGAGAATAGCGTTAGTGTTATACAGTGAACGATACATGTAGCTTGAGTATATAAATAAACGGGTCTACAACTATCTTTGGTCCGTCGAACACAGGAATTACTGATCATCCTCGTCTCCTTGGCAACCATTCATCACATGGTAACATATCATTTGGTTGGCGATTTTAACGTCTCTACAAAAGTCTGAACACTGTGACGAAAACAAGCACCGAAGGTCTGAAAATAAAGAAACAGGATTAGAGAATTGTAACCTGGTTTTTGAATCTGGTTGAAGCAGAATATATGATTTTATATTTTCAGCTTTTTGTGTAATTGCATGTTTTTTGCTTACTCTCAATACAGTTTTAAGATGTGTAACAAGTCATGGAACACCAGAATGTGCTGAACTGTGGAACACATTCTTCAAATATATGGTTAGACTAAGACAGACCAAAAACCTGTTGAATTGTTGGTGGGTTTTCTTTCTTTGTTTTTGTTTTTTGGGGTATTTTTTAGGGGGGCTGTCTCGATCCAATATGAGGTGTGACACAGAAAGACAGACAGAGTGATCTCTTAAGTACTGCTATGCCTCACTGGTGATACCAAACTAAATAAAATACACTGACAGAATTTCCTACATGAAGGAAGCAATTAGACGAATGTACAGACAAAACACAATATGCCATAAATTATATATGAGACGTTTTTATTTAACATGTCACCCTATATATATTCATATTGTTTAATTGATTACTTGATAAGGTGAAAAATTTGCTTTGATAATAATTGTTTCTTTAAAGTACGTTATACAAATATACTGGCAACTCTCTTGTAGGTCACCACCAATAGGAAAGTGCCAAATCATTATCTGCTGAAGGGCACCACCAAAAGGATGGTGACAAATCTCTTGTAGGTCACCACCAATAGAATGTTAAATCTCTTGTAGGTCACCACCAATAGGAAGGTGTCAAATCTGTAAGAGGCCACCACCAATGGGAAGGTGTCAAATCATTATCTGTTGAAGGGCACCACCAAAAAGATGGTGTCAAATCTGTTATAGGCCACCACCAATAGGATGGTATCGAATCAGGAATAGGCCACCACCAATAGGATGGTAGCAAATCTGTTAGAGGCCACCACCAATAGGATGGTATCAAATCTGTTAGAGGCCACCACCAATAGGATAGTATCAAATCTGTTGAAGGCCACCACCAATAGGATGATGTCAAATCTGTTATAGGCTGCCACCAACAGGATGGTATTAAATCTGTTGAAGGCCATCACCAATAGGATGGTATCAAATCTGTTGTAGGCCAACACCAATAGGGAGGTGGAAAAGTGGCTTTTTAAAGCAAGTGCCCTCCTATTGATTTTGTATGGAAAATTAGTAGTTAGGAACAGAGAAAGGTGGTTGTTAAAGACAGGTGGTTGCTGATCACAGGTGGTCTTTAATGCAGTCTTGACTGTACCATAATTATCTTGGATAAAGCCAAAACATTTATTTCCTAAAGTCAAGTGCATGACTGGCATCTACACAGTCAATATGAATAGTACTATATACTAGGTAACAGCATCGCACTCTGCGCCATGACAGAGATCACCACACAAAAAACAAAAAACCCCGAAACATAAGAACATCACAAAAACTCTTGATGAAAGTGCAGTTGCGATACCGACTTAGGGAGTTCAGTTTCGATTTATTTATCTCTTGTTATAACACCAAGCCACACGTCTCAATTTTTACGAAATAAAAGCTCTGGCTTTGTTGGAAACCCATGATTGGTCACTCTTCTCTTGAGTACAACCTGCTGTGGATCTCAGACGACAGATGTTCTTGTGAAAGTAAAGCAAAGCAAAATAATACCTGTCAGACTGTCCTTCAGGTCTGATCACTCTCCGATCTGACTTTATTTTTCAACAAGCTAAACACAGATTGTACACCATGTATTCCTGCTTTGAATCCGCTCTGTACACTATGTGCTCCAGATTTCATCCCGGATTTCAAAGTGGAACCAAGATTTTCTACCATCTCCAACTAAATAAATCAAAAGCATGCAAAAAACGATAATTACAACATCAACTCAGGAAAACAAATAAAACAACAGCAATTAAAATGATTTATTTCAAACAAAAACTGGCAACATAACGAAAGATTCTTTCAGGCATTTACTTATTTATTTTTTTCTGAAAAAAAAAAAAACAAGAAGTACTGTAAGCAAGATAAATGTTTACGATGTGCATGTACAATACATGTACATCTGTATACAGTTTCTTCATGGAACAAGCCGGCGTGGCCTAGTGGTATCACGTCGGACTCCTGATCGAGAGGCCGGGGTTCGAGTCCTGCTCTGGTATGATGCTGGTGTTGTGTCTTTCGGATGAGACAGTAAAAACTGAGGCCCCGTGTCGTGGTATGCATGGCACGTTAAAGATCCCTCACTGCTTCGGGGTGGGTCCGTTGCAAAGGTCAAAATTTGTATGCCCCGCATCAGGCAGATGCCGTCACCATATGCGTGAAATATTCGTGGTGTGACGTAAAACAAAAATCAATCAATCAATCAATCAATCAATCTTCATGGAACTATCACTTATATTTGAATTTTCTAATATAACAAAATGTGTTTGTGAAACACTGATACCCTTGGATGGCAGCCAAGATAAAGTTTTTGAAAAGTAGGTCAAAGGCCAAAATTAAGACCAAAAGGTCAAAATCTTTTTATTTCAAGGAGAAGATACTGTTAACTGTTATTAGGAGTACACATGTGAACTTTCAAAACCCTATCTCTTGCATAGTGAGGGGGGGGGACATAAAAATATCAAATTGATATTAAAAAGTAATTTTTATGCATAAAGCCGAGTATGAAATATGCAATAATAAAAATGGAAAGGTAAAATAAGGGAAAGAGATTGCCCAAAATATCTCACCACATATGGACACTAATGTAAAGACAAAAAAAATTCTGGTGCAGCATAAAACAATAAACAACAAAAGTGAACTGATAACAAACCTTTATAAAAATTATTTGAAATCTTTAAAAATTTGTCATGCAGTACCACAACTCTTCTCTCTCACAATAACATAATGATTAATTAATATTGGAAATCTAGAAAATTATTGGAAACTTTTACAACATTTAGCAATACCCCATAAGCTAACAAAGTAAAATAACTCTCAATCAGAGACCTCAGTATCCTGTGGATTCAATGAGTACATTTACCTTGTTTTTCGTCTGGGTAGGAGTTGGGGTTTGGGGATGGGCATCCAAACATTTCTGGTATCGTAACTGAAAAAGTCACAGAAAATTCATTACAGGAATTCTGTATACTCTGAACTTCAAGAGAGAGAGTTTAAGTTTTCAGGTGTTTGACTGCAAGTAGAATAAAACTGCAACGCAATTCAATTGTGACTTTATAATTTATGCATTATCCATTAAAATAATCAAGATTCAACTGTACATGAGTATTTATGCATTATGAAACTTCAAAACAATTCAGTGGTGACTTTATATATATGTGTTATGTTATCCACTGAAGTTATTTAGATTCAACTGTACATGAATTTTTATGCCTTATTTCAATAATGAAACATATCTTGTTGTCACACTCAATGGGATGATAAAAGCTAATATCCTCATTAAAATTTTCTTGGAATTAATATATATAATGAATGGACATGGTTAAATGTACAACTTTTTACTAAAATATGACCTCAAACTTTGACGAACTGGTTATAAAAGGCTTCAAAGTAAACGGAAATTATGCAAAAAAGAAATTGTAATTGAAAGGTATGTATAGTATGTGTGTACTTTGCATGCAGCTTCTATTGTTTTACACAACGGGCCCGCCGAGGGTTCACAGTGGAACACATGGGCATAAAACTTGTCCTCCGCATCGTGCATAATAAAACCACATAATCTGAAATGGAAAAGATTGTACCAAGTTACTGATCGGAAATCGAAGATCAGAGCAATGCTTTTCTTATCAGAATTGTCTTTCTTACTTTCTTTTTTTTTCTTTTTATAAATGGGAAAACTTGGGTTATGCACTATGTAGTATAACCTCTCTTATTTTGAATGGCTCATTTTATACTACCCTATCCCTCTAACTTTCTACAAGTTATAACAATTTCATAACTGAGGCCTGAAATTACAATGAGTACAATTTTCACACAATTTTACAGTTTGTTGGGTCATTTATTTCTGAAAGTCATTCAAAAATTATTTCACTTACAATGTAATGACATCTGCATGATGCATTGCATGTGCAATGGAGCCACCTGAAGCACTGAGGGATCTTAATGGACCAACATCTATGGCACAAGGCTATGGCCTCTATGGTCACATTTGAAAGATGGGCCACTGACAAAAGAGGGACTCTAATTTGGGGCTTCTTGGCCACAAGTAAAGCAGAGCGTTGAATAAACCATTATTACACTTCCAAACTGTACCATCAAATGTTGAGAAATTTACTTTTAAAGTAAGTCCCAGTCTAGCAGAATGCTGAGTGAACCATTAACACAGCATTAAACTGTGCCATCAAACATTGAGAAATTTACCTTAAAAGTAAGTCAAAGTGATGTACACAAAGCATGTTAGATGTGGTGTTATAAATAACACAGTATATACTATATTGTTTACATGCATCAGTACTTACTTTATGTTTTCAATAGATATTCCCATAAACGATAAAAATCGAACTCTGCATTCGTCTATTTTGTTTTCTGGATTCTGAAAGGAAGAAGAACAAAATTTACAAATAAATAAAATATTTTTCAAGTTCTCAGTTCACTGCACATTGCATACAAATCTATGGTTAACCCTCAGGTAACAAAAGGCCACGATTGGACCTGATGCTCTGCTGGCTAAGATAAGATGCATTCATGAATATATATGTATTTTGACTACCGAGACTTACTCCATGTTCACTTATTGTGATAGTAGAGGGTGCTATGGCAACATTCACGAATATCCATTTCTCTGGTGGAATCTTTGTATAGGAAGCGTCGATAGCCGAGTTTAAAACATCTGTACCTGAAATACATATCACTGGTTATTGATAGTTATCAATCATCATCATAGCTTGTTATACTACTTCTTAACCTCCATAATAAACGATCAGCTTACCCTGTTGATTTATGACAAAGTCTATAATATTTCACTGTTATTACCATGGCTGGTGTGTTTACATTAATTTTTTTAATAATGCAACCGACAAAACCAACTTAAAGTGTATAATCATGCAATGAAATAGACGATCTTCGTATTTTACATGATATAAGCGACCCAAGACCCGACATGCAACTCTTTGTTGGGATTTTTATTTTGACATTATTACTTTAAAAATTGTGATGTCACTATCTAGTTCTTCATGCAAAATGAAAATCCCGGCAAAAAGTAACATGTCAGGTCGTGGGCTACTTATATCATGTAAAATATGAAGATCGTCTATTAAATCCAAGAGGAGAGGAAGTATGACAGTTAAAAAATTGTTGGTATATATTACTATAACATACCTTAACCTTAGACATGACGTCTTGGGACTTGAAGTAAATATCTCTTACATAGAAGCAAAGGAAGTACTGCTAATACGTTTCCTATCTACATTTTCTAAAGATCAAATATTCAGAGAAAACTTATCACGCTAAAACATTTAATTTAAACTAATATATTATCATCAGGCAAAAATAATTCTATTAAAAAATCCTCTAATTTGTTAAATTACTTAAATGCATAAATTTCTTTAAGATAAAGAGAAAAAAATGTTAAAGGCTCTAGACATAAAAGACTCCTTAGTATAAACTAGCACTATGTAATTTACTAATTTTAAATGCGTTTTCCTTTTTCATGTTCAAAACAGTTTTTACACACAGAACACAGCAGTGTCAGAACTACAAAACCACAAGGAAATCTACCCATCTTCCACAGTTTCCTGGATTGAGCATAACATTTGTCCGACAGATATAATAATCCAGACTTAGCAGTAGTGAGAAATCACAAACAGTTCCAGTACCACATTGCGCTGCCAAATTACTAGGTCCCAAAATATAACAACAACGTAACATGTAGACAAATGTTGATGATTTAAATAATGTGGACGTAAGTCTTTTTATTTTTTGTATGTTGTTTTACGCCAAATTCAGATTATAAATGCAGATCCGTCTTCAATCAATGACATGGCACTTAGTGCTTAATTTGACTGTCATGACATCATGTTTGGTCAGACAAGTAGAAAATTATATCATGATGTCACATGCACACCTTTCTTGTTGAAAACATGGTTTAGTGTATTATGCATAGACATGTAGTACAGTAACCATGGCATTCGTCTGCTGCATTGCACAGAATTTTGACGTGTGGCAGACCCATCGCAGGATCTCTCAAGTGCTAATGTTTTCACATAGCCTCAGTTTGAACTGATCCAAAATGACAGGAAAGGTCACTAGTGGGGGTTAAATCCAGGGTGTATCACACAACTAAATCATATTAAGAAAAATTTTGAAATGTAGGTCCAAGGACATGGTCAAGGTCCTAAGGTCAATGAACTTGGTGTAAATTGAAAGGGCTTTATTAGTGGAGTATGATGTCAGATATGAAGTTATAGTGAAGGTTAGTTCATAGATAAACAAACAAACAGACAAACAATTAAACAAACCGACAGACAGGTCAAAAACAATATGCCCACAATCTATCAATCTAAGGGCATAAAAATAGGTGAAAAAAGTAGCTGAAGTTTGTCTCTAAAAACTACAGATATTGGGTGTAAATGATAAATCATATCCAAAGAAAGAATTTCATTGTGTCAAACTCTGTATACCTGTTGGCTTCAGTACTGGAGCACACCCTATGTAATGGCAGCGTATTACCTTCTTCGGTTCCTCCATTGGTGTAGGGAATGATCCGTCTAAAAAACCACAGAATCAATTAACCTTCAACTCATACGGGATCTCGTACATAAAGCTATGAATAAATCATCTAGTGCTGTCAGACAGTGCACTCACTAGCTGAAACTACCTCTGACATATTACGATTCTTAGACCTTTAGTCCCCATTTAAAGCATTTATTTTTGTAATTCCCAAAAATACAAAATGTTCATACCAGTATTACATGTATTGTGACACCCTGAATTCAGACTGTGCCACATTAAATAACACTTGGTTTTTCAACATCTTTTCCACATAAAATCGGCCAAAAAGTCTTGATGTCAAAAAAAACTGTGCTTCTTATGCACACAAAGAACACAAAAACTCGCCCTCCTTTTGGCTCTAAGAACATGGTTTTATAGTACTTACTACTTATGACACTCTGATATGATACTTTCTGGCCGTTGTTTTGTCCTATTTTGTCTAGATTTGGCAGGTCAGTAGGTCGGCTCAATCTCTGCGCCACGGCATGCTGCTCTAATCTCCGTTCCGTCATGATTTTCTTGCAGATATCACGTAAAGCATTCGCGATCTGACGAGCAGGTGTGTCACATCGGAAGACGTGACACATGTGTTTTCTTGTCGCTTTGTCCCTTGCCACATAGGCAAAATCCCTGTCAACGAATAATAGTGAACAAATTTTATTCAATACAAAATATTAATTGTAAAGTAAACACTGTATCACTTCTAGTGTCAGACAGCAGTACACAGTATATATTCCAAACCAAATACCGTTACTTAAATTGCCAGTCTGTACCTGTGGTAAACTTAAACCAGTACCCTTAGTAACTCTTACATATATTTGAATTGGAATGAAGATAAAATTTTTATTGTACTAAAATTGCAAAAATTAATGTTTCATGTGTTACGTAAAAAGTGGACATCACACTATAAGAAAGATTATTCCAAGTAAAATGAAGAAAAAGAAAACATGCTTGGCAACAGTGTCAAATGTTTGTCTGTTAAAAATTATTCTGTTAAACATGTTGGTTTTGAGAGAATTTACATTTAAAATGTTTAATCAATAAAATTTCAAATCATTTATGATATACTGGTATATATTTTACTTTTTTATTGTCCATGATAGCCTGTATTCTCTCAAAAATATTGCAAATATATCATTCACAAAAACACGGTATATAAAATGTATTCTTTTTCTCCAGGTCAGTTCCTGGAAGCAGCATGAACAGACACAGACAATAGATGAACGGACAGATGTTCGAAGTCAGCGTGACGTCACTGCCTATACTGGTTCATGTAGACACCCAAGGAGCCAAGTTAGGACACCTGGGGTAAAACTTGGGGTTTATCATAATTGATAATACAATATTAAGTTCTTCAGTATCAATTCTAAAGGGCTTTGCTCATAAAATATGATCTGAAATGTGTAAAACATGTATTCAAAATTTATTTGAAGGATTGAATATTCTAACGATTCCTTTTAATCAAAATTTCCCAAGGAATACACATTGGTTTCTTTGATAAAGTCTACTGCTTTACCCAAAATGTTCCAAATGTCCGTTCTCAAATACCAAGATGTCCGACTACGAAAATGAACAAAGACTACAGGCTTGTGGATCTGTCTGACCACAGAAAAGTTCAGGGAAAACAAATATTTAAGACATGATCTCAAACTACACGTTCCATGGGAAAAAAAGTTCTATTTTATATACTGAGATGACTGTTGAATCACATCAATTTTTCAACTGATCAGAATGAACATACAATATTAACATGGATGAAAATTAAATGATATAAAATTCCTCACAACATATACACAATGTGTCATAATGTGTACATTGCTGCTACATATATACATACATCAATAAATACAAAGTACATACACATGACAACATATACAAATACAACAAGCCATTTCTCTTGCCAATTTTTGACATTTTATCGTCATAATCAAAACAGTCTGATGACCTCAAAATAGGATGATGTTCTACTTCTAATTTTTGTCTTTTTATATATCAATGTAAACAAATTTTTATTCGTTCTGAAGAAAGAAGGGGAACCCTCAACCCTACATGAGTTTTTGAGATTTTCCCTTTTTTCTACATAGTTAAAAAAATTTCTGGAGTGTTATCATTGAACAGAGAGACATTTTGGAATTCTGCCGATCCCCCATCCTGTCTTCTTTATCAGTTTCAAATCAAAATTGCTTCCCATATCTCTCTTCAATAACACTATTGTTATGATAAACAATAATAACATAACATGGATTGGTGCACTCGCACTGGCCACATGTAAAATATAACATATCAAAGGACTTTGTTCATCTTGTTAATTCAAGGATCAGAGTTAAACTTAATGTGTATATACAGATCTATAACATAAATCATAAAAACCACAACACTTATAAAGTACGAAGTGTACAGCATACCTCTCCCTGTAGCGTAACAAATGATAACATTGAAAACAGATTAACTATCCCATAGGTCTTAGCAAAGAATTAAATGAGGCATCAAACTGGCTTTAAACATTTTAGAAAGTGAAGGAAATTTGTAGTCTTGTACGAATTTCAAAAATTATTTTAAAAATTTGTATTTTTACAAACATGTTAGTCTCGTTATCAAAATTTCAGGATTTAATTTTTGGATAAATTGTACTCTACCAAACATTTTAAACCTCTACAATAAAACTCTTAGGATTCATTGTAAAGTACTGTTTCAGCAAACAGGAGAACTACGAATTCTCTAAATCTGATTTTATTTTTTATTTTTCTAAAGCAAATTTGTAATAAAGCCAAACATGGTACATCAATACCATAAACACCTAGGCTAATAAGACACTTGTCCCTCTTCTTTTTTTTGTTTTTTCTTTACAAGTAGTTTTTACAATTTTCCATAACCTTGATTTTTATTTTTTTTCATACTTCTCTTTCCCTTACACACAAAGTATTCTTCCTGATGTCAAATGGTCATATGACCTTTGACCTTTCCCATCTATATTCACAATCATTGACCTCTGACCTATTCCCCATATTCGCACCTCTGAACTTACCTTCCATTGTCTCTGCCCACTCCCCAGACTCTGATCGACTGAATGGCCTGGGCATTCAGTATAGAGAAGTCTTGTGGGTCTATTAACCTTAGGCTGTCTCGATCAAGCTCTAGGTAAAGGTCTTTGCCCTGGGAAAATCAAACATTAAATCTAGAAATAAATCAAAACACAAAATTGGAAATAAATTACACATAATATTTAGAAACAACTGAAGTGCAGTCTTCAAATAACATGTGTAATGTGTTGCCTACAAAAGTAGTTCGTCAAGGATACCTTTTCCAATGTTTCATCTACTATCAAGGGGCATAACTCTGGAATGATAAAGTGAAAGTAGCAAAAAACCCAACTTCAACTTGTATATCGTACTTTGCATGTTGCAAAAGATGGAAGCAATTACTTAACCATTCCTCTTTCATCATTCGGAAATTCTAATTGAAATGGCTGGGAAGATGATATGCTGATCACTACATATCCCCACCTCTGTAAAAGGGGATATGAGTTGGAGTGCCACAGGTTGGCAGATGGACAGAAGGAGGGGATGTAGATTTCAGTGATCTTTAAATGTGACTATGCTTTGAATGCCTTACAAAAATCTTCTGTTACATTTTCTTTTATTCTGAAACAGGTATGCAAATTACAAATTAGAATTCCCTTCCTTACTTTAGATTTCTTCTTCAGTATTTAAAGAAATACACTGTTTTCTGCAAATAAGTTTTAAGGTCATATCCTACTTATTCAGTTATAGAATAGGTTTGCTTCAAAACTGAACCAGCTTCTTCTTATGGTCTATCACAGAGACTCATAGTGACATCTGATGTGGTTACCAAATGAAAGTTTGGAGTTTTTTTCAACTTACTTGATTGACTGATTCATACATTTCATTGCCAAGTATAGGTAAAAACAAACATTACTCAATATTTTCTTTTATGGTGGACATTTTCTCTTCATATTTGAAATAAAATATATTTGATACATAATCCCTTGAATGAAGAAAAGAAATTGAAACCTTTCCAGAGAAAATCTGTATTTGCAAAATTTCTGGCAACCCTGGAGATTTATTCATGATTAAATTAGGGTTATCTTTTTTGTCATCAATTGCATTTGATAAGAGGAACTCTTCAGTATAGAGATATAAAAGATCTGTGAGCTGGGTATGTCCTTAAATCATGAATTTCTAACGTGAATGAAAACGCAATCTCTTACATCTCCCCATCTGCCCACTACATCGTTTATATCGTTACGCCCAAGTGAGAGATCCACGATGCATTTATTGACGGCTCGACTGCTACGTTCTGGCGTAAGATCTTCTTCGGCAATCCTGACCCAACCGAGAGATCTGACTGCAAACCGAACAGGTTTCTCTACAGGTTTCTCCTCTGGTGTCGAATTCAATACTGGTGCAGCATGATGACCACTGGAACTAAAAATGAGGACATGGGGAAGCATGTTTCTGATTTATCTTGCAGACATTTTTAAATCATAAATTTATCTCTTACTGAATGGATCTCTTACCTGATTTTAAATAGACAAAACTCTTGTTATCTAAGTTATGGAAAAGTATTTTGAAGATCTCTTTCTGCAATTAAGTCTTATCATTAAACATAGCAATTTCGCATTTGGGTATCTGAAGTCAAACAATTATGATGTCAAAAAATTTCCAGTGGAAACGTCATTTGTGGACTATCATTTCCCAGAGTTTAAGATTGGTTTCTAAAGAATGTGATGACATAACAGGTACTTTAAGTCAGAAACTGCCCCAAATGGGAAGTAACTCTGTGTAACAAAACGAATGAATTATCGAAATACTTAATTTAGCACATTATGAAAGGTAAAGGAGAAAGAACATTGATTGCATTAGCTTGGTATAATTCAGATACCAAAATTTGTCTACTAGGATAGAAAATTCAGCAACCATAAATAAAAAATATTTTTGAAATTACACAAAACTGTGATAAACCAACTACATGTACATCTTCACAAATTAAGAACTGTGAAACATGAGTTTTTTTTACTTTATGTCTTTTTTTTTTGTGTGTGAAAAGAAATCATGCACTTACATATTCTGCAGAGATTTGACGGCATACTGGAGGGCATGACCTTCGAAGGCTTTCAGGGGTTCTTCCGTGTTGGATGATGCACTGGTTGGGGTGGAGGGTTGGGATCCATTGCTCACTGTTGACAAAGAGCTCTGTAAAATATAACATAATTTTGAAGGTCATAAATAAGTTTAAACCAGAGGAAGTGTGGGAAGAACATCTGATCTGGAAACTAGTTTTAATTAGTGATACCATTGCTGTAATGACTTCAGTCAACTTAAATGGATAACTGCCTTCTTCAACATACGGAAATATTTGTTTAAAAATTAGTTGAACGGCAATCAATTTGAGATTATAATCAATCTATAATTTGCTATTGGGAAGGGTAAAGTGATTGATCACTGTTTGAGTATGTCACCAGTTTCTCATGCAGTAAACTAAATGGCTTGGGTGAAAAATCTTCATGAGCGTTTAATCCATAAAATTCTCCTTCTATAAATAAATCACTGTTAGAAGGATTTCATCAATTTCTGTATTTTTATTTCATATCTGTTGCCATTTTGCTACTTATGCATTTAAGCAGATTAAGCTATACTGACTCAAACTTCTGTTTCAACACTGATAATGAATCAAGATGTCAACAATCGCTGATATAATGTTGTCAAATATTTCCCATACAAGCACCATGATATATTGCAAATCTTTTTTTTTATCTTGACATAATTATTTTACACATTTTCTACAACCATCATTTAAACATTTCTCAAATTTCATTTTCCTCCAAAACTTTAAAATAACTGGTAGTAAAATTTATATATTACATATATAATTTATATATAATTATATATAATTTATATATAAATTATAATTATATATATAATTTATATATTAAGTTGCCAAGCTGAAGCAAAATGAGAGTTCTTAAATGAAGTTAAATTATTTCCCCATAAATTCTGGTAAAATGCCCGGACACGTTTAGAAAACTGACATGGTTGGAAGAAAATCACATTTCAATGTAGTATTCTGTCTTAAAAAGAAGTTATTTTATGGAATAATATTCCATAATAATTATAATGAAACATGAATATTCCATCATTTACTTGCATAAATTATCAACAAAACCTGCTTCATCACTTTATAATTATGCAGGCAACCATAAGAGCATTTTTAAAAAAAAAAAAAAAAAAGAAGATAATTGCCAGAAAATTGGATTTCATACAATGGAAGGATGAACAACCTCAAAGAGATGTTATTTTATTGTCACTGTTCTCTTATTTTCGTATTCACAGGATAGATTTTTATCGAGAGCTCCTTTCCTGATCACCGTGGGTTTAATGCCACATCTCTCCTACAAATTCATGTACCCTTCAACATCACAAGACATTCTCTGACAAATTCCCCAATTACCGAGACCAAAACACGATGTGCATGCTACGGTGGGAGTACAGCAATAGAAAATGAATGTAGCTAACCACAGATCATCTTGTCTAGAGGAATAATTAAAATCAAATCCTTTTCCCAAACTTACTCCCACATCTATACTTATCATCATTGGACATGCTCTTCCAAGAAATCTAACCCTCCCTAATTATGACCTGTATATTCCATAGAGTAAATCACAGCTTAATAGGGGAAATTTCAAAATGAATTATAAATCTAATGAAGCACTACCTAATTCTGATAAATCTCTGCAGCGTATAGGGGCAAAAATAGCTGAGTATTGGAGACATCATGTATTATTCAGGCCAGCTTTTCCGGTTATGTAATCCTGTACAACCGCATCTGTTCTGTCAATGTGATGCTTAATAAGCTCTGTGAACTGCTCGAAAGACCGTATAATGACCTACATAGAATGCCTCGTCTACGTCCATAAAAGTCCAAAATAGTACATCAGTCCTTTAGACTTCCAGATGCAAGAAAGTACTTTTATGTCATGACAAAAGGCAATAGGAAAAGTGTAGTGGTTCAGCACTAGGCTTGTGGTGTAGATGATTTGGCTTCGATTCCCAGATTGCGCCACTATGTTTAAGAGGTTGGTTACCTCCTCTTTCCATGTCGCAATGTAACTGAAAAATTGTTGAAAGCGAAGTAAAACACCAATCAACCCAATCGAAACACCATCACATTTTGTTTACAAAAGTATTTGCGAACGGAAATGATCGAGTTGTTCCGAATGCCATCAACCAACTATATTATGAAAAGCAAAGCATTTTTAAGGGTATCTGATGTACAATAGACCACTTCCTGCACAAATGTCGAGATCTGCTGATTCATCATTACATATAGTAGTTTAACAACAGTCACACTCGTGATTTTATAATTCTGTGAAGTCATTGATGACATCTA
The DNA here is from genome assembly GCA_035048485.1 of Pteria penguin. NCBI lineage: Eukaryota > Metazoa > Mollusca > Bivalvia > Pterioida > Pteriidae > Pteria > Pteria penguin. The sequence goes on along the minus strand of CM068585.1, from coordinate 60,038,332 downwards.
ATTCTGATTGAAAATTTCTGCTTCTTTATCTTGCATTTGCTTTTAATACTTTGTCTATTTAACACATATAGTTAATGCTCTTTATAAGATAGGTTTATCAGATAGATTCCAAACCCTGATACTCCATCTAATAAAGGATGCTACTGATTTACACAAAATACAACACGTTGGTCATCAGTTATTTTCTATTATAACTATTTTGTTTTTTATTAAATTTAAAATGACCGTCTTGTTAAGAGCTTTCTGAAAATGTATGCTTTGTAGATGTTATTCCAGGTAAATGTTTTTTCGAATATTTTGCTTTTGAGGAAGAAAGAGCATGTCAAAGTCTTTAACCAAATTTGTTACATGTTCATTTTTTTCCTGATAAGTTCTTTGGGCAGAGAGTATTCAATTACGGGTTACCATGCAAGTGTTTTACAAAAACTGACAGGTATCGGCAAATACCCTGTCAGAAATTGAGTTTCGCTGTGAGGCGTTAGCCCAATCATAGTAAACATGTACTCTAGTATGTTTATGTCTGAGGTGGTTCCCCCTATCACCCTATCTCCTATCACTCTGTAACAAACCTATTCAGGAAGACCAATCATAGTAAACATGTCTTCTATGTTTATGTCTGAGGTGGTTCCCCCTATCACCCTATCTCCTATCACTCTGTAACAAACCTATTTAGGAAGACCAGTCATAGTAAACATGTACTCTATGTTTATGTCTGAGGTGGTTCCCCCTATCACCCTATCTCCTATCACTCTGTAACAAACCTATTTAGGAAGACCAGTCATAGTAAACATGTACTCTATGTTTATGTCTGAGGTGGTTCCCCCTATCACCCTATCTCCTATCACTCTGTAACAAACCTATTTAGGAAGACCAGTCATAGTAAACATGTACTCTATGTTTATGTCTGAGGTGGTTCCCCCTATCACCCTGTCTCCTATCACTCTGTAACAAACCTATTTAGGGAGACCAGTCATAGTAAACATGTCTTCTATGTTTATGTCTGAGGTGGCTCCCTCTATCACCCTATCTCCTATCACTCTGTAACAAACCTATTTAGGGAGACCAGTCATAGTAAACATGTCTTCTATGTTTATGTCTGAGATGGCTCCCTCTATCACCCTATCTCCTATCACTCTGTAACAAACCTATTTATGGAGACCAGTCATAGTAAACATGTCTTCTATGTTTATGTCTGAGGTGGCTCCCTCTATCACCCTATCTCCTATCACTCTGTAACAAACCTATTCAGGGAGACCAGTCATAGTAAACATGTACTCTATGTTAATGTCTGAGGTGGTTCCCCCTATCACCCTATCTCCTATCACTCTGTAACAAACCTATTCAGGGAGACCAATCATAGTAAACATGTACTCTATGTTTATCCCTGAGGTAGATTTCCTATCATCATATCTCCTATTACTCTATAACGAATCTGTAATAATACAATCAAACCTTCCTGAGAAAAAAACTTGCTTGCTCAACCAGAAATTAATTCATCTCTGTTTTGAATAATGAGCCATCAAAACTGACAAGCCATCCATCACTGCATCATGAAGCTTATGTAATCCACCATGTCAAATCTTATCCTCCATAAAAGTTTCATGTAAAAAAATAATCTGCTTCAAATGACATGATTAATGTTCAGAATGCCAAATAGCCCTCGATATGCAGATAAATACATAAATTTCTGCCAAGCGTTCATCTTCGTAATCATATACTAGCCTAATACAAGCCATGCAAACCAATCAAAAATACGTTCCAGGATCGACTCAAATTAATATCCTCCGCTTTATCATTCCACATGCTCTCTCCAATTCCAATAAATCAAGATGCAAATGAAAATTTCGAGAGGGTGATGAAAATGCCACAACTTGATGCATTTGGAGAGAAAGTGTAACATGGAAAAGATTGATCCATACCTATTTTCTTGCTTTAATTATTGCAGAAAATTTACACTGCATTTGAGACGACACTTGTTTCAACTTCATTTTGTCCCCGGAGAAATCAGAGTAATGAGGAGTAGATTTAATGGAAAATTCACCGTGCTTATCTCTGACAACTATTAAGGTGTTAAGTAGACGTGTCAAGTTAAGGAGGATGCTGGCGATCTGGGTGGATAACCATGTACCTGTAACCAGATACTCGCAGACCATACTGACGTTAGGGAGGGAAAGAGGTTCACTGTTGCATTCAAGATTTTTAAAATTCTACAAAATGTTTGCCATAGCTGCTATACTGGATCTGTCAGACTGAATCTTAATTTACCTTTCTTTAATCACTTTTTACACACATGATCTTTATTTTCACATAAATTCCTAGATGTGATTCCATGTGAAAATTAATTCTTCGCTTCTCTTCATTCGATTGATATAATAATACGGGTATATTGTGAAAATCTTGCCGAGCAAATATATTTGAAATGAGAATAATGTCAAAATTAGGTCATATGAAATCTAAGTATTTTACATCATTTGTTTTGTTATTCTATCCTTTTACATTAAACACCACACCTGAATCATTTCATCCAAACACCATGTCCCATGAGCAGTTATCCTGACCAAATTTCCCACTTCCCTTGATTGAACTCAGATCTATAAGACTTTTCCACTTCCCTTGAATGAATAGATTTGACAAACTTTCCCTGAATGATTGAATCAATATCTTACAAACTTTCCCACTTCCCTTGACTCAATCAAGATCATACAAACTTTCCCACTTCCCTTGACTGAACCCAGATTGTACAAACGTTCCCACTTCCCTTGACTGAACCCAGATCTTTCCCACTTCCCTTAAATGAACAGATCTGACAAATTTTCCCAATTTCCTTGAATAATTGAAATTCTTACAAACTTTCCCACTTCCCTTGACTGAACCCATATCTAGCTTTTCCGTTGAATGGACAAATTTGACAAGACTCTCACTTCCCTTGACTGATCCAAGACCTCACAGACTCCTATTTCCCTTGACTGATCCAAATCTAGCAAACTTTCCCTTTCCTTGATTAAACCAAGACCTAACAGACTTTCCTACGTCCTTTGACTGAACCCAGATCTGACACACTTTCCCACTTCATGGTCGGTGCTCAATCCAGCACAGATCTGACACTTTCCTACTTCATGGTAGGTGTTCAATCCAACACAGATCTAATACACTTTCCCCCTTCCTAGTCGGTGCTCAATCCAACACAGATCTGACATACTTTCCCACTTCCCGGTAGGTGTTCAATCCAATACAGAAGCCAAGATCCACTGATCAATAACTTATTCTTGTAAAGAATCAACTTAACTTCGAAGAACAAAACTGTCCCATACAATAATACCTTACATCGAGTGAAAAATAGACATCACACTGATAGACAACGTTGCTAAAACCAAATCTCAATTAGAAACAGATTAGAAATTACATCATCAACTGACAGGAACATTGAGTAGTGATGTTCCTCATTTCACTTGACAATATTTATTACATAATGACAAAAAGATATGAGGAATGTTACAGTATAGAAACAGTATCTAATTTATCGTTCCATTTATCTTTATTTCTTATGATAAAGAAATTTAGGTCATTAGGTCACATGATATGAAATATCTGTTTTTAATGTAAGGGGGACAATATAACGCTCGCGACACCTTTAAAGTTAACATCAAGGGTCTAGCAGGGTAGGTCATAGGAACATTTGAGAGAAAAGGGTTATAATTCAATATTGATTTTATAAAAGCATTTTCCACGGTGACGCATACCAAGTCTTTGTTAATTTTCACACTCGGCCGATTTTAAGATTAATGTATGTACAGTTTTTCATTATATGATAAAAGAAATAGGACATAAATCAAAACTATTCTCTTATCTTATGAGACATCAGCTTTTTATGGAATCCCAGATGAGATATCAAGTATTGTATTACACTCTAACTGTTTCAATTTATGAAGCCCGAAGCAAATAACAATGTTTAAGGAGATCATCATCAAACAAAAAAAAAAAAAAAAAACTATTTTATAAAAATTTATAAAAATAAAACAAGCACTAATCCCTATTATCTAAATTGCAATTATTCATGATTTGTATACCTATTTGAGTGATTTTTATCGTAAAGCATTGAGATTGACTGGAACAGTTTTTTATTTGAAATGATGGTAACAAATACATGTATAAGGTTATGTTGGACTTCCATTTTAATAAATGCCATGGAATTCAGACATTCAGACACTTTTTCTCTTATGTTCTGGGGGAAATATACTCATTTTCTTCAAAACATTGTTACCACAGAAATGGTAACTTGATAGAACAGCCTTTATTTAACTTGTGGCTGACTGAAAATGCTTTTCCAGTTAACGAACACACCTCTTGTAGTTAGATCTTTTGTAAATATCCTTTGTCAATGCAAATATATAATGACAAGAGGCCCATTGGCTTCATCGCTCACCTGGATATAAGATACCCACACATACACTTGAGTTTCATGGCAACATTTAAACCGCACTGGAGGCAAAAACACTGCCCCTAGAGGTTGAAATTCACAATTCAGATTGAGGACCTCATGCATGTATGCAGAGAAGTAGAGAAGAAGATTTCCACATGGAGTACATTATCACTGTATGGTCATACTGGACTAGGGACTGTGCCCCTACTCCTGGGATCATGAATTTCTAGAGTTTGGTAGAAGGTTCCATACTCTTTCTGATTATACATTCGATTTTATTTTTACAATGAACAGCTGTAGCAGAGTTGATTTTTTGTAAGCTTAGTGCATTATCACTATATATATGAATAAATTGGGTTCCTCTTATAACTGATCTCCTGTCCATGGTTGAGCATTTCACAAATTTGGTAGAAGGCTTTATATTTTCAATTTTTCTTTACATTAGATAGAAGTTCCAAAGACTAAGTAAATTAACACTATATCATTATTTTGACCTCATCCTTGAGTTTAAACCCCTGCCCTTCGGGTAATGAATTTTATACTTTGGTAGAGGGCTTCATACCCTTTCTAATCATGTTTTCAGGTTTTCTTCACAATGCATAACTATAGACGAGAAGATTCTCTAAAACATCATAAAGTATCAACATATAGCTATACTGACTGGGCCCGAAGTGTTGAGCCCTCGCCCTAGGGGTCATGAATTTCACATTTTTTATTTTTGACAGAAGGCATCATGTTCTTTCTTTAGACCTGAACCCCTGACCCTGCATCATGAATGTCATAAATAATGGTAAAGAGTTTCAAGTTCTTTATATTATAAATATAGGTTTTCTTCTAGATGTGCGGAAGTACAAAAGAAGATGCCCGAGTCCATTTCATGGCTCATCAATGTATCGTCTTTTGAATGAGAAAATAAAAACCATGGTCACATGTCACACTAATCCTGCTATGACGTCAAACAAGCTGTCCTACTTTATACCACATGGCAGAGTGAAATGTCCAACAAGACATACCACATGGTAGACTGAAACATCAAACAAGACATACCACATGGTAGAGTGAAATATATCTTAGTTTTCTCTTCTGATTTACAGTTTCTTAGTCTATAAATAGTATACTCACTGTATCTGTGTTTATCGAGAGTGACTTGAGTGTCGTCTGTTTGGGGTCGGGAGGGGCAGGTGAGGGGGGATCACGCTGTATTGTCCCACTTTTGATATGCCAGTAATACGGCCCATCCTCGTCTTCACATTTCTCCCAGCCTGGTGGCAGAGACTCACTCGTCTCCTGAAAACAAAGTCAATGTGAAATGTTAGAAGTGTTAAAAATGTTAGAGGCACAGACTAAGATAGATACTGCCTGAGGATTTAGGTATGTATTAGATAATACCGCCTGAGGATATAGGTATGTATTCTATAGGAAAGCAGTATGGCCTCATTGCAAAGTAATTAAAATCACTAAAAACTGAAAATTAGGTCACGATGACCTGGTCCCACCATGTATGTACCAATAAAAACATGTAACAATTTCACATAATGGCAATCAATGATAACAAGATGATATCACATGACTTAAAATAATAATCTTTGTGCTTTATGTATGTATTTTCTTCCATTCCCCACTGCCAATACACACCAATGAAGCACAAAAACATAAAACAATCTTACCTCCTCAAAACTCAGATTTTGTCTAGAATCTAAAACTTAACTGCAATGTTCGACTGACAGAGGTATCTCTAACTTAGATTATAGTCACTTTCCATCAAAAACATAGTCTGAAAAGGTCTAATTTGTCAGATACTTGTTTTATTTTAAACCAAAAGCACTGCATGTATATGGTGACGGCATCTGTCTGATGCAATCCACAGAAATCTACACCTATGCAATGGACCCACCCGAAGCTGTGAGGGATTTTTTATAAGCCACGTTTCCAGTGACATGGTGCCCTGGTTCTGGCTGTCTCTTCCTAAACAGAACACTGATGAGCCACCATAGGGATTTGAACCGCTGACCTCTTGGTCAGGAGCCAAGCATCTAACCTACTGTGTTATGTCAGCTGCCTGAAAAGGTCTAACAATATCTACATTTTCATTCTTTAAATATTTTTTTAATGAGATAGAGATGATCATGTTTTAAAATGTCTACTTTTTTGATATTAAGTATACTGATCATATTTTTGATGAAATTATAAAAAAAATATATACTGCATCTGATTCTGGTGTTGTGCTTTTGTCCTCTACTAACTACTGGTCACCACCATAGTGGTGGAATAATTCCGGTGTGGTGCCATCATTCACCATAAACTACTGGCCACCACCATAAAGGTGAAATAATCCTGGTGTGGCACAATCATCCACCACTAACTAATGACAACCACCATATAGATGAAAACATCTTAGTGTGGTGCTATCATCCACCACTAACTACTGGCCACCACCATAGAGGTGAAATAATCCTAGTGTGAAAATAAACTACAATACTAATTCTATTAATGTCTTTATCTAATTCATGATCAGAAAATAAATTCTAAACTTTTTTTAAAAGCCTTTTTTCCCTGAAATTCATTAAATGAATAAAGATAATCAACTAAGTGATTACTTCAACATAAAAACAGAACAACAGTATTTTGCCAGAAATTCATGTGAACAAAAAATGACCTAACTGAACGACTGGAGTTGTTTGTCATGTGTCACAGACCATCCTTCATCGTCTCCCAATAAGGCAATAACAAACAGTGAAACAACATCGGATAAATTTATCTGGAACTTTTATCGTTTAATGACCAAAATAGCCAGCACAGATCTGTGTATTGATTGCAAGGCAAAAAAGGATTTGGCTTCAGCATGCAATTCATAAATGGAGAATACGATTACTCAGATAGTAAAGTTAGAATTACATCGGAGCAGATTGAACTGATATATCAGGAAATCTTATCTGACGCATATCCAAAAACATGCAATAAGCTCCAGCAATTCCTATTTCTCCTATCAGACTGCTTTTGATGTTTAAAACTCATTCTTTAAGTTGGACGGAAGAATTAATTTAGACCTAAAAAGGAATCATGCAATATGTACATGGAATAATAAATAACGGTGAGCAGAAATCAGGCTTAGGACATATCAATCAATAGGTTGCCATTTCAGGAAACGACACATCATGAATAGAGAGATAAATATTTTAAACGGAAATTCATGATAAATTAGTTTTATAACACATTGGGGAATACACCATGCTCCATTATAATTATAATATTTATGATGTTTTCTTTCTTTGAATGAATATACACTTCTGTAAAGAACTCTCAGAGGACATTTTCACATAAATTTTAAAGTTTAACTCCATTCCCAAAGTTAAACTACCATCTGCCTTGATTTGACTTGCAAATTAAATACTATGTGCATTGTTTCTCGCAAAACTATTGTCTAACGAAAAAGTAAAGTCACACAAAATATGAGACTTTTATAGTGTCATTATTCTCAGACTTTTTGCTCTTTTCTGTATTTGAGCAAACACAGATAACAACAGCTTAAGCTATTCCAAGCTGAGGAATTCAGACTCCATTCATTTTCACTGGAATTTTCAGTCAGAGGCATTAGTCAATTTTCATTTCAAAAGAAAACTTTAGCACAAAGATTTTAACAATTAAACCGTTTTATTTTGAGTTAGATTTCTTCCTTTAATTTGTTTGCTGACGAGCCTTTTGAGAGATCGATCACCCCATCCCTTTGTATAGCGGTATCTTCTATGACATTTGTCTACTTACTGCCCATTCAAAGCATTGTGGGAAACTTACTTCATTTACATATAAATACGTCAACCTTGTGGTTCGGTTAGATAAGGGATTCTTTTCACTTTTGTCATTATTCTTTTATATCAAGACACAGAAGCAAGAGGTCACCAACCTCTTGTACAGAGATTATACATTGCAGTATACACAGTATCGACACTCAGTATATGTAAAAAAAAATCAGGAATTATATTAAGCAAGCACGAACCTCTGACTCACCACTGAAGAAACAGAGATTGATTGATTATTGTTTTGCGTCACTCCACAATTATTTCGAGTATATGGAGACGGCATCTGCCTGATGCATTGCATAAAAATTTATACCTTTGCAACAGAACCCATCCGAAGCAGAAGTGGACCTCTCTTAACAATGTCTCATCTGAAAGACAGATCACTGGTGTGCCCACACTAGGAGTCGAACCGTGACCTCTCAGCCACAAGCTGAGCACCTCATTCACCAAGTTGCTACAGCTCTGGAGAAACAGAGGTGAAATCAGGTGACATGGAGCATCCCTTACTGACCAATCACAAATGAAATGACTTGTGCACTGAAGATATACCAGTATATTATTGAAAAAGATTGAAAAAATAAGAGGCAAAAGTGACTGACCAATTATAAACACTACTGGCAGAAATTTGGCTTGAAATAATATATTACCCCGGTTGGAGTGGTTTCTTCTGAACTCTGTTGATTAGATGATTTGTCGACAACAGCATAAATGTCTTCATTGATTGGTCCATGCACAAATGCTCCATCTTCTGACACGGTATTTGATTGGTTGTGATTCGTATCATCTGATTGGTTGTGATTTGTATCATCTGATTGGTTGTGATTTCCGTCATCAGATCTCGCATCTGATTGGATTCCACTGTCTGGAGAATTGATGTCAAACCTAGAAAACAGAAAAAAAGTCAACAAATGCAAACAATCTGTAACGTAGGTGTTAATCGTAATGTAAACAATCTGTAACGTAGGTGTTAATCGTAATGTAAACAATCTGTAACGTAGGTGTTAATCATAATGCAAACAATCTGTAACGTAGGTGTTAATCGTAATGCAAACAATCTGTAACGTAGGTGTTAATCGTAATGCAAACAATCTGTAACGTAGGTGTTAATCGTAATGCAAACAATCTGTAACGTAGGTGTTAATCGTAATGCAAACAATCTGTAACGTAGGTGTTAATCGTAATGCAAACAATCTGTAACGTAGGTGTTAATCGTAATGCAAACAATCTGTAACGTAGGTGTTAATCGTAATGCAAACAATCTGTAACGTAGGTGTTAATCGTAATGCAAACAATCTGTAACGTAGGTGTTAATCGTAATGCAAACAATCTGTAACGTAGGTGTTAATCGTAATGTAAACAATCTGTAACGTAGGTGTTAATCGTAATGTAAACAATCTGTAACGTAGGTGTTAATCGTAATGTAAACAATCTGTAACGTAGGTGTTAATCGTAATGCAAACAATCTGTAACGTAGGTGTTAATCGTAATGTAAACAATCTGTAACGTAGATGTTAATCGTAATGTAAACAATCTGTAACGTAGTTGTTAATCATAATGTAAACAATCTGTAATGTAGGTGTTAATCGTAATGTAAACAATCTGTAACGTAGGTGTTAATCGTAATGTAAACAATGTGTAATGTAGGTGTTAATCGTAATGTAAACAATCTGTAACGTAGGTGTTAATCAACAATCTCTAACATAGGTGTTAATCGTAATGTAAACAATCTCTAATGTAGGTGTTAATCGTAATGTAAACAATCTGTAACGTAGGTGTTAATCGTAATGTAAACAATGTGTAATGTAGGTGTTAATCGTAATGTAAACAATCTGTAACGTAGGTGTTAATCAACAATCTCTAACGTAGGTGTTAATCGTAATGTAAACAATCTGTAACGTAGGTGTTAATCGTAATGTAAACAATCTGTAATGTAGGTGTTAATCATAATGTAAACAATCTGTAACGTAGGTGTTAATCGTAATGTAAACAATCTGTAACGTAGGTGTTAATCGTAATGTAAACAATGTGTAATGTAGGTGTTAATCGTAATGTAAACAATCTGTAACGTAGGTGTTAATCGTAATGTAAACAATCTGTAACGTAGGTGTTAATCGTAATGTAAACAATCTGTAACGTAGGTGTTAATCGTAATGTAAACAATGTGTAACGTAGGTGTTAATCGTAATGTAAACAATCTGTAACGTAGGTGTTAATCGTAATGTAAACAATCTGTAATGTAGGTGTTAATCGTAATGTAAACAATGTGTAACGTAGGTGTTAATCGTAATGTAAACAATGTGTAACGTAGTTGTTAATCGTAATGTAAACAATCTGTAACGTAGGTGTTAATCATAATGTAAACAATCTGTAACGTAGGTGTTAATCATAATGTAAACAATCTGTAATGTTGGTGTTAATCGTAATGTAAACAATCTGTAACGTAGGTGTTAATCGTAATGTAAACAATCTGTAACGTAGGTGTTAATCGTAATGTAAACAATCTGTAACGTAGGTGTTAATCGTAATGTAAACAATCTGTAACGTAGGTGTTAATCGTAATGTAAACAATCTGTAACGTAGGTGTTAATCATAATGTAAACAATCTGTAACGTAGGTGTTAATCATAATGTAAACAATCTGTAATGTTGGTGTTAATCGTAATGTAAACAATCTGTAACTTAGGTTTTAATCTTAATGTAAACGATCTTTAGACAAGGTGTTAATCGTAATGCAAGTCTTCAATGTAAAATAGGTATGAAACAGATACAATATCACTGACTCTCAAAGCTATGTACCACAATGGACAATCATAGACCCCCGAGGTGAGACCAGGTGCCCAGTGCCTATGAATATCCTGTCCCACATTATAGTGCTTTCAATGTGGATACTACATACATCTATAAAGTAATGAGAGAAGAGCAGATCAGGTGTAGTTACAAGGGCTGGGCACCTGGTCCTATCTTGTCCCACATCATAGTCCTGAGAGGAGCAGATCAGGTGTAGTTACAAGGGCTGGACACCTGGTCCTATCTTGTCTCTTATCATAGTCCTGAGAGGAGCAGATCAGGTGTAGTTACAAGGGCTGGGCACCTGGTCCTATCTTGTCTCACATCATAGTCCTGAGAGGAGCAGATCAGGTGTAGTTACAAGGACCAGGCACCTGGTCCTATCTTGTCTCACATCATAGTCTTGAGAGGAGCAGATCAGGTAATGTTACAAGGACCAGGCATCTGGTCCTATCTTGTCTCACATCATAGTCTTGAGAGGAGCAGATCAGGTGTAGTTACAAGGACCAGGCACCTGGTCCTATCTTGTCTCACATCATAGTCCTGAGAGGAGCAGATCAGGTGTAGTTACAAGGACCAGACACTTGGTCCTATCTTGTCTAACACCATAGTCCTGAGAGGAGCACATCAGGCACCTGGTCCTATTTTGTCTCATCTCATAGTCCTGAGAGGAGCAGATCAGATGTAGTTACAAGGACCAGACACTTGGTCCTATCTTGTCTCACATCATAGTCCTGAGAGGAGCAGATCAGGTGTAGTTACAAGGACCAGGCACCTGGTCCAATCTTGTCCCACATCATAGTCCTGAGAGGAGCAGATCAGATGTAGTTACAAGGACCAGGATCCTGGTCCTATCTTGTCCCACATCATAGTCCTGAGAGGAGCAGATCAGGTGTAGTTACAAGGACCAGGCACCTGGTCCTATCTTGTCCCACATCATAGTCCTGAGAGGAGCAGATCAGATGTAGTTACAAGGACCAGGCACCTGGTCCTATCTTGTCCCACATCATAGTCCTGAGAGGAGCAGATCAGGTGTAGTTACAAGGACCAGGCACCTGGTCCTATCTTGTCCCACATCATAGTCCTGAGAGGAGCAGATCAGATGTAGTTACAAGGACCAGGCACCGGGTCCTATCTTGTCCCACATCATAGTCCTGAGAGGAGCAGATCAGGTGTAGTTGTTCAGTGAATGTGTCCGGATTTTGATTTGCAGATTGTAAAGTTACCTCAATTTATAAGACAGTGGTTACTTCCTGCTTCCATGTAGCAGTATATCTGTAGAACCAAACAGTTCAAATAATAATAATAAGAAAAATACTCTGTTACAGAGTTCTTCTTTTTATTATTATAACCAGGAGGCTTCCGTCTATAGGCCTAGGAAAGATTTTTGTTGTTTTTTTTTTCAAACAGTTCAAGTTCTGTTAGTTGCTACATGTCTTGTGTTTTGGATAAAGCAGTCAAGAACCTCACTGCTTTGGGTGGGTCCATTGCCATAACTATATAGGTGCAATCATCCTAGAGTGACAGAAATCAAGAATCAAACAATAGAAATTCTATAAATCTGTAGAGTAACCAAGGTGTTATTGTTAAGTGTTTGCCTTCTGATACATGCGGTCATGATTTGGATTTCTGAATTGCACCACTACGTCTCAGACATTGGTTGCTTACTGTTCCTATGTTGCACTATGACTGTAAGTTGCTGAAAACCACATACAACCCAAAGCAAAGTGTGAAACCTATCAATACCACACCAATGAGTACCAAACCAATTCACACCAAACCAATCAATACCAATATCAAACTAGTCAATACCAAACCAACCAATACCAAACCAATCCTAACCAAACCCATCAATTATGATCAATACCAATACCAAACTAATAAATACCAAACCAATCAATACAACTAATCAATACCAAATCAATCAATATCAAACCCAACAATACCAAGCCCATCAATACCAAAACCAAACCAATCAATACAAAACCAGTCAATACCAAAGAATACCAAACCAATCCATACCAAACCCATCAATACCAATACCAAACTAATAAATACCAAACCAATAAATACAACTAATCAATACCAAACCAATCAATACCAAACCCAACAATACCAAAACCATCAATACCAATACCAAACCAATCAATACAACTAATCAATACCAAACTTATCAATACCAAACCCAACAATACCAATACCAAACCCATAAATAACAAAACACTCAATACCAAAACCAAACCAATCAATTCAGAACCAGTCAATACCAAATAATACAAAACCAATCAATTCCAAATTAAAAGAACAGTGGAGTGCAATTTCTTACTTTTGATTGTGAGTGTTCAATGGAAATTCAAAACAGTGCTTTTATTGCTCGAGAGCAGTATATTACTTTGACACAGTTATCTTCCCCTTCCTATGACTGAGAGAGGATCAGCAGTGCTGACAGCCTACCTTTCCCTTGGATTCTGACCACAGCATTTTAAAGTGCAGAAATATTATTAACTCTTCAGAGCAAAAAATTTGCCACATCAATTCAGTTGCTATTAACATACTTATCCTATAAATAAATACTACGCTTATTCTGTGTTTAAATTTCCTTTGATCTTCAAAACGATTAATCTCGTAAGTTATTACTCCTATACATAAAAAGCTTCTAATCCTAAAGGAATCAAAATCTCCCGACTCAAGGCTCAAAGCACTTATGTCAACATAAACACCAGAAATAGTATACACCTAAAATGCTTTAAGGTACAAGAACAACGTCATTTAATATCATATTCAAAACGTTAAATGAAGCTCCGATCATCACATGATTGATAAAGTACTTATTTCAATTTCATTTGCCTAACATTTAGAGTTTGGGCCAGGAAGAGGGGGAAGAAGAAGTAAATACTGTTCATTCCTGGTAAAACAAACTTTTAGGGATCCAGATTATGAGGCCCTCAATGTTTAAGGATACTTCAAGACACTTGAAATGGGGCTAAAGTTACACAAATTCCAGTAAAAAATGGTCAACTGCATTCATATATGTCTGTCAGTCCTTCCGTCGGAGACACTTAAGTTTTTTTTTACTTTTTTTTGTAATCTTCAAGTTATTGACTTGAAATTTGGTATGTAACTTTGCATTAATGAGTTACAGATCCAGTTTGAATTTGGTAATGATTGATCCAATTTTGGATGAGACATGGCTCTGGACTTATGGAAACTGGTAGGGGACATGTATTGCTTCGGCAATACTCAAAATGCTTGTTTTTTTTTTTTTTAAAGAAACTAAAATACCAAACTGGTGCTTTATCACCGTACATACTATACCATACATACCTAATCCTTTCAATACAAACTGTTTGAGGAAGTGATTTAGAAATCTGAGGCATATCATTTTGAATGCGAAAAGTAAATTCGAGATCAGAGGAAATTAGAACCAACGATTTCTGCCATTTGCAGTGGCCGCGGTTCGCCGGGTGCCAGCTCTTATTGAAATCCCTGCATACCACCAACTTACTTGAGTTTCTGTAGACAGACACTGCCTGGCGTCGTAGCCACACTGTCAGCTTCTGTGTCTGAACTGCTCATCTCCCCTTTCTCTTTTGCTTTGTTTTCTAACATAGAATAATAACCAAGGAAACCGGTGGACTTTTTATTGGAATCTGAAATTGGACTACATATATCGATGGAATTCTCCTTTTCTCTCATCTCACTCCGATTTTTAAAATTTTTATGCGGTTCTGAATTCTTATGCTCTTTTTGATTCTCTTCATTTTCCTCCTCTTCTGAAGAGCTCTCGTTTGCAAGGTCAGACAAGAGTTTTTTCTTTTCTTTGTCTTGTTTGGATTGTCTTATTTTCTCGCATTTGTTTTTGAGCAAGGATATCTCGCTACCGTCTATTTCGTCGTAGATGTTGGAATCATTGTGATAAGCTGTTCCCTTCTTCATCCTCTGTTTGTCCTCAAAATGATAGTTGGGATTGGAGAAACTCAAATAAGTGTTTTCAGGATCTGCAAAATAACAAGAAACTGTGATAACATTTCAAAATGTCAGAACTATGTCTATGATTTTGATTCTGATTGTTTGGCATTAATATGTTGATTGGTTAATGCCAGTTTGAGACATTTTTATCACATATGGTTGGTTGGTTGGTTGGTTGGTTGATTAGGTGTTTTACGTCGCTTTCGAACAGTTTTTCAGTTATATCGCGACATGGAAGCAGGAGGTAACCAACCTCTTAAACATAGTGGCCAAACCCGGTAATCAAACCTGGATCGTCGGCGCCGCAAGCCAAGCGCTTAACCACTACACCACGCCTGCCCCTATCACAGATGGTATATCATGAAGGTTTCTGTAGAAATCGATAGTTTTCGAATGCATAAAATTTAACGGGAGTTACTTCCCTTTTCCGCCATATTGGAGCTATATGACTGAATATTTGTGCATCAATCAACCAAATTGTGTAAGGAATTTCTCAAAACTTAGGATGCTTCTTGAATTTTTGCAATTGTTACCCAACAATTAAACTACTGAACAATGTCAAAATGTTTTCAGGAGCGAAAATATAAATATCTTTCTCAAATTAATTCAATGTAAAAGCTCCAGCTTCACCTCCAAAATGGCGGAAAAGGGAAATAACTCTAATTAAATTTCATGCACTCAAAAAATATCTTTTAGGCCGTTGCTGACCATTTCAGCTCCGGACAGGTAGGAATTTGTGGCATGTCACACATCTTCTTACTGAATAATACCAAATACTAAATAATTCTTGAAAGATAGTAAAGAAGACGCCTGACTTAGTTGTACGAAAAAAGTCATTAGAGGCAGGAATAACAATATATAATAAAAGAGTGAGCACACAAAAAGATATCACAAAAAAATAGTCATTTGTAATTTTGTATCGCCTCGGGATGGTCAACTGAAATGACAACTGTCACTCCGATGGTGTGGTTAACCGGTTTATGGGCCCTTTTCCCACTTACTACACAAATAACTACAATCAACATACATCTGAAAATTTATAATCCTCATGGTCACTCAAGTAGAGAGGTCATATCGATATAAGCATGAATATTAGTATTGAATCAATATAGTTTTAAAAAAATCTAATGCCAAAACTTGTGTTTACACTTCAAATTCCCAAAGCTGCATGAATACCCACTTACTGCTTCAGCTTTGTTAATGAAATGCACTTTTCCAAATAACCACCAAAAACTTAGCATTTATAGACAAGGTCAATCTAGCAAAGCTAGTTAGTTATTTTATGCTCTGACTTAGGGCTTACCATGCCAGTGTTTTACAAAAACGGACAGGGTATCAGCGAATACCCTGTCAGAAATTGAGTTTCACGACAAGGCGTAACCCCATTCTAATACATCTGACAAAAATAATTACAACTGGAGGCACAGAGTTATGGTTTTCTAAACCAAGTCGCTAATCACAGTCATATCAAAACTTTAGGGTATCGTGACGTCACAAATCTGAAAATGAAGGGTATCGTGACGCCATATAAAAAATTTCAGGGGTACCGTGAATACCCTTGCAGTTTTTAAATCGGACAGCCAGTGAGATCGCGTGTTACAAACAAAATGCATTGAAATAAATCTTTATCCAGAATCAAATCTCCATAATATGATAATAAACTTCAATGGTTGGATGGGGAGGGGGTTTATTTTTCATTTTTTCTTTATTATTGAAAAACACTGCACTCTTATTAGGCATTAGTGACTTTTCTAGCACTTTTGT
Organism: Pteria penguin; assembly: GCA_035048485.1. Lineage (NCBI taxonomy): Eukaryota > Metazoa > Mollusca > Bivalvia > Pterioida > Pteriidae > Pteria > Pteria penguin. The sequence goes on along the minus strand of CM068585.1, from coordinate 60,021,596 downwards.
AACACTTAACTATTGTTTTTCTAAGCATTTTCAATGATTTGGGAAGAAACAATAAACGATAATTGACAAACATTTTCTTACTGTGACATATCTATTCCGTTGACCAAAGATATTTTACAGTTTTCATTACGTTTTGTAAAGATGAATCTTTCTTAAAATAAAATTGGTATGTTCACAGTAAAATTCAAGCACTCATATATAAAATATTCTATGCATTATGAATACATTATAAATAAAGAACTTATTTTTTTTATTATTTTCAAGCAATTTTCAAGGGTTGCACGTTTTAAATTCAAGTACATTTCAATGAATGAATACTGTAAAATCAGAAATCAGACTGTGTCTTTCCCGTTACATCATAGACCGTAACAACTGTGGATTCTATTGACTTTCTATTATTTACGTTGCACTGTAAGCCAGTGTGGCCTAGTGGACGAGGTGCTCGGCTTGTGACAGAAAGGTCCCAGGTTCGATTCCCGCCATGGGCACACCGGTGTTCTGTCTTTCGGATGAGACAGTAAAAACCGAGGTCCCGTGTCATGGTAGGCGTGGCACGTAAAATATCCCTCACTGATTCGGGTGGGTCCGTTGCAAAGGTAGAAAATTTCTGTGCGATGCATCAGGCAGATGCCGTCACCATATACGTGAAATAACCGTGGAGTGACGTAAAACAATGTTTAATCAATACGTTGCAATGTGATTAACGGCTTGGTGTAGTTTAGTGATGAAGCCCTCGGCTTGCGGTACAGATGATCCATTCGATTCTTTGATTGCGCCACTCTGATTTTAAAAGAAGTTCTTTACCTTCCACTCCCATGCATGACATGACAGAAACATTGTTAAAAAGCAACGTAAAACACCCATCAACACACCAGTGTAATTCTAATTGTATTTTCTTTGAGACAATGACTTAGAAATGCAAAACTCTTATCTTTATGTCGATCGTAATAAGAAAATTTAACTTGAAACCTGAAATTTCTCATTAACTTTTAAACCCCTCCCCCGCATCTGCATCGATAAAACACTATGCACTACATTATATCCAATACACTAAAGGCACTAATGTACCTGACGTACTGCACTCGATTTTCTCTCTGAACCTGGCATAAAATAACAAATTCTAAAAAGGAAAACAATCTCTGCGCCTCCTATCCTCCGAGGTATTAACGACATCAACGCGATTCCATTTACCTGTCGTAAAACGACAAAGAAACAACCGCGCACACGTCTTGTATCAATAACAGATAACCGTGCCAACGACACCATCGATACGAAATTCTTTCTTATTTTCCAATTAACTCCGATTTCTATTTTAGACAGAGCAATTCTCAATCTTCTGGATGGAGATGATGACTTGATGGTCGGGTCCTTAACTGTGACAAGATCAATGCTAGAATTAAGAGATTTCATCAGCCTTTTAAGGGGAGTTTCTAAACATTCACAGCTGCAATAACTTGTCATTAGGCCGTGTTCCCCTAGGAGATGTATAGATTGGGATGCCTTTCCCTGTTACTATAATTACAAGGTCGGTGTCACAATCTAGTAGAACACGGGACCTATATAATGTACTTCAATTCCTAGAGAAATCGTATGTACCCAAGACCTAGAAAAAGATATGCACTCAAGTCCTAGACAGACATACCCGTATGCATTCAAGTCTTAGAAAATATATGCACTCAAGTCCTGAAAAGACATATATACTCAAGACACGAGAAACGCCCACTTTATATTTCAATATTTCATGATTAAATAAATAAATAAATAAATAAATAAATAAATGTATGTATGTATGTATGTATGTATGTATTGTCATACAGGTGAAACTTTATGGAATTTATATATTTTTTTTTGCTTTGCTTTATTTTTATCATTATTTTATTTATTATTATTTTTACTAAATTATGCATATATCGTCACGTGAGCGAAACTTTATGGAAATTGGATACTTGTTTAGCTTAGTTGGTTTGTTTTATAAAAATCATTTTATGTATAAATTTTTCGGGTGGGAGAAACTTTATAAAAATTGAATATTTGTTCAGTTTAGTTTGTTTGTTTTATAAAAATCCTTTTGTGTATAAATTTTTCGGGTGGAAAAAACTTTATGGAAGTTGGACATTCGTTGGCTATCTTTATATCTTTTCTTTTTTCCTTTCCTTTTTTTAATTAATTAATTTATGCATATATTATCCCGTAAGAGAAACTTTATAGAAATTGGATATTTATTTAGCACTGTTTGTTTGGGTTTTTTTTATAAAAATCATTTTATGCATAAATTTTTCGCATGGGAGAATCTTTATGGAAATGGATATTTGCTTGATTTGTTTGTTTGTATTTTTAAAAATTATTTCATACATAAATTTTTCGGGTGAGAGAAACTTCATGGTTATTCAATATTGGATTTGCTTTGTCTGTTTCCATTTATTAATCAAATATAACTTAATGAGATTGGATGTTGGAATAAGGATTTTCATTATCATAATATATACATGTAATAAAAATGTCAGACTACAATTTCATTAAAAATTTAATAAATGGAAAACATTAGAATGTGTTCAACTTTCAATAATAGTTATTGTGCTTGAAAGTTTGAGGCCTTACTATGTTTAGAAAAAAATAATAAATGATAAATACATAAACAAATATAAATAGTTATGTAACATAAATAAATAAATAAATAAATAAAAATAAGTAAAAACATAAAAATAAATAAAGATAAAAAAAACCAAATAAAATGACAGCATCCTTTCCCGATATAATTCATAGTAGTAAAAACTATAAATGGTATATGCCCCGAGGATTCGTTTTTATTCACTTGTTACTCTTCCCATTAACAAAAAACATTACAGTCAAACAAACCACAAAGAGCTTCAATTCGCCATCATATGACTTCAAGAAATAATTACAGAGGACGACAGGAATCCGACTGTATTTCGCAGACTATTTATTTGCCGCTTGGCTGTGCTGATTACGCTTCATAATGTTACCCCGCTTTCCCTGAACATGCTCGTTTTCATTATATAATGACTGGGTTTGTATTTGCGCTTGCGACACAATCGAGCACGACGCGACAGTACGTCGCCATCCCTCTCGTGAAGTACAGATTGCATGCAAATTACATCCTGTAGATTCAAACCACAAAGACGTTCAAAATGACAAAGAATATTCTATCTGCCAGATTTTAAGATTTGTCGCCGATTCTCGGCCATTTGTAAGCCTTCTAGGACAGTCTGCTTGCTTTAATTGGACATTTATTTTGTTTTGTCTCATGTTTTATACTACTACAAGGACCTACTGTCCGCCCATTCTAAAGCGGTACTATCTGATCATGGTCTGCAGTTTTTTATTTAGATATCCGACATATCTAACCTCATTGGGTTTTTTTTCAAATTCAATCCGTTATAAGAAAATTCACAATGGAAATTTCATGGATTTTTCCCAAATTTTGTCCAATTTTTTCCCAAACATTGATGAAATTGAGGTAAATGGCACAAAAATTCCCAAAATGAAAACGTACAGGCACATTTGAAATAATAATGATAATAATAACTTAATAACAATAATAATAAAAGTCATCGACCTTGGTGTCATTTGAAAGGGCTTTATTAGTTGAACACGCATGTCAAATATGAAGTCTCTTACCCTCACGTTTCAAAAGTTATGGCCAAGGTTAAAGTTGACAACAGACAGACAAACAAACAAAAAACAAACGGGGGAGGGGGGGGGGTCAAAAACCATATGTCCCCTATCTGTCGATCCGGAGGTATAAAAACAAACAAACAAGCATACAAAGAAACACCAGTTATATTATATCAAATGATGATATAATGACATATTCTTACAATTTAACGACCATAGCATTGCGTTATCAAATTAGGCGGACTGAACTACTATAATTAAGTATAATTACGATAAAATACTGCAGAAAAGGTCATGGTAAATTCAACTACAAACAAAAACTGAGGGAAAGCAAAACCATCAAATTAAAACATAGCATTCATATATGCTAGTCCTAAATCCCTTGGAAATTGACATTAAATGTCACCTAATCAACTCAGAAACAAAAATACATCTAATTTAAAAGCGAGATTCAATGGCTTTCTGAAAGTACAAAGGCCTTCCGAAAGTACATTTCGTATTATCGGCGCTTTTTTTAAAACCATCTTTTAATCAATACTGAACAATGCATATCTTTGTAGATCAATGGCCGCCGTAAAGGTATTAATAACAGGGAAATGAAATTAATGTGAAGTATAACAATGGTTCATATGATATGATTCTATTATTGTGAATGAGCTTTTTTGTTTCTGTATCATCATTTTGTAAAAAGAATGGAATACCTGGATGTGTACACATTGCCATTGTCGGGTTTTGTCTATGAGCTTATTACGAAGCAATGACATACTTTGTTGCCTATGTCGTATAATATACAGAATCAGCGTTTTGACAAAATTGCAAGATGCCGACAACTCGACGGGGAATTAAAGCTCCGACGTTGTAGACCATGACGTCGGCGGGTTTACGTAGGTAACATGTTATGTAGAGGGACTTATAGAATAAGGAGTAGGAACGCTATGGACCATATAGTATAAGGATTAGGGATGATATGGGCCATACAGAATGAAGAGTAGGAACGCTATGGACCATTTAGAATAAGGAGAAGAAACGCTAAGGACCATATACGAAAAGGAGTAAGAACGCTATAGACCATGTAGAATAAGGAGTAGGACCGCTATGAACCATATAAAATAAAGAGTAAGAACGCAATGGATAATAAAGAATACAGAGTAGGAACGCTATGGTCCGTGCAGAATAAGGAGTAGGAACACTGGCCGTATAGAATAAACAGTAGGAACGCAATGGAACATATTGAATAAAGAGTAGGAACGTGATGGTCCATATAGAATAAGGAGTAGGAACGCTAAAGACAATATATGATAATCAGTAGGAACTTGATAGACCATATAGTATTAGGAGTAGGAACGTGATTGTCCAAACAGAATAAGGAGTAGGAACACTAAAGACAATATACAATAAGGAGTAGGAACGCTCTGGACCATATAAAATTAGGGAAAGGAACGTGATGATTAATATGGAATAAAGAGTAAGAACGATATGGATCATAAAGAATAAAGAGTAGGAACGCTATTGTCCATGTAGAATAATGAGTAGGAACACTATGGACTATATAGAATAAAGATTAGGAACGTTATGCACCATATAGAGTAAAGAGTAGGAACGCAATGGAACATATTGAATAAAGAGTAGGAACGTAATGGTCTATACAGAATTAGGAGTAGGATCGTGATTGTCCATACAGAATAAGGAGTAGGAACGCTATGGACCATACAATATGATTAAAACCATATCTTTATTCCTCTTCTCTATTTGTCCCATTGCGGATAAAGATCTGGCGAAACTCCATATGCGGTCATGTTCTGGTGAACTCTGATGACGTTTCACCGAAACCGTTATTTCCCATAGCCAATTAATGACTCGGCTAGGCACGTGATAGTGACGCAATACGTAACAAACACTGTTCAAAACCTACCTTGTGGGTCACGCACACTGGGGATGTTAATTTCATTTCTAGGAATTTGTAGCCGATCCACTGATTGGCTGAAAATCAGAGTTCACCAGAACATGACCCCTTATGGAGTTTCGCCAGATCTTTATCCGCAATGGGACAAATAGAGAAGCGGAATAAAGATATGGTTTTAATCAGATTGTGGACCATATAGAATTAGGAAAAGGAACGTGATGATCCATATAGTATAAGGAGTAGGAACATGTTCCATATAGAATAAGGAGTAGGAACGCTATGGACCATATAGAATAAAGAGAAGGAATGTGATGGTCCATATAGAATATAGAGTAGGAACGCTATGGACAATATACAATAATCAGTAGGAATGTGATGGACCATATAGAATTAAGAGTAGGAAAATGATGGTCCATACAGAATAAGGAGTCGGAACGCTATGGACCATATACTGATATAGAATGAAGAGCAGGAACGCTAGGGACCATATAGAATAAGGAGTAAGGACGCTATGGACCATAAATAATAAAGAGTAGGAACGCTATGGACCATGTAGAATGAGGAGTAGGAACACTATGGATCATATAGAATAAGGAGTAGGAGCGCTATAGACAATATAAAATAATGAGTAGGAACGTGATGGACCATATTGAATAAAGAGTAGGGACGCTATGGACCATATATTATAAAGAGTAGGAACGCTATGGACAATAAAGAATAAAAAACAGTAATACTATGGACCATATAGAATAAAGAGTAGGAACGTGGTGGGCCTTTGAGTAGGAACGCTGTGGACCATATACAGTAAAGCGTAGGAACGCTATGGACCATATAAAATAAGGGGTAGGAACGCTATGAACCATATAGAAAAAGGAGTAGGTACGCTATGGACCATATTGAATAAGGAGTAGAAACTCTATGGATCATATAGAATAAAGAGTATAAACGCTATGGACCATATAGAAAAAAGAAATAGGAACACTATGGACCATATAGATTTGGTTGATTGGTGTTTTACGTCGCTTTCAACAATATTTCAGTTATATCGCGACATGGAAGCAGGAGGTAACCAACCTCTTAAACATAGTGGCGCAATCCGGGAATCGAACCCGGATCGTCGGCGCCGCAAGCCAAGCGCTTAACCACTACACCAAGCCTGCCCCTGGACCATATAGAATAAGGAATGGGAACACTATGGACCATGTAGAATAAGTAGTAGGAACGCTATGAACCATATCGAATAAAGTGTAGGAACGCTATGGACCATAAAGAAAAAAAGAGTAGGAACGTTATGAGACTATAATTGACCCAACAAAAAGTGTCTAACACATCAAAGACATATATACACGTGTACACGTGTAAATATGTCTCTGAACACATGTAAATACCGTTACAGGATTAACATGAAATATGTTTTTCTCACTCTATTGACTTATGACGTAACACTCTCTCTCTACAAAAAATTGTTTGTTTTTGAGGACTGTCAGCAAATTGATAAGTTATAAAGCTATCCATGGCCTTCAGACGGGAACCTGATGCGTTATTTGAAAAATATAATTATCGAAAAAAAAAAACAACACCCAAACACTCACAATTTCCTTTATTACATGTCGTGCTAAACTACAGCCATAATTACTGCCAGGTTTAGACAAAAACGTCCAGAAACCTCGAGAGATTTTTCGTAATTTTACATAAATAATCATTATCATGCTTTTTACTTACAATCAGTATCACAGCATTATCTACTTTGTCTGTTTATAACTATAAAAGCAAAATATTTATTCATCATCATCATCATCATCATCATCATCATGACACACGGACAAAGCGGATCCTATGTCACTATGCTGTGCAGAGTACATACGGATGGACAAAGCGATTCCTATGTCACTATGCTATGTAGAGCACATACGGATGGACAAAGCGATCCCTTTGTCACTATGTTGTGTAGAGCAAATACGGATGGACAAAGCGATTACTATGTCACTATGCTATGTAGAGGACATACGGATGGAAAAAGCAATCCCTATGTCACTATGCTGTGTAGAGCACATACGGATGGACAAAGCGATCCCTGTATCACTATGCTGTGTAGACGACATGCGGATGGACAAAGTGACCACTATATCACTATGCTGTTTAGGGTACACATAGAAGTCGCACACCATATTCTACAGTATCATCGACGTCGGATTAAAAAGGAAGAAACATGAGTGTATATCATGAATTATACTGCTTTCTTAGTATATAATCGTCTTCAATTTCATCAGTTTCGGCTATTCCCAGCTGACCGTGTAATTTCCGACGTAAGTAAGCGGCAAGTGTTCAATCATTCTCCTGGACTTGACCGACACTTGAGGCGCCTGAGACCGCGGCGGCAGGTCATCTATCAGCTCGTCAGTCATTTCAGATCAATTTTCTATCAGCCTAAATTACTATTTCGTAAACGTCTTGCTAATTTGTTTTCATATTGAACTTTTCGCCTCGGGAAGACAACGTTTTCTTCGATAAATAAAAGTAATTTGCGAAAAACGAATTTATTTTCATGTCATTGATAACAATACAATATGAAACTTGATTTATAAAATGGGCCTAAACCGCTCATCTGTAACGCATTCATTTCATGGAAGAAACGAAAAAAAAATTGATTTCTCACACCGTTACAATGATTCCTACCACGATTTCCGCCTCCGGATATCCATGACAAATTTCTACAACCTCCGGCGAACGGAAATGGAGCATGTTCCAGGATACTTCGACACACATCCCCGGGAGCATGCATCAGACAAATATGGAAAGAAAGGCCATTACGGATACATCAATGTCAAGCCGTACCACACCGTCTCCCCGAATATCAGGAAATCAAATGCATGTATGTAAGACACAGAATGTTGTCCGATCATTGACATTGTTTAATTTCAAAGATTTGTCCAGAGAATTTTTGTTTAACATGTCAAAATTCTATCACTAAATTTGGTGACAGCAACAGGCCGACGTCTTGCACAGCAATTAAGACCTAAGCCAAGATCAACCCGAGGCTCAGTGAGGATCTTTACGTGTCAACATCTATCGTGATGTAGAACCTCGGTTTTTATGGCCTCATCCGAGGAAAAAAACAGGAAGCTGACAAGCCAATCGGCCACGAGTCCAGTACTCTACCCCTTGGGCTACGCCGCCCGGCTCTTCATTTTCCTGATTCTAATTTCGATAGAGATATCAAAGTTTGAGACATTCTATGAAAAAAGTGTCTATGTTTGAGAATTTAAAGCTCCGTTTTAAACAGCTAACAAAGCTGGTGTAGCTCCATGGAAGATGTGCTCGGCTTATGACCGGAAAGTCCCGGGTTCGACTCCCGCTATGGGTGCACCAGTGTCCTATCTTTCGGATGAGACAGTAAAAACCGCGTTCCCGTAATTTGCGCCATTTCTTTAGTCAAGAAATCACACTGCATAAATTTATACACAAACTTCGTACAATAAAACTTTCCTGATATTTACATACATGTATTTCTACAGATATCAATACTAATCATATATATGGTCCTACAACGATCAAGTGGCACATAAACAAAATCAAGACGAGTCGAAGTTCTGCCATAACAGGGGTGGCAGGCTGTACTAGGCGCGTCGTTAGCTTTTTAGCGAATCAATATTCTACACCCTGGCACGCCTTTCATCGAACAAGTGGATTGTTTGTTTTTTGGTTTATTGGTGTTTTACGTCGCTTTCAACAATTTTTCAGTTATATCGCAACATGGAAGCAGGAGGTAACCAACCTCTTAAACATAGTGACGCAACCCGGAAATCGAACCCGAATCGTCCGCGCCGCAAGCCAAGCGCTTAACCACCACACCAAGCCTGACCCTTGTTTGTTTTGGAGGACACAGATCCCTGACGTGAAACATCACGGTAGCATTATACCCTTAAAACCAACGAAAATCTGCGACTTTATCAGAAAAGATTAAAATCCTTTACGGACGGCTATACTTGTTCAGCACTGTTGTTTCCTTTTTTTTTCAAAATAATTCAGCCACAACCTCAAAGGTCTATATTTGTCTTGCACATCACATTAACACTGTATCTATTCTAGAAGTATATCGCGATTAATTACCAAATGCCACTACTGTTACTTCAGAAATAGAACTATGCTGATCAGAGGAAACGATAAACTAAATAACATTGTATTTTCGTTTCAGAAACATGATCATCTATTATTATCTGCTATTTTATCATACACAAAGGGGGAGTACGCATTCTAAGTAGCATACTAGTAATGATATTGGCTATTAATCCCAAATGCTTTTTAAAACTTGCTACTTTACTGAAAGGTTAGTTCGAGATAATGCGCCACCCAGGTGTCGCCATGGTGTGGGTGACATAATCCAATGTAAAGCAAAACAATACACAAACCACTTCCGGTCTTCATAACGCGTCCTCTGTTAGTAGGAACAAGGGACACTCGATGTCCACAAACTTCCGGCCGCTCTTGGCCTTTATTGAGTGGAAATAGAAAACAACATAACTCCTATAGCAAAAGTATAGTGCTTAATTGGAGTGGGTGTTTATTGGTTTGTTTGTTTTTCTTTTATCATCACCAACAACATCATCATTATTATTATTTTTATTATTATTATTATCATCATTATTATTATTATTACTATCATCATTATTTTTATTAAAATTTCTTTATTTGTAATCTATTATTTTTTTTTTAGTTGGGAGGTCTCTCTCTCTCTCTCTTTAGTCATGAACGGATATCAGATTTCATGAGAACAGCCATTAGGAATATAACGTAAAACTATGTTCGTCACACTTCTTCAAACGGAATCTGCATCTCAAATTACACATTAAAGTCTGATTTCGTATCAAACTCAAGATAACAAATGCAATCGGAGCCCAAGGAAATCAAACAACTAATAAAACCGCAATCACACTTGTTTCAGATCGAGACGTTACATGGTCATATAAATGGCTAAGCAAACCTGAGCTTTACTAACGAGAAAGCAGCGCCTAATGAAAGGTTTACCCACATCAAGCGTCTCTAGTGACGGCTCGGGTCGGTGCCGATCGGCGATCGATGGCTGCAGTATTACAGGAAACACATCGTGTATTAACACATTGTAAGTGTATTCATCAAGTAATAGAACTGACTGGAGATCTTATGGCACTGGTTTGGTCTGTTTGAGCTTTAGGTCACAGAATAAAAACTTTAAGAATTGCTGCTTACATCCTTCAGAAAAATCGCTTACCATGTAGACATAGTGGTGCAATCCAGGAATCGAATCCGGGTTGTTGCATCAGAAACCACTATGTCAAGTCTTCCCCTAGCGTGAGTGTGTGCTTTAACCATTTATACCGTTTCAAATTTGGCTTCTTTTTATTCGTACGCTCGTTTGTCTTCTTTGGTTTGCTTGACTATGTTTTTTATTATGTTATTTATTAATTATATTATAATTCATTTATTCATCTAGTTATTTATTATATTTGTTTATTTATTTATTTTAGTTTGGTTTTCTTTTTTAATTTGGGGGGGAGGGTTCACAATTTGAACTCGCGGATGCCCGATCATTTAATGGCTAAAATTGCGACCCATTACCTACTGAGAAAAGTAAACTTTAAAAGTATCAATAGAAAAGGATCCATACAAAAGTAAAGTTTGAGAAGGTCAATAGAAAAGTAAACTTTGAGAGGATCAATACAAAGTAACGTGTGAAAGGGGCAATACAAAAGTAAACTTTGAGAAGGTCAATACAAAGTAAGCTTGAAAGAGTTAATACAAAAGTAAATTTTGAGAAGTCGATACAAAAATAAAATTCGAGAGGGTCAATACAAAGTAAACTTTAAAAGCGTCAATAGAAAAGTAAACTTTGAGAGGGACAATACAGAAGTAAACTTTGAGAGAGTCAATACAAAAGTAAACTTTGAGAGGGACAATATAGAAGTAAACTTTGAGAGGGACAATACAGAAGTTAACTTTGAGAGGGTCAATACAAAAGTAAACTTTGAGAGGGACAATACAGAAGTAAACTTTGAGAGGGTCAATACAAAAGTAAACTTTGAGAGGGACAATGCAGAAGTAAACTTTGAGAGGGGCAATACAGAAGTAAACTTTGAGAGGGTCAATACAAAAGTAAACTTTGAAAGGGACAATATAAAAGTAAACCTTGAGAGGTTTAATACAAAAGTAAATTTTGAGAGGGTAAATACAAAAGTAAACTTTGAGAGGGTCAATACTAAGGTAAACTGAAACGAAGTTTGTAGAAATTTCTCGGGCTTCTGACGTCATTATGGATGCTTTATAATAACCCATGGTATCTTATATCAATGATGAATCCATGGCATTTTATATCAATCCATGGCAAGAAACGACAGATTAATTCCATTTCTACCGTTGACCACGAGAAAAACAATTATGCTTCATTTAGAAACAATGCACTGTTGTAATTTAGCGGAGAAAAGGCAATAGATTACGTTGGCGGTAAAGGACAGAAAACTCAAATTGTCTGGAATTTCATAGATTGATATTTTCAATGTAGGCAATTTAATATAGACAAATTTAATATACGTGTAATGTAACGAAAAAACTCAGTAGTACTGTAAAGACCTTAGTTTTCGCCGACATTAAATATACAATAGTGCTTTGTCGGCAAAATTATGGTAATTTGCTGGTGCGAATTCTGAACCAAAGGAATTCTAGGAAACACTCATACAGTGATATATACAGTAGAGTAAAACACCCAAGTACAGCCCCATAGTATACAACATGGCATCGCATTTCATTCAGTAGATCAGAAAATCAGAAGTCGGAAGTTATAAAACTGAAAAGGAATAATGAAGTAAGATGTACTTCTTGTAACAAATATTCGTATAGGTCCTCCATAGACTGAGTCATTGAACATAAATAACCAAGACTGAGTTTCCCCTGACACTGTTGGAATATTGTATTTTTATCGGTCCTTTTCTTTCTCACTGATTTATTTCTGTATTTTCAACAAAGAGGACCGGCACTACACAGTATAAGGCCTACATAAATCCATGGTGCAGAACGCCTGCCTCTTATTTCAGAAAAAAGTGTCAAAGATATAAAACTTGACTATGCCATTTCGAAACAGCGCTCTTAATGTCTGTTTGTATATTCTCAAACCACATAGATTTATTGACCGCAGACGATGTTAATCACACAGCGCACGAGCTTGATCCAGAAAGAAATTCCCGGCAGATGTTCCCGATCCCGAACGTATCTGGAAATAATCACTGGCGATATCTACCTTGATACATCAGTGTTGTGATTCATCCGGAGACTTTGTGACCTACAGTGCAGTATCTCCCATTGGAATCATTTTCCTAGATGTCATACAAGTATTTGCAGCAGCTATTGATATTTCTTATGCAGATCATCAACAGAGGCTTCCAACACAGCAACTTATTCATCTAGAGTTTAAAAAGGTACATGGCATTCCACGAAACAATCAACGATGGTGACATGATTCTAACAGAGACAATAGAGGATGTTGTTCGAGCACTTCTTTTTTCTTATTTTCGATTCTGGTATAGAAATTCCGGTCAATCATTTGACAACAGTACTGGATAGCAATAACCATCGCTATTGTCAACCACAGGGGTCGCCTCGTACAGCATACAAAACATTCAGGAAAACAAACCCTTCACTGAATACATTGAAAGTGAATCCTTTATATAAGTATGTTCTTTACTCATAACTCTATATTATACTGTTTCTATTACCATGGCATTTCTTTCTCTAAGATAAGAAATAAAATTCTGAAAGCATTGTTATGATATGATCTAACCTCCTTTTTAAAAGAGTTTCAAATATACGAAATCTTGCAAAAATCCAGATACACTTTAATTTGAGATACTTTCAGATATGCAGCGACAACAGAAAATAATACAATGCTTATTTCATACACTTTACCTGAAAAATCAAACGAGTGATCATCTCCCGAGGGCAAGCCCCCCTTGTGTTTGATTCCACTTGAAGGTATGCTCTTAGGTCTAGATCATAACAATTCACTGTTAAACGCAAACTGGAGGTAGAACATTGGATCAGTGTTATAACTCTTGTGCCATGGGTAACAATTGTGTGAAATAAAATTATACCACTGTACTGAGCAGTTGTTTTTGATAAAATAGGTTTTTCAAACTTTTTAATCGGACATACAGTATGATTCCTACATACAGCTTAAGCTTCCTTTGTGGGAATCATAATGTTATTAAATATTATAAGCGGAATTATGAAAAACTACAACAACAACTCGGGCCGAAAACAATAGAAAAACACGGGTATAAATCACTTTTAATTATCAAAAATCGAACGAATCGAAAGTCAATGGTTTGACCCCGATTACATATTGTCATTTTTAACAGAAATATCAGATACAGAACATTAAAACACACCATGCAAAGAACACCACTAGTACCCTTAATTTAGAAATGTCATTTAATGATGCATATGGGATTTATGCTACATCCTCTTACGGCAAAATCCTACCTCCTAGACAGGAGATCTTTTATGGCGATCAGAGTTACGCTAAAGCGTGATTGATGGATCTGCGTCACTGAAATGTTTAGAGAGACGACCTAATAGAATGTGGCATTATACGACATGGCGGGTAATACGAGGCATTTCTGTGCTGTGCTTATCCCCTTGTTTTACAATAATGGTAACCCATAGGGAATCGCTCGGATTGAAATTTATCTTTATTATCACCAACTCGGATCGGAAATGAGAACAGTGGAAGTGGGAAATGACAATGCTGCTACGACTGGTCGTGTCAGGGGTACAGATATAGGGACAAATGTGTTTAGCTTCTGACATGCCCCTATCATAGATATTCCAGCATCTAATCTTCGGCAGAAATATGTTTGCTTGGCGAAAAGATAAAGACAGTTCGTTTGATCTTAAAACTTTAGTAAGATATTCCAGGAAAAGCAGAAATAAAACTACCGCTTTGATCAAAATGATAATAACATCTTCATGGTAGGCACCGAGAACTACGGACAGACTTCCATAAACGTTATCATTCAATACCTCAGTGCTGATCGGTTGAAAATCGTACGGTTGCAGGTTTGATATGCGCTGGACACTTTGTCATTTAGGGTCAAAAAATAAACCAGGACAGCGGCCACCGGGATAGCAGATTTTTACGTGGCACAAAACACCAAATCATGAAACATGTATAGATCATTCTCAATATAGCTCAGCGTGTACGCTTAGTTACCCAATACAAAATGCAACAAAAATAATACAATAAGCCAAGTAAATATCTATAAATCAAAAATTAATAAATATATATAATTCAAAAATTTTCTCTTTTCATTTTTAATGTCGATTTTACAGAGTTACGTCACTTTAAATTCAGGTCACATGATCTTGTTCCCTGACCATGACGTCATCTCGGAACATGAAAAAAGAAACTTGAACAGAGGTATGATTGATTGATTGATTGACTGATTTTTGTTTAACGTCACACCACGAATATGTCACGTATATGGTGACGGCATCTGCCTGATGCGGGGCATACAAATTTTGACCTTTGCAACGGACCCACCCGAAGCAGTGAGGGATCTTTAACGTGCCATGCATACCAAGACAAGGGGCCTCGGTTTTTACTGTCTCATCCGAAAGACAGGACACCGGCATGACCAAAGCGGGATTCGAACCCCGGCTTCCCGATCAGGAGTCCAGCGCGATACCACTAGGCCACGCCGGCTTATATATATATATATATATATATATATATATATATATATATATATATATATATATATATATATATATATATATATATATATATATATCGTATCTTCTCTCTAGTTGTCTTTCATGCTTTGTTACTTGCTATTTTACATGAAAGTTGTTCTAAGATAACGTCGCAGTCCTACTAGATCCGTATCTTATCGTATCCGATTGTATAGGTAAATATTTTATCCATCTGAATTATCTTCTTCTTCTTCTTCTTCCAATACGAAGTGTACTAAAAAGTTATACTTCATGTGGCAGTCAAGATAAAAGCCTCTAATGGCAGTATGATACAGTTAAAAAGTTAAAATCTTTTGTCCTCATCCTAAGCTGAAGTGGGCAGGTGGTATGTTGCCCATTGCAGTCCTGTAGTCCTCCAAGGAACATGCTGATGTCATTGCTGATGGAAGTCTGTTCCAATCCCTGATGGTTCGCGGGAAGAAGGAGAACCGGTATGCATCCTTTTTCGCTGTTGGGATACGAAAGGTATGTTGTCCCCTTGTCCTGGTGTCTGTCTGGATTAGGTATTGTTCTGCTGGAATGGCCACTAGATTGTGCTGGATCTTGAATAGCAACAGAAGGCGGATCTTTACTCTTCTGATCGGGCCTTTAATTATAGTGTTTATGACGCTACAATGAGTGATCTGGTATTGAGACAAACACTGTCGACAGAAAAGAGATCTAAAAGGGGAAGAAACTTAACATTTTATGCTGAGGTCCGTGGTGAAGCAAAAGGCCCAAATTTGACGCAGGTGTATGATGAAGTGTCGCCACTATCTAGGTACACTTTTCGTAAATGTGGCTTAGGTATCAATAAAATGAAATTATTATATCTTATGATACCTAGACATGGATTCTGGCTGACTCTTGGTTTACGTCACACCACGATAATCACACTAAGATAATGATGTCATTTCCGCAGATGTTGACACGCCAAAGATCCCCCCGCTGCTGCCATACGGTCCCTTGTTTAGATCTAAATTTCCGTGCAAGGCATCAGTGAGACGCTGTCTGATGTGGCGTAAACAAGAAACAAACAAATATACACCCCTAAACAAAAAACAAACACAAAAAACCCAAAACAAAACAAAAACAAACACACACCCCTTAACAAAAAACCCCAAAATAAACAAAAATAATAATAGCAATAATAATATTAATAAACCAAACACAATGTCAACTGTATGAGAAATTTCAATGATAGAAATTCCGTCAACGTAATAGTATTTCAACCTAGAACCAGCGACCCGAATACCTTCCTGTATCTACTTTCTTGGATAGAACGACATAAATACATCTCATGTTATTCATCATCGACCAACTTACAAACTGTTCTTATCTTCGGATTGAAATCGTGTACGTTCATTGTCTCCTTCAGACGACTCTTGACTTTACATTTAATTAAACATCAGACAGTAGACAGTATCCGGCGCTGTTCTTTTTTTTTTTTCTTTTGGTAAATCTAATACATATACATAACTTGAGTTATGAAACCTTAACAAGTATTACAGGAAAGCAGTTACATGTTTTTTTATTAAACCATAAACAAAACTTTCTCCTCTGAATGTTTAATCAACCAATCATAAGCAGTGTTTAGTGTTTAATTACATGGCTAACGTAATATTTGTAGGAGAGTAAATACATTTGTTTTGTTGATGATCAATGCCAGGTCATTGTAAATGTCCTTTTATGTTGGAGAAGAGTGGTCAGTGGTGGAAGTAACCAACTTCATACAACCTTCAATTACCCATGATAGACCTGGAAAAAAAACACTGTCATTCCTTCCTGATACATTCCACCTGGGAATGACAAAGTCTATTGTCGACTTGAGTCGGAAAGCACGTTGAATGGCATCATTTTAACGAAAAGCAACCCAATACAAAACAGCACGCGCCTTCCGGTCTTACAATAGCCGCATCAAAATGCGAAGAACAGAAATTGCAGCAACGTTAAAAGACCCGGATGTTCTTTTGATCACGTTATTTCCAGCTTTAACAATGAAGCAAATTCCTTAAAAAGTAATTTATTGCCAATAGAAGTTCTATTCACCGGAGACTTTGAATGCAGCATTGGATATCAAGTGGGCGCATGTTACATCATCGATGCTCTTTGACAAAAATACATCAAAATGGTAATATTGCATTATTTTCATACAAAATCTGGTAAAATTGCAAGATGACAAATGTAAATATCGCTTCAAAAATATTCAAGTCATAGTCAGTAATAAAAACAGAGAGCATATCAGGGTTTTTCCCCGAAAGGTAATCGGTCCGAAAATGAATTCAACTCGGCCGAGCTCGATTAAACAAACGTGCGTTTGACAAAACATTAACGTGACCTAGATAAAAGAAGCAACATAATAGCTGCACGTTTGATTTCTTTTTCTGTGTGCACACAAGTTATCGTAACGTGAAATGATTATCACGTTTTGATGAAGCACCACATTCGGGAACTCTCGGCAGAGGAGTGTTCACAATGACATATGCATGGGTGTTTATGATTAATATTCTTCAAAATGGAAATGAGCTGGGCAATTAAATATTGTTTGAGTGTGGCTGATCGATTGTACATACATGTCACACGCTGTTGGGATTATAAGTCTGCAAACGTATCTAACCACGAGGCAGAAAATTGGAAATTTTACAGAACGTGTATTGTTCAAAAGCAGAAATTGTCCCTTGTGGAAATGTGCACTCTACAGCAGTATCCTCGGGGTAGCAGATTCATTTCACACAGAGTGATTTATACCTTATGTTTAATTTTGTTGTTTTAGGTGAAGATTATTTTACTTACGTCGTAACGGAATTTAGACCTATGCCAGGAACCCACCCGAAGTAACGGCACCTGCCTTGTGCAATGCAAAGGAATTTAGACCTACGCCAGGAACTCACCGGAAGTAACGGCACCTGCCTGATGCTATGCAAAGGAATTTAGACCTATGCCAGGAACCCAACCGAAGTAACGGCACCTGTCTGATGCTATGCAAAGGAATTTAGACCTACGCCAGGAACCCAACCGAAGTAACGGCACCTGCCTGATGCTATGCAAAGGAATTTAGACCTATGCCAGGAACCCACCCGAAGTAACGGCACCTGCCTGATGCTATGCAAAGGAATTTAGACCTACGCCAGGAACCCAACCGAAGTAACGGCACCTGCCTGATGCTATGCAAAAGAATTTAGACCTACGCCAGGAACCCACCCAAAGTAACGACACCTGCCTGATGCTATGCGAAGGAATTTAGACCTACGCCAGGAACCCAACCAAAGTAACGGCACCTGCCTGATGCAATGCAGAGGAATTTAGACCTACGCCAGGAACCCACCCGAAGTAACGGAAAAATCTATACATTTCAACGTCTACAGAGACACAGGACATGAGTCTACAATGATACACAAGACTTTGGTTTTCACCATTTACTGTCTTATCCGAAAGACAGAACAACCTTGAAAAAGGACTCTCTTGGTCTCGAACTCAGCGCGCTACATATTGAAAAACACCTACTTCATATCGTGTTTGGAACAAGACACAAATTAAGCCCTGTCTGACTAAGTGATGAGGATGTTAGATTGGGAAGCACTGGATTCGAACTCCGTCCCACAGTTGGCTAGCTTAGATTCTTATCATTATTATAGATCTCTAGCTCAAGGTGAAGGTCAGTAGGTCAAAATGCAAATACACAGAGGTAGCGTCTACAGGGCAGAAATGAAAAATGACTCGGCAAAACAGAACCTTTGATGCGACAGATGCAGCTGAAAAAAGTCTTAATATGAAAATTATAATACGCCAAGAGACAGAAAGAGTCAAACCCCACTGCCTCTGTATATACAGAACATTCATCCTACAGATTTTCTTAATGAATATTTTAGCATATGTCAGTTGATAGGCGTATACATTTAATATGATACTTTATATATACATACAGAAGCAAGATATTAAATCACTCCGACAATCGATGAGAAAATCGCCCTCCCCTGTGTTGTGTATCAAATGACGATGAATCACTCAGACTGTTCTAATTATAACAAGATTCAAACTAAACCGTGATGCAAGTATATCCCGAAATATCGACATCTCCTGACGGCACCGACACCCGACAATAGAAGGGTTTAGATAGACTGTCTTACTTTTGATAACAATTGTCTAAGTATAATACACAATATAATATTCAAATATAATAATTGATTATATTATGCCTTTTTTAAAATTCTTAAAGCATAGGACAGAAGAATCATAGGACTGTTATGACATACTGCCATTATGTTGCGTAGCCGATTTTAGTTGTTATTTTCTGAAAGTCCTCTGAAAGCACTTCAAATGATGTCTTTTTCCATTTGCCTACAAATGTATATTATGTCTTGAAGAATATACAGTGGACATTATGTTTTTTTAAGAAATTATTATTATTTTTTTTGGGGGGGGGGGGGGGGGAGGGGGTTATTCAATGAAAATTTTTTTTTGTTTTTTGTTTTGTTTTAAATGACAAACCAAATCAGAAACCTTTAAATTCAAACATACACCACATCAAATGAAGATGATGAATAAAACTACAGTTTTTGGGGGGTTTTTATTCAATGAAAATCTACACATCCCAATGCAGTCATCTACAAGTGGTATAATAAATGACAAACCAAATCCGAAACCTTTAAATTCAAACATACACCACATCAAATGAAGATGATGAATAAAACTACAAAATATACGTGGATCACAGTCATATCAAATCATCCGATGAAATTCTGAATATTTCAGCATACATATCAGTTCAACATATGTATCAAGGTTTTATATTTAAATTACATTTTAGTTTTCACACCCTTAATGAAAATCACTGGAGTTCAAACCATGAATGATTTAATCTTAATATCTGTTATGCAATTGCAATTTTCCCATTCTCCAAAATCCAAACCCTAGTTACCCGTCAAGAAGCAGCAAGAGCAGGCCATGATGGCCATATTTATTTGGTAAACATGAATCATGGTGACTATTTTGATATACGAAGCATCTTACCATGTAAAGGATTATGATGTAGAACCCACGTCCTCTGAGAATTCTTTATTCTGCGATGTAAGCTCCCATACCAATACATATTCAAATTAAATTTCCTCGTTCTTGAGCGCCTGGGCCGGGTGTTATATCCTTCGTGACTTATCTGAGGCATGGTTGCACTCGACATGCCAACGTCTTTGTTACTGACTAACCTATTTTCTTTTAGCATTTTGATTTAACGAGTCTTCTCCAAGACATACTTGAACTTGTCCCCGTCTTAATTCCATATAAACAAGACATGCTAGTCGTTATGCCCAGATTTACGGCTAGCCGAGGGGAAAAGCAACAAGTAAGATACTCTGACTCCCAGTATCTGTTTGCATTCCTTTACTCCTTATTGACAAATCAGGCCCACATCCAATTAAAGTATCTCGTGAATTGTTCAGATTAATTGAAAATTTTCTGGATCACAAATAAAATCTGGATAATTCAATCTTGGCATTTGTGTTTCTGAAGTCAATCCGGATGCTACATCATCTGTAGCACTGAGGAGCTATTTGTCCTTTGTCGCGAGTCACATTTTTGTAGCGAGTTTTTCATTGGACAATTATTGATTTGGATAAGTTATAAACAGTGTAAAAGATAACATTAGCGGATAGTCCCTTTTATTTATGTCTCTTCGTTATTAATTCACACGTGAAGAAGGCTGTAAACCGATTACTAATATATCTACTATTCAATTTGTTCCAAGCCACAATCCGCATTAGGGTTCTCAAGTTACACGGTAATATTATACATAGACATTTGAATTTCTCATTCTCTCATACGCCACTGCATTCAATCTTGAAATTGCCCTAAAAAATCCAATTTCTCATGAATTTTGATCAGTAATTCATCATTCCCCGATAAAATCCTGAAGGCACAAAATAAGAAAATCCCAAATTCCGATTGCAAGATTTATACTCTGGGAAACGCTGGAGCGAGTCAATGAAAACGTTGTCAATCACGTGGGGCAATGTGGCTAAACACTAGCGTGGAGAGAGCCCTATATGGTGCTAGAGACGAAGGAAAAGTAGGCTATACCGTGCAATTTTCGATAACTGTCCAATTAATCTCGATAGCATAGCATTACAACCTAAAATCAAATACTTGTTGGATTGCAGACTTCAAGGAAGATTCATCGTCAAGTAAAATAATTCATCGAACTGCAAACAAGACTTTGTCTTGTGATGGGTCAAAGAACGAAGAAACAACCGACAGTTACATAAATACTCGCATTAAATCTCAGAAACCAAAATAAGACCTTATAAAACATTTCGAAACTCCGTTTATGACCATCTGAATATTGTGGAATATTTCTGGTTATATACACTCATAGATTCGAGCGAATAAATTCGAGAGTGTACATTACTATTCATTTACTCCAGCACGACTGTTACTACAACAGAATGGCATATGCAGGTATAACGCTGTGCATGGAGGATATCGGCGACCACAGCGGGAAGGAGCATTTAAATCAAGGCGACGCTTTATATACATTGAATGTCCACTGTGCTTAGAATTACAACATCAGCTTTAGAATTATATCCTACGTCATTATAAGTCAATGACTGCTTTTATTTTCTTTCTTTTTGTATTTCTTTATGCCATCACTATCGGCATGCCTGAAACCGGAACCGGAAATTATGCAAATGCCCGCTCATGCAGAATATTGTGCTTGCCAGCATAGTGATAACATTCGGTAGACATTTACAAATATATTCAAATTTCTTATTAATCTATCCTTTTTATCGAGATTGAACATAGCTATTTCTGCACGAAGCTCTCGTATACAAAGATGACCGGATATTCATAATTTCGGATTGAAATGGCACGTTTTCAGGTCATAGTAAAAAAGCTTATGAAGAGAACTGAAGACGGTCTTATAATCTACCCAGTAGGAATAGATTAACAAAACGGGAAGGGTTTCAAGAAAAAAGTGGGCAATGCGCGAATCAAAATATTACTAGTAATGATAATGATTTTAAGGCAAAAGTTACGTGGAGTTATTCTTGAAGATTACAAATTGTTCTTTTTTTTTTTTTTTGGAGTGTTTGATGTTTTTCACCGTGTTTGATGTTTTACACCGTGTTTGATATTTCACACGGTCACCGTGTTTGATATTTTAAACCATGTTTGTCAATGTTTTAATTCAATTACTTCCGACATCGTAGCGTTTAGCCGATGTTTGTCTTAGGCAAAAATGTCAGTATGAACTAGGTTTTTGTTTATATCACATGCTTTACCTCTGTTCTGATGTTGTGTCGATGTGACATTTTCTATCCACTGTTAGCCCAAATTTCTCTAAAACTCTAAAGTTTGTTTATTTTTTGCTAGTTTTCTCACGAAAACTGCATTTGTTTTAGAGTATTCAAGGAAAATTACCAATATAATTAAGTACTCCAAAATTCCCAATTTGTTGTAAATTCTTTGGTTGCTGCTAGACTCCTACATGTCAAACAGAGGGCGCGACATCTATAACGAGGCGGCAAAAGTAAAGGAGTAGATAAAATCAATGTACCCGGATGAAAACAACCCACCTAAATTGTCCCACCTACCAACATGCCCTGCATAACTGTATACGATCTCTGAGACAGAAAATAACAGTTTCCCCTATTCGTCCTGAAATTTTTCCGCGCACAACATACAGGATGACATAATTTTGAATTTAAGTGTACATAATAGGTGGCTCGGAGGAGCTCACTAATGGAACTTCCCTGTAAGCCATCTCTATCCAATAACAAAATGAACGGCCAACAACGCCAGGACCTCCCGGACACGCCATCACTGACCAGCTTTATTGGTTTTAACGACACGATGGCATGTGAATATGTTAGCTGCAGCGCAGAATTGGTAAGAGTTAAATACTGTTTATGGAATGTCAGAATATTTTTTCCACAGTGGTAATGGTAGCAAATATATTGTGTGGGTATATAGGCCAACAGAGATATTCAGCTAGAGTGCAGACAAAGATAGTTCTAATAAGGGAAAGGGGGATCGGAAAGAGAGACAGACAAAAATACCGAAAGCCGAGCAAGGAGTTATATTATCAGCTCTGATAACGAACATGTGAAGCCCTGAAACAACACAATCTAGAGGACGTGGATTTTTAGGGGAAGGAATTGAAACTCGAAAAAAGCGGGAATGGCATTTTGGGGTTTGAATGAGGGAAGGCCACGGACAACAAGTAACACATGTAAGATGAAGGGGGTTGTTACCCGGATGACAACAGCCTCCTCAAGATGTAACGAACATCCAGGAACCAATGAAGGAATTCATTTGTCCAGACAGCAATAATATACTTGTAATCTAAGATAAGAGGATGAAACCATAAACATCAGAACAAGGGATTAGATAAGACAAATTCGCTTCGCCCAGATGAAGTTTTTCCACACCAGACACGATATAATGTGGAATTAGTCCGGATGAAGCCACCTAATGGGTCGGCTTAGGAAGAAATATCTCGGCATGTCCGAATCACTTCTCCCGGATATTCAATAAAGAGTGTGGTTTATTGACGACCGATCGGCTTTCAAACCTTTTATTTCTTTAGCGGCCCTCGGGGGAGACACTGTTGCTTCTTTCTGTCAGGTCCGCCATGAATCACGATAAATTAGTGCCGTGTATCGTCTCGAATGCGTAATACTCACAAATTACATTTGGTGGTAGCGCATCCGAGGGTGAAATTGACGGAGAAGGCTAAACAAATGTGGTAGGGGCTTCATTTTCTTGCTTTAAGAGGGAAATTAAATTTTGGATAACGATGAAATAGTTAAAGCGTGCAATGACTAAGGCTAACTTTATTGGAAACGTTCATGACAATGTCAGAAGGGGGAATTCCTACAGTGATTTAGGGGTGTGATACATGAATGCCGAGTCGAAGAGTCTTTCATGAAGGTGCTACTTAAAAGGTCATGATACGTAATGGATACGGAAGTGTATGGCTTTTAAATCTAATACACTCTGTTTGCAACACGCATTCTGATTGGTTAAATGTTTCACACACTGTAAGCAGATTCACCTTCCACTGCATTTTCTCTATGAAGTCACACCCCCCTTTGCAACGTCGTTGATGATGTCGTTCAAAATCAACGCGTTTAATCGTTTTTCAGGTCAAAAGGTCAAAAACTAGAATAGGATTACCATGCTAGTGTTTTACAAAAAACTGAAAGAGTATTGGTGAATCCCCAGTCAGAACCTGAATTTTACTGCGCGGCGCTACGATGTTGAAACACTCTAGTTGGGGATAAGTCTCGGGATTTATCGTCGCTTTATACGAAAAATCCTATATATTTTGAAATCTCATTACTTCAAACTGCGGTCACGTCATTTAAAGAAAAAAAGAGAGCCAGTCTTCGTACGATTCCTCCATGAATTTCGACAGTTTTGTAACTCATATAGCTCTTTTGCCAAAAATATTATTCAGCAGAACTGCATTACAGCCTACGATAAACACCGAATTTATCCCTCAGTTCACCCTGGGAAGGTTTCGGGAATTATCTTAATTTAGATCATGATAGTATGATGTCACGCCGACGTCGAGAATATAGTAAAGAAAAAGAAACCCAATTATACTCTGTTTAACGACCATGACGACCTACTGGTCACAGTAAATAACTCCCATGTTTATATTAATTCATAATTTGAATCAAATGTACAAAGTCAGATTATGAATTCTACAGTTGCCGGCAGTAAAAAACCCTAACAGACTGTGACTTTCCCAGCTTTGGTCGTTAGTTAATTTCACATTTTCCAATGAAAACGTGAAATGCAATACACAGTTACGTAACACAATCTTCCATTGCATAAGACAAGATCTCAAAAAACGATTTCGCATTCAAATCGAATTTGCAGTCTTAATTCCTTCTGGACATCGTCAAGTGCGTGAAATGAAACTTCAGCCTAATTCAATAATGTTTTCTTGGGCTGTAATGGGGTGTTTTAGTTCAATCTCGATCATGCCACCACACAAATATTTAACTAAATTTTCATCGCGGAATGAACTCATTACTGCCATTCATTTACTACATTCAAACTGGTGCGTGGAGCATTATTCTGTTACATTTTCAACTACATAATGGTCTTGTAAGGTCTGGAATATTTGTCTATAATTACTTGAAATTGACGACGAACCTCTCATGTTGTAGAAAATCTGGACGACTTGAATTAAGAGACTATTTCCATAAAATAATTTCGTACAAAAATCACTTCATACACTTAATGACCAATATTACGTAATATCTAAATATAGACATCTATAAAAGATAAAACCATGACGTGTTTTGCATGTCCGTGACTGTTGTTGTCATACAGCTGACTCAGACGGGGGTTTTTTTTTCGAAAAAAGAACCCGAAAAATCGAATGGGACCGTTTCGTATTTTAAAATTTAATAAAAGGAATATAATGAAATCTAGTAAATGAAATTCCGGGTGTGCAGTGATTGCTGATGCTGTATAACCACAGTTCATCCCAGACCCCCAGGCTATAAAACTTTTACCTTTGCTCTACTCTAAACCCAGACTCCAAACCCGTACTCAGACTCTAAACCCGTACTCAGACTCCAAATCAGTACTCAGGCTCCAAACCCGTACTCAGACTCTAAATCCGTACTCAGACTCCAAACTTGTACTCACTAGAGCACAGCTCTCGAGTATGTGTACGGGTGATGTCATAAACGCTTCGAATACGGCTAAAAACTTCTTCAAGACCGTCAAGTGGATTGGACCGGTCACGAAAGATACGGGGATGGCGAGTTGGGTGGGTAAGTCTGTTATAAGCCTCCATAATTGGTTTAAACAGTATTTATTTGTAAATATTTACAGCAAATGAATAATGTACAATACATTCAGATAAGGATTTAGCAACAAGATATAATCTTATATAAAGCCATCTCCTTTTAAAACTAAATTAATTTTACATTACATTTTGGCCGAAAAAGGTGCATGTATATTCAAACCAGGTTCAAAATATGAGAATAGTATATATAAACATTAAAAGCAAGTGGAAAATTATATGAAAGACCAGCCATTTGTAGCACAAAGTGTATGCAATAATGTATTGTGGAAAAAAAAAACAGTTTGAAGGCGAAAATCGTGGTTGTGAGCTAACTATATGGAAATCTGTAATTGTTTTCTATAAACTCATGTACTTTTTGGAATATGTCTTCGTTAACTTCGTCGCTGTACAAACGACATCCTTCAAGCAGGATGCCCGTGTCGTATGCAACATTGATTTTCTTATTGTTGCATTTCTAATTTCGTTGTAATTTTGGCATGATAGTATGTAGTGGTGTGCGTCTTCTCTAGATCCACACAGACACTCATCTACGTCAGATATATGGTTTGCATATATAGTTCGGCATTGAGAGAGCTACAATTTAAACGTAAACGAGTGTGCAAAATCTGTATCTCCCTTTTGCCGAAATTAAAGTATTTAAGAGGATGTACAAAATCAGAGTTTAACATATATTTAAAAGATGACAAATAAGTACATAATTTTATATTTGAATTTAGATTATTCCACTCCCTTGCAGGTTGGGAGATAAATGAGCTACTATATACCATATTTACATTTCGAGTACGGTTCTGAGTATGATTCTAACCAATTTTGAGATTTTCGAGCACATGCTCGAGATTGGAGCACGCTGTCATGCTCCAATTTTTCATAACTCGATGAATTTCGAGTTGTACTCGAGTTTGAGCACTTACTCAATTTGGAGCACCCAGTCGTGCTACAAATAAGTTTTATAACCTCGGGGCCAGGTCACTTCCACGTTTATGTTTTCATAATTGACTTTGATGTCATCGAAAACTTGCCAATGAATTCTAAATTGGCATTATTTTACAAGATTTAAATGAAATAACGTCACAATCTCTAATGAGAACACTGATACTGGAATCAAAGACTTAAAGCGGAAGCGTGATTTTTGTTGAGACGACTTTTAATTTCCGTATCACGACATCGTGGTGGTCGGATTGCAGAAAAGCTTATTGTTACCAAGTTCAAAGTCTCATAAATAGTCATTTGGGTAATTAGTGTGCATTTCTTTCGCCAACTGTCGCATAAAATCTCGTTATCAATAAAGCATAGCTGTCAACAATAAATGTTACAATCATATAGCTTTCAGGTGTCAATGAGTGCGCAGTCTCCCAAATTGTATTAATGTTATCAACAAATGATTTATTGTAAATCGAACAACAACAAAGTGATTTAATTAATGCTTCAATTATAGAGTGAGCAATTAAAACGCGTCCATGACTCTCTTTGTGTATTGATTGTTTTTACAGAAAGTTAGTATCTCTTGTGCGGTCGCTACACCCACAAATTACATCCTGCTTGTGTCGTCGCTGCATATACAACTTAAATCTTGTATGAATGGTCGATACATCCACAACTAATATAACATCCTGTTTGTGCGGTCGCTACATCCGCAAAATACATCCTGTTTAAGGATTTGCTACACAAATAATTAACATCCAGTTTGTACGGTCGCTACATCCACAGCTTACATCCTGTATCTGCGGTCGCTACGCCCGTAACTAACATCAAGTTTGTACGGTCGCTACATCCACAACTTACATCCAGTTTGTACGGTCGCTACATCCATAACTAACATCCTGCTTGAGCGGTCGCTACATCAACAACTTACATCCCGTTTGTGCGGTCGCTACATTCATAAAGTACATCCTGCTCGTGCCGTCGTTACATCTATAACTTACATCCTATGTATCTCATCCAAGATCTAATGCATCCGACTGAATGAGCAGTCACCTTGAGTGAGCTTATTCCCTTGTTTTTACTTCTATTTACTGAGCTTTCATGTACCTTTCACCATAATATTGTACTTACATAGTAAACCTTCAGTTTTCGCTGGTAATACTAGACAATATACCAAGAAACAGACATTATCAGAGGAAATGAGGGAGAAATCGAACCTGACTATCAAATATGAGTAAAATTGAAAAGATTTCGAATTGGTCGTATATAAAAGCAAAATGCATTTGTTGTAAAATTTAAATAAATCCCCTGAACCGCTGCTATAACGATATTTTGCTGATAACAAAATCAGCTTTGAACGCATGAAAATGACTTATTACGGCAGGCATATCTCCCAGATATATACACAGCTAAGACAACTATAAACTAAACATTGTATATTAAGACTAGAAAAGTTTTTTCAAAAGTATCAATGGTTAGGTGCTCTACTCGTGACCGAGAGGTCCCGGGATCGACTCTCGCCGGTGGTCTGTCTGTGTTCTGTCTTTCGAATGAAACAGTTAACACCGAGGTCCCGTGTCACGGTAGACGTGGCACGTAAAAGAACGTAAAAGAAAGGGGGTGGGGGGTCGTTGCATGGGACTTTATTTTTGTGCACTGCATCAGGCCGATGTGGTCACCATAGAAGTACAATGATCTTGTGTGACGTCAAATAGATTCAAAACAAAAAAATCTAAATTGTTGTTTCGGTAGAAATGCATATAGAAATGCATTGTGGGTAACGCATGAGAAGGAAAAATTATCCGCATGATCATGTATACTACACGTAAAATCGATAAAAAAACTTTTCCTTCCTATTATTCGTTTTTATCCTAAAAATATTCTTTCAATTCACAATTTCCTTTCCTTTTCAAACTATTTTAGAAAGTTTCTACTTTGTCAGGTCGGTTAAGTCAGAAACTCGTCCATGGGTAATGATACAGACTCAGAGCGACTAATAAAATACTGATTGGCAATTAAAGACTGATAACGTAAATCAAAAGCATGAATAAGATAAGAAACTGAAGTAAAAAACATGTCGGTTCTAATCTCCCAAAGTCGTCAAAGCGTTCATTGGGGTTTTTGGCTAGAAAGCATGCTGTCAAAGAAACCGAGGAAAAATGTCTATGAATAATTTCCGCGCAATATGCAAATATGATTATATCAATGTAAAGTAGCGAGAGAAAATAATCTACAGCATTGAGGCGAGAGGCATTGATTCTGACGCTTTTGTAGCCAAGTTTGTAACACAATCATCAAGCGAATTAAGCGTGGCGGAAGTGAGGCAATAACGAGGTCTGTAGACCGCAACGCGCTAAGTGCCGGTCCAAATTCCAAGAAAGCTCGCTAATGGAATAAAACAGTGTCCGCGGCGGTGTCAGTGACGTGATTCAAGAGAAGGAATGAACTACGTAGACATAAATCGTGGTCTGGTTAGAGGAGTGGGTTAGAGTGATGTAGAGGGACACGAGAAATTCGGGGAAATCGCCCGACAGATGGTTATTTCAGCACACACCGCGTGATTTAGCGTATTACTGATAAAAAAATCAATCATCTGGAGAGAAAAAACCCCCTCAAAATATACCCATTAAACTTCTAGAAACGCAACACTTTAGTACAGCGCTCACACTAAATTGGTCTAATACTCAGAACAGCACACTTAAATGGTCTAATGGTCAGAAAAAACCCCTTATGGACAGAACTCGTCCATGGGTTAAGATCTTGTGTAGCGTGCGATTTTACTGGAAGTCCATTCCATTCATTTACATGTAGTTGCATTGATTGATTGATTGATTGATCGACTATAGTTGACATCACTCCACGATTATTTCACGTATATGTTGACGACACCGTTGTGATGTATTGCAGAGGAATTTATACCCGTGCACGGACCCACCGGAAGCAACGGATCCACCGGAAGCAGTGAGGGATCTTTTACATGTCATGCCTATCGTGTCACGGACCCACCGGAAGCAGTGAGGGATCTTTTACATGTCATGCCTATAGTGTCACGGACCCACCCGAAGCAGTGAGGGATCTCTTACATGCCATGCCTATCGTGTCACGGACCCACCGGGACCAGCGAGGGATCTTTTACATGTCATGCCTATCGTGTCACGGACCCACCGGAAGCAGTGAGGGATCTTTTACATGTCATGCCTATAGTGTCACGGACCCACCCGAAGCAGTGAGGGATCTTTTACATGCCATGCCTATCGTGTCACGGACCCACCGGAAGCAGTGAGGGATCTTTTACATGTCATGCCTATAGTGTCACGGACCCACCCGAAGCAGTGAGGGATCTTTTACATGTCATGCCTATCGTGTCACGGACCCACCGGAAGCAGTGAGGGATCTTTTACATGTCATGCCTATCGTGTCACGGACCCACCGGAAGCAGTGAGGGATCTTTTACATGTCATGCCTATAGTGTCACGGACCCACCGGAAGCAGTGAGGGATCTTTTACATGTCATGCCTATCGTGTCACGGACCCACCGGGAGCAGTGAGGGATCTTTTACATGTCATGCCTATCGTGTCACGGACCCACCGGGAGCAGTGAGGGATCTTTTACATGTCATGCCTATCGTGTCACGGACCCACCGGAAGCAGTGAGGGATCTTTTACATGTCATGCCTATAGTGTCACGGACCCACCGGAAACAGTGAGGGATCTTTTACATGTCATGCCTATCATGTCACGGACCCACCGGGAGCAGTGAGGGATCTTTTACATGTCATGCCTATAGTGTCACGGACCCACCGGAAGCAGTGAGGGATCTTTTACATGTCATGCCTATAGTGTCACGGACCCACCGGGAGCAGTGAGGGATCTTTTACATGTCATGCCTATCGTGTCACGGACCCACCGGGAGCAGTGAGGGATCTTTTACATGT
Source organism: Pteria penguin (assembly GCA_035048485.1). Taxonomy (NCBI): domain Eukaryota; kingdom Metazoa; phylum Mollusca; class Bivalvia; order Pterioida; family Pteriidae; genus Pteria; species Pteria penguin. The sequence continues at coordinate 59,990,617 of CM068585.1, read as the reverse complement.
CATGCCTATATTGTCATGGACCCACCGGAAGCAGTGAGGGATCTTTTACATGTCATGCCTATAGTGTCACGGACCCACCGGAAGCAGTGAGGGATCTTTTACATGTCATGCCTATCGTGTCATGGACCCACCGGGAGCAGTGAGGGATCTTTTACATGTCATGCCTATATTGTCACGGACCCACCGGAAGCAGTGAGGGATCTTTTACATGTCATGCCTATAGTGTCACGGACCCACCGGAAGCAGTGAGGGATCTTTTACATGTCATGCCTATAGTGTCACGGACCCACCGGAAGCAGTGAGGGATCTTTTACATGTCATGCCTATCGTGTCACGGACCCACCGGGAGCAGTGAGGGATCTTTTACATGTCATGCCTATCGTGTCACGGACCCACCGGAAGCAGTGAGGGATCTTTTACATGTCATGCCTATCGTGTCACGGACCCACCGAAAGCAGTGAGGGATCTTTTATATGTCATGCCTATCGTGTCACGGACCCACCGGAAGCAGTGAGGGATCTTTTACATGTCATGCCTATCGTGTCACGGACCCACCGGAAGCAGTGAGGGATCTTTTACATGTCATGCCTATCGTGTCACGGACCCTTCGGAAGCAGTGAGGGATCTTTTACATGTCATGCCTATCGTGTCACGGACCCACCGGGAGCAGTGAGGGATCTTTTACATGTCATGCCTAGCGTGTCACGGACCCACCGGAAGCAGTGAGGGATCTTTTACATGTCATGCCTAGATTGTCACGGACCCATCCAAAGCAGTGAGGGATCTTTTACATGCCATGCCTAGCGTGTCACGGACCCACCCAAAGCAGTGAGGGATCTTTTACATGTCATGCCTAGCGTATCACGGACCAACCGGAAGCAGTGAGGGATCTTTTACATGCCATGCCTAGCGTGTCATGGACCAACCGGAAGCAGTGAGGGATCTTTTACATATCATGCCTAGCGTGTCACGGACCCACCCGAAGCAGTGAGGGATCTTTTCTGCGACATGCCTATCACGACACAGGACCTCGGTTCTTACTGTCTCATCCGAAAGACAGAACATCGCCGTGCCCATGACGGGAGTTGAACCCGGGACCTCTCGGTCACGAGCCGAATAGCTTATCCACTAAGCAACACCAGCTCACGTTTAATTGAATCATATGCATACCTAACTTGACAAGTAGGCCAGTAGGTGGCAATTCTATTCCTCGGTTTGCGCTAGGATCTCGCGCAAAAGCTGTTACTCTTCAGATTACTTCACTATAAGTACCGATATCATTGTTTTCTGTACTTTACGACTAAAATACGAGTTGCATCAATCACCATTCCGGGGCTGCATCGTTAGAGAACATGGTTCATTTTCAATTAGACGGGAGAAAATCAGATTAAGTTCCTTTCATGAATAATGAAACTTCTTTTCCAACCTTCTTAACAGAAATTTCAAACCGTTTTCAAAGAGTTCTTTGCTCGATTTTCAATGTGTAACGCCGAGATGAAAGATGAACGAATGTAAATCGAAAGTGGATAATGAGGGTATTCCCCTTAATCTGCTTAAAGGATGGCAATGTCGAACTTTAAGGCGAAACAAGAAGGCGCTGCCATTTCAAATTCAATTTATGACAATCGATCTAAAGCATAAACGTGTCATTAACTTCCATTAACTGTAGAAAACCTGATAAGCACATCTTTCCTTCTTACCGTTATTCAGTAAATGAACTGCTTCAACAATGGCGAATTTATCTCTAGGTCCGAAGATCAAGGTTCAATACCTCACTGTCGGCAATATTTACCTCTTCAAAAGGAAATCAAGTAACCAGCAAAGGCTAAAGTACATTTTGTTCTATGGATTTCCCCACTGTTTTGGATACGACACACACTGACACAGAGGGAATCGAGTTCATAATGGATGTGATAGCAAGAAAAGGGGTCCCTTACTGCCTCCGTTTGGCAAAAATACGGACTGCCCCTAGTCGAATTGATGTTTCACTTCAACTTGCGCATGAAATATAAATTTCTACACTTGATCTTCCTTAATTCTTTTTAGAAAGGTTGGTTGGTTGATTGATGTTTTACGTCGCTTTCAACAATATTTCAGTTATATCGTGACATGGAAGCAGGAGGTTACCAACCTCTTAAACATAGTGGCGCAACCCGGGATCGAACCCGGATCGTCGGCGCCGCAAGCCAAGCGCTTAACCACTACACCACGCCTGCCCCTTTTAGAAAGGAGGGGGGATGTTACGTCACGTCACGCTATGATAGTTTAACAAATCAACACGGCATCTGCCTGGTGCATAAGGGTCCATCCGAGGCTGCGAGGGATTGTTTACGTGCCAACTTCTATCCTTACTCGGACCCACCCGAGGCTGCCAGGGATTGTGTACATGCCAACTTCTATCGTGACTCGTACCCACTCGAGGCTGCGAGGGATTGTTTACGTGACAACTTCTATCGTGACTCGTACCCACTCGAGGCTGCGAGGGATTGTTTACGTGACAACTTCTATCGTGACTCGTACCCACCCGAGGTTGCGAGGGATTGTTTACGTGACAACTTCTATCGTGACTCGGACCCACCCGAGGCTGCGAAGGATTGTTTACGTGACAACTTCTATCGTGACTCGGGCCCACCCGTGGCTGCGAGCGATTGTTTACGTGACAGCTTCTATCGTGACGCGGACCCACCCGAGGCTGCGAGGGATTGTTTACTTGACAACTTTTATCGTGACTCGTACCACCCAAGGCTGCGAGGGATTGTTTCATCAGTTATGAATAGAATGTGACACCACAATGCGGCACCGCAACGCGGAACCACAATTAAGAAATTTTAATGAATCTTGCACAAATGCGTGGATAATCGGCAAATCTAATGTCTCTGAAGAGTGTTCCCCAACAACAACGCCGCCATGCAATGACCTTTTCTATGGCCCGATCTGGAGCCCGGGACCTCCGGGCCATGATCAAGGCTCGGTACAGACTGACCAAGGCCGACTATCAAATGTATTAACTAAGTACAATCCAATTGCTAAATAATAAGTACAGACAAACATGACTTCAATCAATAACGTATCTCTTCCCATTTCCATTATTCTACTGTTAAGAATCTTCTTTAAGACGATTATGGTTTCGGAGTGAACGACCTTTGCAATAACACAAAAATAAATGCAAAGGCGATTTTTATAATTCAGAGTTATTTCCCCCTTTGAGTAGGTATCCCATGTCAAAAGCTATAGTGACGTCAAAGAATTCTTCAGGAGGCCTCCTTTTTGTCTCTTTATTTTCCTTAATTAACATCCGTCTCTAGCACTGAAGTATGTCACAATCATTCAACGTGAACTACCTGTTCTAGGGTTAGATAACTGTATATAATGAAGAGCTCAATGACATTCCGTAACCCCCCCCCCCCTTTTCTCTAATCTTTACAATTTAATCATATAATTTTGTCAATTTTCCCTACATATGATGTGTACATGCCATATGTTTTCTTAATATACATAAAAAAGCAAATCAAACTTTTGGGAGGGGGCCTCAGGGGGGCCACAATCTACGTCTAAAGGCTAGAGTGGAGGTTTGTTGTTTTCCAATTTCATTATAAAAGTTATTGTACAATCTGCCAAAAATGCGGTGTGTGTGAAGGGAGTCCCCCCCACTACCTATACTTGATATGACTGGTAAATCAGATACTACCTAAATAGTGAGTTTTTTTCTCTATTTATATTATTCTATAACATTATTAGTATGAATTTATTCTTAATCAACAAATTAAATGCTACAGAAATTAAAGTTTATAGAAAATTGTTGAACTTTTTTAACACAATGGGTACATTTCTCTAATCACTAGTGTTACTATCACTAGTATTGAATTGATTACTGTTCTCTCTTTTCATTTCAGTACTGTTAATCACTTGTATTGCAATTTTCATGTGATTTCTTTTTTTTCATGATGATCTCACTTTGATATATTCCTTTTTTGTATTACTGATATATATATATATATATATATATATATATATATATATATATATATATATATATATATATATATACAAGTTATAGTTAAAAGATTAAATCAAGAGTAGCGATCATTTTGCCGAAGATAGTCTTCATTACCCTTGATTTTTCCTGATCTGACCTGATTGACATTTTTTTGCATTGAATCATACCCATAAAGTTATGTGAAAATCAAGGTCCTACAAACAAAAAGTGTATTAAAGTACACCTATACAAATCTGAGAAGAATATCTCTAGTTTTGTTTTGGGTCTTCAATAAATGGTCAGTTAACGCACACGGTCGTGACAGTAAGGCCTTAGGTTCAATTCCATCAAAACGCCAAACAAATTTCTGTCTTTTGTATGAGATAGTAAAAAAACATGATCTCATGTCAGTAGACATGACATGTAAAAAATCCTGCAGTGCTTCATGTGGATCTCTTGCATAATGCTAAAAGTTCAAAATTTGTATTAGACACATGGTTTGTACTGAAACATAGAATTCAGAGTCCAGGGCTCTTCCAGGACTCTAGGTCTTCCAGGACTCTAGGTCTTCCAGGACTCTGGGTCAATTTCCCAGGCCTTACTTTGTATGAAAACTAACAGACAACAATAAAGAATACAATGAGTATTGTACGGAATGTCACCTTTTAATTTTATTTTGTTTCAGACACGCTTTGTTGCTAGTAAAACATGAAGTGAGAAAACAGTGAGTATACTTCTACGCATGTATAAACGTTAAAAACGGACCCGGACCCAGACGTGACAAATCGGGATATAATGTTAGAAAAATCCAGGATTTTTCCAGGTAGGAGATTAAAAATCCAGGAATTCCTAGGCCTAATCATATTTTTCAGGTGTTTTCCAGTTGCTGCTTCAATTTTCCAGGTATTTTCCAGGCTGTGTGAACCATGAGACAGATACTGTCACCATGTGAATGTACTAACCTAGGTGTGACATACTACAAAAATCATGTTTTCCTTTTTTCATAGTTATAGTCTTCAAGACTTCCTGGCATTTATCCCTCACTTCTTGTACCAGTAGAAAAAACAAAAATAAAATAAAATACCCCAAAGTCACATTCAAGATAAAATACCCCTTGTCATATTTAAAATATACAGGCCTAAAAGACAAAGGATTCGTTTTTTGGAGGATTTTTTGACTTTACATAAGTGAACTGTAGTGACATAATGACCGAAAAATCTTCTTACCTTGAGGTGACGTTGCCATGGTAACAGATAGGTATTATCAGCATATAAAATCTGTTCTTTTTTGTGTTCTATTTCATGTGTCTATCTGAAAACAGAAAACAGATTATAATACAAAGAGAGACAACTCTCTCAAAACAAATCTACAAAAATTAATCGTTAGGTGTTATAATTGTTGTATCTCTTTTAACATCGTTAGATACATATTGTGAGCTACAGCCCATCACTCTCTAAAACACAGTGCTGTAGTCAGCTACTGAAAGTAGTTGTCTGATTGGAACATCACACCTGCATCACATGCAATCACATGTGCCACACGGTGAGTTTTCTATCACTTAAATAGCAAATTTCCATTTCAATTTGTACACATACACTTCTAAGCTCCCATTAACATGTGTGAGTACATAAGATACTTGTGAGGGGTTAATGCTATATAAGCGATTCATGGGGATTAACTTGCTTTCCTTCTCTGTCATGCAAAGGAAGAAAGATAACTATGTCTGGAAAATGTATTTGACCAAGAGTTATCTTTCTTGAACTGTTGATTCAATGTATAATTTCTTCAAAACTCACACTGATATATTCATTAGAGCTCTCAGATCAGACAGAAGTTCTTTCTTCTAAACTACACAAAGCAAGAAAGATAACTCTGTCTAGAAAATGCATCTGACCAAGATTTATCTTTCTTGAACTGTTGATTTAGTGTACAATTTATTCAAAACTCAGAGTTATATTCATTTGAGAGATCTCAGATAAGATATATTAATTCTTTCTTATCATTTCGAAAGATAAAAAGTGCTTCCTCTACAGCTGAGTCAGATCACTTTTGCCTTTCTATAAACTTTATGCACAGGAAAGAATAGGTTAACATTTGTATCAGTAATTCACCTCAGTTTCCTTTTTAAAAGACAATACCTCTGTTGGTTGTTTGCTTTATGAGTCTGTATTATGTGAGACTTTACACAAGGACTATGTCTTCAATATTTACAGCACAGACTTGTCTAGTGGTATTCCCATGAGGACACAGGTTTAATTCCAGCTGTCGGTTTATAGGACAAAATGATGAAGCTCTGCACCAAGCAGGTGCCACTTTCATGTAAGGGATATAATCTTTGGCATAAAATACTCATAAAACAAACAAAAGTAACAAGGACAAGTAACAGTTACAGTGACAGACCTACGTGGCTTCTGAGTAGGAAACCACTTAGTCATACTGACAGACTTGCGCGGCTTCTGAGGAGGAAACCACTTACAGTTACACTGACAGACCTACGTGGATTCCGAGGAGGTAACCACTTAGTTACACTGACAGACCTATATGGCTTTTGAGGAGGAAACCACTTACATTTACACTGACAGACCTACATGGCTTTTGAGGAGGAAACTACTTACAGTTACACTGACAGACCTACATGGCTTTTGAGGAGGTAACCACTTACATTTACACTGACAGACCTACATGGCTTTTGAGGAGGTAACCACTTACATTTACACTGACAGACCTACATGGCTTTTGAGGAGGTAACCACTTACATTTACACTGACAGACCTACATGGCTTTTGAGGAGGTAACCACTTACAGTTACACTGACAGACCTATGTGGCTTCCGAGTAGGTTACCACTTAGTTACACTGACAGACCTATATGGCTTTCGAGGAGGTAACCACTTCGTTACACTGACAGACCTATGTGGCTATTGAGGAAGAAACCACTTACAGTTACACTAACAGACCTACATCGCTTCCGAAGAGGAAACTAGAGGACTTGGAGAACATTGGAGACACCATCAGCACTTAAGAGTTACACTGAAGACCTACAATCCAGACTTGATGAGAAACATAAGAGAGTATGGTAAGGGGGCATGCCCAGAGGCTACAAGATGTTGACACACTTTAAAAATAGGGGGGGAGGGATGGAAGCTTGGGAAAAAGCCACCTGCTCATGCAGTACATCTCTGCTTAATAAAGGTGTGCACACAGCATCCAAATGAATATCTATTGGTTATTCTTTAAATAATTTCATACAGAAATGTCTTGTTTATGCCCGTTATTGTAAACATTAGGGAATTTCGTAAACGTTTCACACTCCACTGTATCAGAGAAATATTTAGATACTGGATTCATTTTATGTACAGTAAAACCATATTGTTTATATATTAGTTTATACAAGACATGAACAAAAAGAAACCAAATGTTACTTAGGAGGGAAAGGTGCAGTGCTGGTTAAGAGGTACAAACAGGTTATATATTGGTTTATACAAGACATGAACAAAAAGAAACCAAATGTTACTTAGAAGGGAAAGGTGCAGTGCTGGTTAAGAGGTACAAACGATCCAGGTTCGATACCCTGATCTCGTCAGTTTACCCAAGAGAATGATTACCTCCTGCTTCTATGTCTCTATATGACGGGAAAATTGTTGGAGGTGATGTCAGAGGTAAGTCAAGCTAACAACTTGAGAGAGAGGTATGGCAAGTCAAACTTAAGGGGGGAGATGTTCACAAACAACTTGAGAGAGAGATATGGCAAGTCAAACTTAAGGGAGGAGATGTTCACAAAAAAATTACAATTATTTACATCAACATTTATAACTGAAAATGTTATTCTTCACTCATGTTTTAGATAACTGAGATGCCATTTTAAAGGAGGTCTAATTGTGATCTTACTTTTACCTTATTCATGATCACAAATTTTCGGCCACTTGTCTTTTATCAAGTGATCAAAATGATACAAATATAGAGCTATGTAAAGTCCATCACTATGCCAAGTTGAATATGATGGTAAATGTACAATACCTTGACGTAGGATATACAAGTATGTGCACAAAAACAGGATTCAATGCTATTCTATTCATATTGCAAGCATGAAATTTTTTCCAAACTCCCTACCCCTTCTCCCTTTTGGCTGAAAAACTCAACCAGACAGACATTTGACTTAAGTTTCTAATATTTGTTTATTGGTTTTCCTATAAAGTTCATTCTGTTTCACAAAGAGATACTACAGCTCTATGTTTACATGTAATTGTTTCATCCTCTGTGACTCTTGTAGAAGGGGCAGGCATGGTGTAGTGGTAAAGTGCTTGGCTTGCGGCACTGATCATGACGATCCGGGTTCGATTCCTGGGTTGCGCCACTATGTTTAAGAGGTTAGTAACCTCCTGCTTCCATGTCACAATATAACTGAAATATTGTTAAAGGCGACGTAAAACACCAACCAACCATCCAACCAACTCTTGTAGAATGTTAAAACCAATAAAAAGTGTAAAGAAAAAGTCACAATCATATGCTTAAAGCTTGGCCATGATGAAAAAATAGGTTAAAGGCTTCTCAATATTGAAGTCAAAGCCTCAGGTTTTGACACGTATATATGAAATTCAACGAAACACTACAGTACATAACTAGGTTAAAGTGTGGTACTTAGCCAACTTGGCTATTTGAGGACCCAGACTGGACAGAGGAAAAGTTACAGTGTGTACAAGTGTGACACTTTTGTCTGCTCAGTAACTGAGGTCCTTATTGAAGTCAGAGGATTGAAGATCTACCTCAAGACTTATCAGAGGTTGAGGGCTACATCTCATAATTCAATATCAGCACAATGCTTCAGTCCACTAAACCACTGTAGTCCTTAACTAAGTCTGAGGACCAAGGACTGAATCTAAGACTGTACAGACATGGGAAGTAACAATCAAGTACAAGAGTAAGACATTGCTTCAGTCTACTCAGTTGTGGCCGTCCGTACTGAAGTCTAAGGACAAAGGATCGACTCACAGATTGAACAGAGGTAGGAATTAACAGCACCTACAGGACACTGCTTTAGTCCACTCAGTCATGGGGGTCCTCACTGAGGTCTATGGACCAGGAATCGACTCTCAGACATAAAAGACATGGGAAACAACAGTCAATTACAGGACACTGCTATAACCCACTCAGTCATGGAGGTCCTGACTGCTCACTGAGGTCTGTGGACCAGGGATCGACTCCCAGACATAAAAGACATGGGAAACAACAGTCAATTACAGGACACTGCTATAACCCACTCAGTCATGGAGGTTCTGACTGCTCACTGAGGTCTGTGGACCAGGGGCCAGTTGTTCGAAACTTTAACCACTGGTTAAGCTAATCAATGGTTAATTTTCATCTGATTATATCTTTGAATTGAGAAGACTTTTAGTCATGGTCTGTGTAATGATTTGTAGCACATGTAACCATCAAGGTAATGTAATTTAGATATTTACACATAAATCTTATTAATCAAACTAATTGTCTCTTAAACTTTAACCACTGTTTAGCTTAACCAGTGGTTAAAGTTTCGAACAACTGGCCCTAGGGATTGACTCCCAGACATAACAGACATGGAAAGTAATAATCAATTACAGGACACTACTTTACCCACTCAGTCATGGAAGGTTCTTACTGAAGTCAGAGGACGAGAAACTAATGTCCATGATATGACTTACAGTGTGTATGTCCTGTTGCTTCTTTTAAGTGCTTTACTTGAATTTAGAAGGGAAAGTTATCAGTGAAAATGAAATTTTGTCGGATCGACGACAAGTCTGGTTATACTGACGCCGGTCCGTTAAATAATCTTAAATTTCTGGGCTGATTGTCTGCTGTTTCCCAGAAGCGATTTTGGTTTCAAACTTATTTCTAATGTCATCATGATGTACATTTTGCTTTCAGTCTTGTAAAAATTGCTTCAGTCTGGTGAATTATCCTAGTTTACCACACCAAATGTCCTGTAAACATTTTTACTATTTCATACTCACTGAGAAAAATTTATAGCCAACTGCCATTTAAGTAAAGCAGCAAGAATACCTCACTCTTTGTGTGACGACAAATTACTCACTTAGCCTATATTACATGCCTTCACGTTCACTGGAAATTTGGTGGAAAATCGTTGAAGTATTTTAACGAGAATGAAAACATTTGTCCTTAGAGAAATATCAATCAATACATGAATTTTTCTGATGAGTTTGTATTTCATTGATCTCATTCTATAGTACTCACGTCAGAATATTGGTTGAAAGGCCATAAAACAATATGGCTACCAAGTCTTCAGCTAATCAATACCAAGGAGAGTTCCAGGATCTGAAAAAATCAATCACAAATACACATATTATGAACGCTGTCATCGATGTTACCATGAATGATGGGGTTCAAGGAATTCTCCCTGAGTGCCATACAAGCAATCAGGTAACAAGGAGACATGGATCCTTAATCAGCATACAGACATCAGACCATAACTAATTACAGGATCTGGGGGTCCATGACCCTGTCTTATAATTACAGATATACTAGTAGCAAAAGTAGGGGTTTCATTTATGGTCTTTTCATTTCATTTCACTATTTACTCAATTTTCCACTTCTTTAACCATGTTATTATTTATTCATTCTCTCGTTTATCAATTAACCGGTATTTAAAATTTACTTGGTATTCTTAGTATGGGTTTTTTCAGCATGTTCAGGGGGTAGGGGAGCTGTCATAGTTGCAGCAAGGTGAAAAAAAATCCACAATGTGATGACAATGAAGATAATAAGATAATTACATGTAGTACTGTAGTAGAATAGATATCTCCCTGAGGACTGCAAGTCAAAAATCACAACTTGTCAAAGTGCACAATGGAGAGATGTTTAAATGAATCTGACCTTGACCTCTTTTCAATCAATCTTGATCATGATTTCCTATATCATATTGTTTTGTCTTTACAACAAAATTTAAATACTATTCATAATCTTTTTCTCAACAAATGGTACATATGAATTGCATATCAACATTTCCTTTAATTATTTAGGGCAAACAAGTTGGTATGCTGGTTAAGCACTGTGTTTATAATTTATAAAGTGAACATGAAATGTAGCATATACAGACCTGGTACTATCTGAAACGTAGGTCACACTGATCTGGAACCACATGAAATGTAGGTCACACTGACCAGGTACTACATAAAATGTAGGTCACTCTGACCTGGTATCACATACAATGTAGGTCATGCTGAACTGATACCACATGAAATGTAGGTCATGCTGACTTGATACGACATAAAACGTAGGTTAAATTGATCTGGTGCCACATTAAATGTAGGGCTCACTGAAAAGGTACCACCTCAAATCAAAAACAATGAATGACGTCTCCCTACATGTAAAATATGAAGTCTGTATTACCTACTTCCCAAGATTTTTTTCCTGAGATTTTGCTAACACCTAAAGTTATGATTTGTACATGTACCAAAGTGATAATGGACAGACAGACAGATAGAAAGACAGACTATCAATATTGATATATATACATATTGTATTATAGTCTTACAGGGCTCATTATGGATCCAAAAACTGTCTCGCAAATTTTAGATATTTTCCTTTGAATTTGATGTAGATGATGAGAATAAACACGCTTATTTTTAAAAAATTGTTGTACATGTACATGTATATCAGATGTCACATTTTAGAAAAATGTCACTTTTTAAATCAAAAAGCTGTGAAATGCAACAAATGTGATGGGCCGTGTGAGCTCTTTATTAAAATAGAGCTACATGTACCTGAGTCCTTTTTAAATATTGAAAACTAAACCCCCAGTCTAAACATTCAATGTATATTGATATTGTACTATTCATACACATCAATCAATAATTTTCATTAACATGGATTAATTTACTTCCATAATAAATCATTGTCAGACACAGGAGATTCATTGTGATCAATATAATGCTCATGTAATACATTGTAACAGTACAGACTTCTGCCATCTAAGGACATGGAATACCTTGTACTGTTTTAAGGTTTCAGTAATGCATGTAATAGTGGAGATTTCTGCCATCTAAGAACATGAAATACCTTGTACTGTTTTAAGGTTTCAGTAATGCATGTAATAGTGGAGATTTCTGCCATCTACGAACATGAAATACCTTGTACTGTTTTAAGGTTTCAGTACTGCATGTAATAGTGGAGACTTCTGCCACCTAAGAACATGAAATACCTTGTACTGTTTTAATTTTTCAGTAATACAACTTTTGTGACTTTGTACTGCAACATTGTTACAGTGCTTGTGGATTTAAAATTAGATGGAATATGTTAATATAAGAAATTTTGCTGACAGGTCTACATGATACAATACAGATATATACAACCATGATGATGGCAATAGCCTTTACCTAAATTTTTAATTTTTCAAAATGCAGCAAGAAAAATTCTTTTGCTTAAAATATTTTGTTCACATATGCCAGGACAACTCTAAATGAAACTTGACTCATTTCATGTGGAATATTTATTTATCTATTCATATAAAACAGAAAACATCAATCTTTAAGTTTTGACTATGTGGAATTCATTTCAACTTGCAGGAAATCCTGGAGATTTCTATTGACTTCATTATGAGACTTGAAAAATAATAAAAATTGACAGATTTGAATATGCTAAACTTATCATGATGACTGACACTGACCAAATGGTCATGACTGGCAGAACTGGCATAGCTAAAGTAGTTAGGAGCTTGGTTCTTGACAAAAGGTCCTAGGTTTGAGCCCTTTTAGTGGCTCGTCGGTTTTTCCCTTAATGTCAGTAAGTGACCTTGACTTTTGAACATAACAATCAACAGGGTTCTTCCTCAAAATTGCAACCTGGTGTGGCTCAGTGGTTAAGGTGCTCGCTCTACTGACCGAGAGGTCCTGGGTTTGACTCCCGCCATGGACACTCCAGTGTCCTGTCTTTCGGATGAAACAGTAAAAGCCGATGTCCATTTCATGGTAGGGTGGCACGTAAAAGATCCCTCACTGCTTCGGGTGGGTCCGTTGCAAAGTTCTAAATTTGTATGCCATGTGTCAAGCAGATGCTGTCACCATATACGTGAAATAATCATAGAGTGACTTACATGTAAAACAATATTCAATCAATCAATCCTCAAATTTGCACATATTAATTGAATATCAAGTGAATGCAATACAGTAAATGGACATTCATTGCTTACTTAGACACAGAAAGTGTCCATATTGGGTGGACCAAAAAAAAACCAAACCTATAGAACACAACTCATAAAGGTGCGATTCATAAATCTCCGTGACAATAAATTACATAAAGAGATCAATTCAAAATCAGAAAAAACGTTACTTTTAAAGATTTTCACAAAACTGTAATATATTTATGTAAGGCTTGTAAGCTCCTTGTACAACATTAGACCATAATTTCTTTATGTTACATTTCCTGCCTCTCGTTTGATGAAGTTACCGGTATAAACTGATTACCCATAATTCTTCCTTCTGTGTCAGCAGTCAGCCAAGCAAAAAAGACAACCAATGCTTAAAACAGCTGAACAATTATCTCGGTAGGAGATCATCTGAAGTCTATCAGCTCCCAATCAATATGATCCTTCCGGGCTTAAATTGACACACAAATTGCGGAATCCCTATTGCATAAATGTCAGTCAATTAAGGTCAAAACACTATAGAAAACAGAATGTAAGTCTGACATACATATATTACTATCAATACTGCATCTCGTAAATACGATACTGTAGATGGAAATGCTGAACATGCTACAGTGGAATGAAGTGGGTTTTTTTTCCGTTAACCGTACAAAAATCAATAGCAAAGCTGTGAAGAAACTCTTGTTACCAAACGTGTCAGATGAGCCTTCCTACAAGAAATTCAGATTTCCCCGGCATTAATGGATCAATAAATGATCATAAACGGAAATCATTCTGCAGGGGAGACAACTTTGTTGATTGCACTCCCTAGTCTTCTTTAGTTCTTATGTGTGGAAGACACTCAAGGGAAGAAAACTATTTGGCTACATGTAGTATTAATTACAGGAGAAAGTTAATGCCTTGGTCAAAAATATAGAATTTGAATTTTATATTTAGCGATCCTATCGGTACGCTTTAAAATTCAGGTATGACCTTCAAATTTAATGTACAATCTTCAAAATTCATGTACTGTATGACCTTCAAATTTAATGCACAATCTTCAAAATTCATGTACTGTATGACCTTCCAAAGAACAGCAAGTAAACTTCACAACAATTGTCTTTCAGACAGTCCTGCTATTTTACCTTTCCAATATCAGTTTGTTCATCTATTGTTTCACACCTTGTGAAGATTGTCTCGCTTGCACGGTGGCAGCACCTGTCATGATAGTATGGTATAATATTTACCTATCGGTACAACAACCGACCCATCAAAGGAAATGTGGGACCTTTTATGTTTTGTAAGTTAACTCGAAACAAGACCTCAATTTATACTATCTGATTTGATAGGCAGATAGCTAAGGAAGATTTCAATAAATCCCCTTAGATAATTTCTTTCCGACATCTCGGATCCAACCCAGTCATTAGGTTCTAGAGAATTCGTGCTATACCACTTAATCAATATGAAATTTTCCTTCCAATAGCAGTATAATTGTCACCTTGATTCCATTTATATTGGCCTTGTTGTGAGAATTAAAAACACTTTATTTGTTTAATGGCATGAACCAAGTACATCTAAATATTGCTAAAGTACAGTTGTGTTTTTACACATTTCAAATCAATTCCAACCATATTTGGGTTTTTTTTAGTAAAATATACATCATGATCTTCACTGGATAAGTTTTATTCTTATAAACTTCCAAACTTAGCCATATCTTCTACAAAGCAGTTCAAGTGCTTCAGACAAAATCCACATTTCAGTGGAAAATATACATAAAACACAATGAGAATGCAGGTGTAGATTTACATGTGCTAGTTCACATCTTTGTATACAGTACAGTCCAGATGTTTTGGAGAAATTTCACAAAACACAGTGGAAAAAACACCCAAAATCACAGTGGGAATCCAGGTGTAAATTTACCTGTGCTCATTCACACCTTTTAAAATACACAGTGTATTGTGTAATTCTTGAATTTACACCTGGATGTGGCCCACTGTGGCAGGGTGGAAAAATTACAAAACACCTGGATTGTACTGTATGTTGTATAAGATCATAATGTTTTGCATAATTTCTAAATCTACAGGTGAATTAGTTGCACTGTGTTTTGTGTAAAAACTTCACAACACCTGGACTTTACCATAGTACACAATATATGTTCTTCAAATGTACATTATTATATGGTATGTGCAATTTCACAAAACCCTTCCTAAAATTCTCCTACTCCTTCCTTCCTGAACACCTCTCCCTCCTACATAGAAGACATAATCCGAAGACATTGCTGAACACCTCTCCCTTCTACATAGAAGACATAGTCCGAAGACATTGCTGAACACCTCTCCCTTCTACATAGAAGACACAGTCCAAAGACATTGCTGAACACCTCTCCCTTCTACATAGAAGACATAGTCCCAAGACATTGCTGAACACCTCTCCCTTCTACATAGAAGACATAGTCCGAAGACATTGCTGAACACCACTCCCTTCTACATAGAAGACATAGTCCAAAGACATCGTCACCATGAATTACTGTGTAACTGCATCTCCTGTGCAGAATCAAACATGTGGATGTTTCTGACTACAGTATATGTACATATATTATACAAACATGTATAGAGCCTTCAAATGACAAGTCTGGGGTAAGTTTTATTGCCCATTGTTTGCTTAATGTTTATATCAGTATATGCTTGATATTTGCATCATTTAATGCCAAAATATGTAGAATTGTGCTGGCCATTCTATTTATAAAAATTGAAAGTTTAAGCAAGGTAAGGAATCATGCTCCTAACATCAAGATAGGGCCATGTCTTGAGGCTAACCAAGACACAAGGCTTGGGACTGAAATCTTTCCAAACATGATGGGAAGAATCAAAGGAAAATGAAAAACTTCAAAACTCTTTAGTAATGATATTTGCTATTCACATGTTTGCATCAAAACTACATGAATAATGCCACCATTCCAAAAATTTCAAAACATTTAGACTTATTATTACAAGTGATTTTTAACATTTTTTCACCAAATTTTTCTGTGATTTTTATTTCTGGATTACAGTAAATTAAATTCAGAATTGAATATATAACCTATAAGAGGAAATTTACAACCATCAGAGAACTTGAAAAGCAGTAAGCCACTAGTCATGGACACAAAATTTGCTTAGGTCCTGCTGATGGTTTGAGACCGTAGAACATACCGACTTCCTGCAACATGTTAACGGTTAACCTAATACAGTGACTTCTTCTGTGTACAATAGTAGGATGAGTAATGCTGAATTCATATGGTGTTAAACTGTCTTTCCAAAAATACATCAAAATTTATATTTTCCTGTTCAACTGTGAATTAATACATGTAACTGGGATTTGGATTTTATTGAGTTTTATTCTATCCATAAATAGATTTACACAATTCTGCATGACAATTTATTTGAAAATTTGATAATGGAATAAGTTACACTGAAATAATTGACTCAAGTATTTTCTCAGTTTATGTGACCCAGAAAATGAGAGCTAAATTGTTTGTTTGTTATCTGGACTTGGTTTCCACATTTACAGCATACATTGCTAGGAGTATTTCTAGTAGTAACTTTTGAATGACTGATCCATTGGCCTTGTGAGAAGGCAAATCAGAGAGGAAAGACAAAAATATATGTATAGATAAACATCACAAATTTGAACAAGAAAGACGTTGCAATGTAAAAAGGCAGATGGGAGGGAGTGGTCTACATGTACATTATCCAATAATCATAACGCTATGTGTGTGAACTGTGTACATGTAGTAGAAATATGAAATCAGTACTCAAGGTAAAGCTAAAGAATGCTTATAAATATGTGATTGTAAAATGGCGCATACATTTTAGGAAGAGCACAGTGACAGACCATGAAAAATGGCATGAAAAAGCAGCTGCATGTTATTGTTTTTTCCTTGACTACTGTTGTATGTTTATATCACAGTAATAAAAAGGAAAATGTTCAAGACAATATTTTCCATCCCCTCTTTTTAATACAGTGCAGTCCAGGTGTTTTAGACAGAACACAGTGGGAAAAACACCTGAAATCACAGTGGGAATCTAGGTGGAAATTTACCTGTGCTCATTCACTGATTTGTTAAATACACAGTGTGTGGATTCTTAAAATTACATCTGGACGTGGCCCACGGTGGTTAGTGGAAAAATTACAAAACACCTGGACTGTATTGTACACCCACCCCTCAAATTTGTCCCTCCCAAAGATCATCATTTGAATTTCTAATGGTATAACTATAAGAGATGCATGAATGTGTTCAAGTGGATAGACAAACAGACTGGTAGAGGTTAATTTGATATTAGAATATGTTCCACATGATATATGGGGTTGTCAAAGGTATAGAAGAGCATTGCAATATTTGTGAACACATATTTGTACTATTTTGGTTTATGACAAAGAAATACAATACAAAACATCTTGCACAAACCCAACAGATCTGGGAAACCAATGCCCTACACTAGACTCTACAGGCACAGTACTGTACTTGTCTTACCAACACTAGGTCTACCAGTACTACTACCAGTAATATTTATTAGACTTTAGCAAATACATGAAATAGTATGTAAATCAAAGTATTTTTCCTTTCTGAAAATAATTAATTCCAGCGAATTATGACTTAAACTAAACCTAAAATTAAATGATAAGTTTACACACCTGTTTGCTGTCAGTGATTACCAATAACTGACACCTGATACTTACCAAATTGTGACATCAACATTATCAACATAAATTATTTCCACAGGATCGGTTACTCATCGCTCTGATGAGCTAATGCGACTATTGCTTTAAGAAGCACTTGTTTTTGCTTAAGGCTAAGCACGCAGCATGCGGTATAAAAAGATATAACAATCAGGAGATAAGTTATCGGCTTAAATATATACATACCTTCTCAGTTTATCTACTGCTTCGATTAAAATCCACTAAAATGCCTCAAGTTATTTTGGAATATTAAACGCTCGTTTCGTATTTCAAAATACTTTACTTGCCGTGATATTTTAGAAATTTTCTATCAAAAACTTTTAACAATTAATATTTCTACTTTTCATGACAATTCATATGTTTTGTCACACAACTTAATTACGAAACTATTAATTAATAAATGGCGGCTAATTTAAAATAGTAAAGAGACAGGTGGTTGAGGTGCTCGAATAAGTAGCAGACATATTACATTATTTCCTTCAAATTAAGGACTGTTATTGAAAATTTGAACTTTAATGATAGTATATTAATCAACTTCTCAGAGTAACGATAAATAAGATATTTTGTCGAAGTTTCATTATTAGTCAGAGGAAATCCGAAATGATTGACACAAAAATGCTGTCAATAGTCTTAAATTAAAACCTAATATCTTTTGAGCTTCTTGCACGTGACCGTTTATTATGCTGCTGGTTACAACTACAATTCACCACGAATCTCAAAAGAGATTTTAAGTTTTTAACCTCCCCCCCCTCTTCCCCCTTAAAATATTAATCACTGATGAGCATATATGAAACACTAGTTTTTTACCTGTAGCCTAGGCAGTGATAGCCTAGCTTGATTGATAAGGTACTTGACTCATGATTGACCTAGAGGTCACAGCCACATGCTTGCGTAAGCTGTTTGTGTCCCTTTTTAGGATGACTGTAAAATTAAAGACTGTAAAAGATACCTGATTTCATCATGCAGAGGACGTAATCTCTTTTGAGGTTCTTGCATGTGGCCGATTTTTACACATGTATGCTGTTGTTTACAGGGGAGTGGCAACAGTGAACAACAGCATAATAAACTGCCAAGTGCAGGAATCTCAAAAGAGATCAACAGCTGCTATAGTCTTGTAATTTAACTGTTAGGTAATCTTCAGTGGTGGAACCATCCTGCGCCCCCTTTGCTAGGGGGTTGAAGGGCAAATTTTGTCAATCTGGACAGAAAATGGGCCAAAATACAGGGTTTTTGGTAAAAATTTTGTTTACTGCCAGGGCGGGGGGAGGGGTGCTGGGACCCTCTCCACTCCCCCTAAATCCACCACTGATCTTGTCTATACATTATTATACTCTGAAACAAGGAATTTATGGTGAAATTCTGTAATATGATTAATGACATGAATAAAATATTACACAAACAATATACACTAACAATGTTACACAAACAATATACACTAACAATGTCACACTAACAATGTTCCAAGCAAGTTTTATTCAATACAAATCAATAGTAAGAAATACCTGTCATTGTGTGTTTTAAATTCAACATATCTCAAATCCCACTCAGACAGTGACTATGAATTTTATTCAGGGTCTCTGGAGGTGCTTTTAATGAAAGTTTTATACACATGTGAATTATATTTATACTTATAGCTAATATAAGTCATTATAACTTATAAGACCTCAGCTAGATGTTATTATTAAGTTGTATTTTCACATAATAATGTCAAGGTCAACTATATTTCAGAAAGTCTCTGACCCAGAACCCATTTTGTATACATGTATTAGTGCTGTGACCACGAACTTGATGAAGCCGTTGTTGTATTAGTTGGTATTATTCTCTTGTTGCCAATGCCAGGACTTTTTTTTCTGTTTAGGAAATAAGTTTTAGAAATTCTCTGACCCTTAACCCATTGTGTAATGTATATTAGTGCTGTGACCATGAACTTGATGAAGCTGTTACTTTCTTATTAAGGATTACTCTCTTGTTGCCCGTGTTATTTCTGTTTGGGAAATAAGTTTGCTATGTCACACATGTGGAAAGTTCCAGAAATTCCAGCTTTGAGTTTTTATACTCCCAAAATAAGAGATTAATCATTTAGGGGTATTTACCATTTTCATTCATCTTTCATAAAACCACTAACAAAAGCCTATACATACATGTATATTTCGATTTATTTGTGTTTTTTTCCCAGATGGATGATTCAGGTGATCATGGCGATGATTTGACACCCAGGGATAGTGTAACTCACGCAGCCAGCACTCCTTACCCTGGGACCTTCAAACCTGATGTAGCACAGATGTTCCAAAAGATGGGTCAAAAACTAGGATGGTTTGAGTATGGAGACATCAACACCGCTATTAAAACAGTAAGTTCTGTTCTGCGTTTTCTTCTGTATTCTATTCATACTAGATATTCTTCTTCATATCATACACTTCTCTCATAAAGATTTAAATGCCTGACATATAATTGTAATGTTTGTCGCTCCAGTTTACGTCATTCCACTATGATGGTTCAATCCAACCATTGAAATAACTATGAAAATCTAGGCAAGAAGGTCTTTGTTAGGCTCAAGACCTCCAATATCATAAAAATTATGTATTAGGAATTACATGCAATCTTGGATTTTATATACGACATTGCATACATGCTGTCTGAGAGCTATTCTGACGAAACATATCCATTTAGTAATCTGTGCTCTCAACAACCACAGGTATTCATAAATAAATCATATGATTACTTTGAAACGGCCCCTTCAACTTAATCTATACATGTACTGCAAAAGTTTCAAAGTAATCACATGATTTTGTTTAGGAATACCTGTGTCAATAACATAATCTTAAGTGATAACTTTGCATTATGTTTTTGTGTCCCAGGTTCAGTTTTCAGATTGTTGTACCATTTTACCATGCAATGTGTATGTTTAAGAGGTTGGTAACCACCTTTTTCATTATCACGATATGACTTAGAAATTGTTGAAAGCTACATACATTCCAAACTAACTAGCCAACCAATGGTGTTATTTTTGTTATATTTTCCTAAAATTAATTAATAAACTGAGATTATCGGTCGGTAATAGCCCCTGAGAGCTAATGTTATTTTGTTATATATATGTCCGACTCTAAATAAATATTACGGTACTTGATTTGATTTGATTGGATTATATATCAAAGTTTCGTATACTATACATGTACATAGGTCATGATTATTTGCTTGATAAAGTGACAGTATCTGTCTGATGCATTACACAGAGAGTTTGACCTGCACATGTGCAATAGACTCACCCAAAAGGATAAGGGGACTTTAATGCCAATGTCTGTCATGAGATATGACTTGGTATTTATTGTCTCAATCGAAAGACAGGACATTGAAAAGATGTTAATAATTGCAGTACAGTCCAGGTGTTTTGGAGAAACTGCACAAAACACAGTGGCAAAAACACTGGAAATCACAGTGGGAATCCAGGTGGAAATTTACCTGTACTCATTCACAACTCTATTAATTACACAGTAATTCTTGAAGTTACACTTGAATGTGGCCATCTGTGGCAGGAGGAAAAATTGCAAAACACCTGGACTGTACTGGTACAGTAGACTTAAATATGGTCCTGAGCCAAGCATGCTACCATCTGTGCCTTAGCCAAGCATGCTACCATCTGTGCCAGAGCCAAGCATGCTACCATCTGTGCCAGAGCCATGCATGCTACCTTCTGTGCCTTAGCCATGCATGCTACCATCTGTGCCTTAGCCAAGCATGCTACCATCTGTGCCTGAGCCAAGCATGCTACCATCTGTGCCTTAACCGTGCATGCTACCATCTGTGCCTGAGCCAAGCATGCTACCATCTGTGCCTTAGCCATGCATGCTACCTTCTGTGCCTGAGCCAAGCATGCTACCATCTGTGCCTTAGCCATGCATGCTACCATCTGTGCCTGAGCCAAGCATGCTACCATCTGTGCCAGAGCCAAGCATGCTACCATCTGTGCCTGAGCCAAGCATGCTACCATCTGTGCCTGAACCAAGCATGCTACCATCTGTGCCTTAGCCATGCTAGTTCAGTCTGTTAATGTCAATTTAATATGAATATAACTCGTATGATTTCTCTGTTAGCTGATTTTTTTTTTATTTTAAACTTTAATTTTAGCTCTCCAGAAGTGCAAAGAAGTCAACAAAAGCAAAGATGAAAAATTATGAAGTTAAGCCTAACAAACTTAGCTCTAAGGGGACTGAAGAAAGAAATTACAACAGTAAACCAGAGACTGAGAGAAAAACTAAACTATCTTTTAATTCAGATCAGTCTTTGTCTGATAGTTTAAAAAGTGGTAATGATTCTACTTCTTATTCCAAACCAATTCCAGGACGAAAATCTAAAGCCTGTACAGACCTTACGAGAGAATCAAATGGTAAAGTAAATAAATTATCTCTCAGCGCTAAAAAAATCCCTGTCAATTCAAAAAACACATTGGACATGTCTGATAAAGAAAATTCATCTCCTGAGATTGAACCTTCGACTTCTTACCACAGAAGGAAGAAGACTGTGAGAATTTCTATGATTCCTCATGAGGTAGGCGACTTCACTTCTATAAATAGATTATCCAACCATAAATCTACTCAGCAAGAAGAGAGATTGTCAGTTGACGATGTACAAATTGGGGACCCTATCACTGAATCTACTCGAATTCACAGTCGGGAGAGCATAGCCCAATATCTGACCAGAAGGAACTCTTTTGATGTTTTAGATGTTGGTAATCCCATAGAAGAATCAACAAGAATTCACAGCAGAGAAAGTATAGCTAAATACTTACCACCTAGTGCTAGGAATTCGACAAATGGTTTAGACATTGGTAATCCAGTTACTGAATCTACCAGAATTCATAGCCGAGAAAGCATAGCTAGATATTTACCAGAAAGGTCATCATCAACACAAAGTCCGACAAACAAATCCAAAAAACTTCAGAAATCTCCTTCTCCACGGAAAACCTCATGTAAAGTTGACGATATATCTGCCATAAAAAATGACGATTCGAGTATCTCTTTGCAGATTAATATGTCGGAGGAATCTGTTTTGACATCTGACGAAGATTCCTACAATTATCTGTGTATCAGAGGTAAAATAGACTCGAACGAAACATCAGACTTTAAAACTATGTGTAAAAATCTAGGACAGCTGGATCTGGGTTCTGCCTTGAAAAATCAGGGTGTCCAAAATCAAACTGAATTATACACGACAGCTTCAAACGCAGCAGAGACTCTTTCGCATGAGACAGTTTTTCATACCATTTGTGAAAGTGACCAGTCAGAGCAAAATAAGAGTCCAGAATCCTTATTGGTTCCCGAAAGTGACGAGTCTGGCGATGATTTAGGGCATATGAAATGTATATCTCAGACTGAGAAGAATTCTGATGGTAGCTTCTCCTATGTAGAGGTTCAGGACACCTCACTGCAAACTAGTGTTCAAGAGGGAAAATTTCACAATGATAAAAGTGATACAGAAATCTCTGACAGTGAGAATCCGCTCCATTTTAATCTTGAGAAAGAGGTATCAAATACTTTATTGAAGGATTCGATTATTGACAGAGCTAGTCGTTCGTCAGAAAGTTCATATTATGAAGTCAGGGATGCCTCACTTCAAACTGATCAGATACAAGAGGATCTTGAAATTTCCCCCCAAAACCAGTCCCAAAGTGAAAGTGAAAATGATAGTTTTGATGATCATTTATATCAAAGTGTTGCACCTGGAAATTCAGAAAATCAAGAAATTGTAAATGAGAACAATTTTGAGTATGACAATAAAGAAAGTTCCCTGAGGGCCTGCATTGAGAAATCTCGTTATTTTGATGCAGAAGAGAAAGTATCCACTGAGGAATCAGATGATGACTTCATTCCTTTAAAGGATAGGATAAAGAAACAGAAGTCCTCATCTGAGGAAAGGAGTCAAGGGGAGGTATCAAAGGTGCAATACAAACTAGTAAGTGTCTATTTTCAAAATTTCTTTATGTTTTATCCTGTTCACAGTTTCTTTGTCCTAATGAGTTAATTTTGTTGATGTATTCCTTACATGAATATTATCTGTAAAGAAGAAAAAAATTGTGTATTGAAAATTATTGTATATTGCAGAGCACAAGTACCGAAGGAAAGGAGGAGGCATTATCCTCCTTTGATGACTCCTTACCAGACTTGACAGAGGCAAAAAAAAATTATTCTCCCAGTAACCATAGTAACCCAACCTCAGATTGGAGGTAGGTCAATGCTAATCAGGATTCAAGACGTGTATGCTCAAACCTGTTTTCAAAGGTCACCTGTATTAAGCAATTACCTGTCTTTAACAACCACCTGTCTGTATCTTATCACTAACTCAGCTGTATATACAACCTGTATAATGCGGACACCTGTCTGAAGTGACCACTTCCCCACCTCCCCTTTGGTGACCACTTAAAGCATGTTTGACTGTACTGGAATCCAGACACGAGGTAACTCTGGACAGTTTGTTTAAATCATATTAAATGAAGAAATCTTAAAATGTCCATTGGCATACAGTTTAAAAAGATGGCATTCTTTCAAGGTGTGCAGTTAAAATTACTTGAAATGGTCAATAAGTATCGTAACAAAAATAGAAATCATTTTCTTATTCCACATGTCCAGATTTACCTGCCAGAGCAGTAAAGTTCTTTTTGTTTACTTTGAACTTAAGACCGAAAAAATAGGTTCAAGTGAACAGGTGTTTGACTTGAATGTATTTTGTGAAACCTGAATAAGGTCAGAAGAAATTGATTTGATTTTGGGAAGTTTTTAGCTATCTTTGTTTGAGTGAAAGAGAAGAACTTAATTAATCAATGTGATGTAAGAAGAGTGAGTATTTATACTCCCTCAAAGCAGAGTTGTACACTATATTTATAGGAATCACCGTCTGTCTTTGTATACACTTGTTATCCATGAGCTGACCTTGATCCAACTGTAACATGGATCTGTTTCATACTTCACAAAACAATTGTTACCTGTGACAGAAGGATGTGTCTTAAACTAGATATTAGGTCAAGGTCATAGTGAGCCTATGACCTAGCTTGCTGTTGTACAACTTTTCTATGCAGGGATATGCTTGTGTCTGTAAGACTGCTTTAATTTCATTTACGTACATTGCAGATCAACGAAAACATTTGAGAGTGATTCAAGCGAGGATGATTTAGAGTCCTGTGAGTATTATATAGGAATTAGTTTTAGTTTTCATTTTCATTTGGATAAAGAGATGGATTGGGTGACAGGCAGTGCTGTATATAACCCTCTCAGTGATATAGATGATATTCTTTATTTATTCAGATTACATGGATTCATGAACATCTACTCTAATATACCTTCTTCATATAAATTGATTAAATGCCACACATATGATGTTTAGTCATTCTGTTTTAACGTCATACTCTTAACATAATGAAAATCCAGGGAAAATATTATTTGTCGGACAATAGGCCCCATATGTCACAAAAAACATGATATTTGTTTATTTCTTTGATATGTTCATATTGTTCATGACACAGATGACAGGAGTTATCTTTTCATAAATCCGGAATTAGGAGGTAACCAACCTCTTAAACATAGTGGCTTAGTTTGGAAATCGAACCAGGATCATTGGTGCCAAAAGCCAAGCACTTAACTGCTATACCAAACCTGCTCTTACTGTAGAAGTGAAAAATTCTTGAAAGTGACATAAGATAAATAAAAGTATAGTTTTCTTAGCAGACAAAATAATGTGCATGTAAATGGAGAGAATATTTTGAATTTAAGACAATGTGTGTGTCTTTTAGTTTTCCAAAAAATGAAGACACCAGCAAAACCAAAGGAAGCAGCTGACAACAGAAAGAAAAGGAGCAAGTAAGAAACAGTGCCAGTGGATTAAATGTACCATGTCCAAGATTTCTTCAGTCATTAGTGGCTACGTGGTTAACAAATGGATCACTTGATCGGAAGATCACAGTTTCATGTCTTATCTTACATTTTGTTAATTAAAGAATCATTGTCTCATTATTGGTGTTGATAGAAAGTGATGTCAGCTCGTCACGTCAAATTTCCATGACCCTGAAGCAGGTCTAGGGGAGTTTTTCACGATACATGAGGGCTCACAATAAGACATTCCTTCCTTGTATGTCTGTTATGGCATATTTCTGTTATGGCGTATTTATGTTATGGTGTATTTCTGTTATGGTGTATTTCTGTTATTTCTACTATGGTGTATGGCGTATTTCTGTTATGGTGTATTTCTGTTATGGTGTATTTCTGCGTATTTCTGTCATGGCATATTTCTGTTATGGCGTATTTCTGTTATGGTGTATGGCGTATTTCTGTTATGGTGTATTTCTGTTATGGTGTATTTTTGTTATGGTGTATGGCGTATTTCTGTTATGGCGTATTTCTGTTATGGTGTATTTTTGTTATGGTGTATGGCATATTTCTGTTATGGTGTATTTCTGTTATTTCTACTATGGTGTATGGCGTATTTCTGTTATGGCGTATTTCTGTTATGGTGTATTTCTTTACAAAAAACCTTTATGACACTGAAGTGGATTTGTCTTGGAAATGCGTCTCCCTCATTGATTATTATTTTAGCCTGAAGGATTTCATTGTTGATTTCATTGTTTTGTAGCGATGACAGCTTGAAGGATTTCATTGTTGATTTCATTGTTTTGTAGCGATGACAGCTTGAAAGATTTCATTGTTTTGTAGCGATGACAGCTTGAAAGATTTCATTGTTTTGTAATGACGACAGCTTGAAAGATTTCATTGTTTTGTAGCGATGACAGCTTGAAAGACTTCATTGTTGATTTCATTGTTTTGTAACGATGACAGCTTGAAGGATTTCATTGTTGATTCATTGTTTTGTAGCGATGACAGCTTGAAGGATTTCATCGTTGATGACATGAGTAGTTCTTCAGATGATGATATATTCTACATCACAACCACAGCAAACTTCCCGACACCAAATCGAAAGAAAACGTAAGAATTTAAAAAGAAATTAGGTCAGTTAGTAACCATAAGGAATCCAAACAAACTCTCACCTGAATACAGAAAAATATGGATTTAACTGTTCTCTTTCATTATCCTTCTTTCTTATAAGCATCCTCAGATGCAACTTGTTGTCCATCTGCTTTAGTTCATTTCTACTTGATTGTGGACATTCTGAAAACAGGTCTGTCGATCTCTATGTACTGTATTACTTATGATGATAATGCTCCACGTTACTGTGGTCTTGTTTGTGTAAGGCCAAACAAAATTAATGTTTAGTTTCTCATGCATATTTTCTTTATATTATCAATGATATAACATGAAGGAGTGAAATGAAACATAGTACATATAGTAGTAGTAGTAGTTAAGCATTATTTCATCCCACTACCACGCTTTAGTAATAACATGCATTTTATACTTATCAGGAAAATACCTATTCCCAAGGCTGGTGATTAAAGATGCGAAGATAAAGTTGACTTTGATCACAGCCCTCTCTATAAACCCGATTACCATAAAACACTTTTTATTCACAAATACTTTATTGTAGTGCCACTTCCCGAGCGTGACTCCATGCGAAAATTAAATCCTTCTTTCCCATTATTTGTCCATTATATTATAGCATGTATAAATTCTCATGAGAAATTTGAATCTTCAGAAATGTAAGTGATTCACGGTATTTTACAAATTCTACTGATTGATTCTTATGCTTTCACATTTCTCATGGATGATGCTAAGGCTCAATAACAGTACATTGATATTAAGATAGATATTTCATTTTCACCACAGTGTGAATACCAAACCCATTATCGAGTTAAGTTCTGAAGAGGAAGAAGTTTTCAAGACTCCAAAAGGTAAGAAAGTACCGTATATACGCCCCTATAAGTCACTCCGCCTATAAGTCAATTGGTACTTTTAGGGTTTGAAATTTTGGAATTTGTCATTGACTCGCCTATAATTGGTTCTAAATTTTCAATGTACCAGTAGAAAGGCTTGTTTTTGCTTATGGCATCTTTTCAATGACTTTCAATAAATGGCTTTGGCGCTTTTCCACTTTAATGATCTTGCGGTATGACTTGTGTGTACTTAACAATACAGGGGAATTCCCTCATTTTGAATATACATGTATTTGAAGTGATCATTGATTGAGTGAGATCCAGATATATGACTTTCAAATTACAAGTGAATTCTGCTCACCTTTTGGTCACGCCATTCGTAACATACAAACTAAAATTTATTGAAGTAGATACATGGCTTAAAAATAAATGTAAAACTGATATTGTTTTCAGTTATCAAGGAATTAAGGTATTAAAAAAACGAAAGGATCAATTTTCTGATTAGAGAGAGATTTACCATGAAATATAGTTGTTCAAATTTTGATGTTTCCTATTTTTGTAAACATGCAAGTCAACAATCTATTTTTAGTCCCCTACCAATGAACTATATTGAAAGGGACTATTGGTTTGCACTCCTTCCATTAGTCCTTCTGTCAGCCCATCAAATCAGTTTTCCACGCTGTTTTTCATCATGCCTGCAGATTTTCATGTGATGTTTGGTACATTGCTTTATCATGACAAGTTGCAGATTAAGGTCAAATTTTGTTCCGATTCGTTGATATTTTGCTGAGTTATGGCCCTTGAACTTAGAAAATTAATGCAAATACTTTATTTTTCCATACTTTTTTTCTCCATGCTTGCAGATTTTCATTTGATATATAGTACAGTGCTTTACCATGACAATTTACAGATTAAGTTCAAATTTTGTAACATTTCAAGTAGTGGGAAAAATGTTATCCATCAGTTATAGTTTGACTCACTTACGCATTATGTATTCCAAGAAAAGTGTTTACAGTATCAGCCGCTTATAAATGTGTGCATTGTAGAATTTGTTGGGGATGGTTGGGGACTTGTATTTCTTCGGCAATGCTCTCAGAATGCTTGTTTGTTGATATTTTAAAACTGACTATTACAGCTTTAAAAGAAATATTAGCAGTTGCCAAAAATACTTTTTATACATAACAGTATTAAAGAAGGTCCAGAGTGCCAGACCTAAACTTTCAAAGAAAGATGCTGCTCCACTGAGAAATTTTGAAGACACTTCTGAGAAGAAATATAGCTTTCTGAAATCATTAACGAGCAATTTACAAGAGGAGAAATGCGATCACAAGGCTCTCAGGTGAAGCTAATAAATATGGGGTCTTTTCGTTATACAGAGTTATCTCCCATATGAGCAGGTATCTGATGTTAAACCGTTATGAAGTCAACCAGTTCTATGGAAACTGATATTTATTTCATCTACTCGTCAGAAATTATATCAATGTAAATTTCTGGTGTACGTGTATCAATATAATATCTGACATGTGGACATAATATAATACAAGTCAACATAATTTCAGACAAGTCAACAAAACACCTGACAGTCAACGTACATTTTCTAAACGAAAGCGTCACACTTCAGTGACTTTGGTTAGGTTCAAAGTTTAAGGTCGTTCTAATGTACTAACCATACTTACACAATATGTTTACCTGTAAACCTTGCAATACAGGAATCCTGGATAAACCTTGCAATACAGGAATCCTGGATAAACCTTGCAATGCAGGAATCCTGGATAAACCTTGCAATACAGGAATCCTGGATAAACCTTGCAATGCAGGAATCCTGGATAAACCTTGCAGGAATCTTGATAAGAGTGTTGTAGAGGATTGACAGGACACCTGCTGCAAGTCCAATTTCTCCCAGTTTCCAGATTATTACCACATAGAAAAACTGGATGTCACCATATACATGTAATTATAAATCTGGTGTGGCCTAGTGAATAAGGTGCTCGGCTCGTGATAGAGAGGTCGCATGTTCAACTCCTGCTCTGGGCGCACCGATGTTCTGTCTTTCGGATGAGACAGTAAAACTGAGGTCCCTTGTCACGGCAGGGGTGGCAAATAAAAGATCCCTCACTGCTTCGGGTGAGTCCATTGCAAATGTCTAAATTTGTATGCAACACATCAGGCAGATGCCGTCACCATATACGTGAAATAATCATGGAGTGAAGAAAAAAAAATAATCAATCTATCAACCATATAATTATAAGTGAAATATTCCTGGTGTTGTGTGTCACATTAAGCTGATCAATGAAACATAGAGATAATTTTATGCACATGAAAGCTTTGGTTCTTATAATTACTATCAAGATCTGTAATAAAATACTATAATGATTTTATGACCTTAGTATTTCAATTAGATGCCCTGAAATACATAACCTTATTTACAAATTGATGTCAGAAATATATTGTGAGTGAATAATAAAAATTTCCCACCAATCAGTGAAGAGAGATTGCACAATATCACCTGTGGCACATACCAACTGAAACATGTAAACTGACATTGGACCTTTATTTACAGATATGTGAAAACTTTCAAGAAAACAAAGGAAGAATTGACAAAGAGGTTGTTTGTATTGTACAATGAGACGATATTCGATAAGCAGGTACTTATTTTCTCTGTATTTGAATGTGCTCGTAACGTTTCAGGGTGTAATATAGAAATGGAGTCTATGTGTGGAATAGGGGACGGCTTCCATGGTACGGTGTATACATGCACAGGGCCAAGTTACAGCAGAAAATAAATCTACAGTGGAAGACTTGTAAGCAGGTTCATGCATGTAATTTTTAGACAGTGATGTAAAATTGAATCAGTACTGGTCGGAAAGGTAAACCTGTATACAAGGTAAATCCAGATGATTTGATAAAATCGTAGTAAATGAACAAATTTGAACATGTCCACTGCCATACAGTTTAAAAAGAATGTTGCTCTTTCGAGTTATGCATTTAAATTACTTGAAATGGTCGATAAGTAAAAAAAAAATATCAATGATCGAGATATTCCACCACCTAGATTTACCTTCCTGACCTTTATTCTTTTAATGAAAATTTTAATATCAATCATCGAGATATACTGCCACCTAGATTTACCCTCCTTACCTTTATTCTTTTAATGAAAATTTTATGTTCTGATCAGAAAAACCTGGGAGCGTGTTGTGTTTGATCTGTCTGGCTGTCTATATGGCACACAGGAATTTCCCCAAATTTATCAAATTTATTGATATCATATTTGCTGGTATTAGTGATTCACAAATACATCTTGTTTGAAATGATGATCATTACAAGTAAATGAAATCAGTGGATTAAGGGTGTTGAATTGTTTGCAGCTTCCAGAGGATCTCAACATTCTGTGGAATAACAGATTACTACGGACGGCAGGATACTGTGTTTACAAGAAAAACGCAGCAGTCAAGGGCAGTAACTCTGTCAGGGTGGAACTATCCACAAAAGTCTGCGATTCTGCAGGTATTGTCATCAATAAATGTATTCTTTGCAGATAATCCTAATTCAGTGTTCTCTTTTTCTTTCTTTTTTCACTTCTTTCGAGACTTTTTGAGTGTTGACTTTTGATGATATACATCTCTCCTTTAGAATGCCTTATTGACTACATAAATTTCTATCACTACTGTTGTAGGTGCAACTCCCTCTATTGTGTTTACATTTATAATTTAAAACAGGTAAACAGGCCATAATGTCAGGTCTGATGGTAAATGCCAGGTGATAATTTGATAGGAAGTTTCTGTGATATATTAAAGTGGGTGATTGCTTCACAATGGTAGGTAGCAGGACTGTAGTAAGCATTTCAAAAGTGGGTGGGAGGGCTACCTTTAATTTTGTTTTGTTACGTAACATGATGAAAAAAATTATCCATGATCGGCAAAAAAAGCACAGGAGCTAGGGAAGTATGTTAAACTGTACTGAAGAATTCCTTTAACATTATGTTAGTTACATGTACCGGGATATGACTGATTGCAGAAAGAGTACGAGACACCCTGATCCATGAGCTCTGTCATGCAGCTGTCTGGCTATTACATGGGAAGAATGACGGCCACGGTCCATACTGGAGATTATGGTAAGGATTGCATGAAATTAAGGTAGAGCATCCTTACAGGTAAGAGAGATAACTCCAACATTCATAATTTACTTTGACAGCTTAATGAAAATAATCATGATCAGCTCTTACTTTCTGACAGAAAGTGTATGTTTACACTGCTTGGAATTTTTAGATGTAGGGTAAATATTTCAAGAGAGGTACTACAGAACTGAAAATGAGGCTTGAAGCTCAGCGAGTAGCATGTTGTACTAATCCGAGATTCTCTGTCCCTCTCCCACTGTTGATATTGACCGTTTGATATAAGCATTTTCTTACAAACTGCCGATATCAAAAGTGTGAGAAGGGCAGAGAATCTCGGACTACATATTGCATTTGTAATAAGCAGATCTTGCTGTCAACCTTGACTATTGAGCTGTATCTTTAAACAAAGCTTTTTATCTGTTTTGTCCAAGTCTATCCAGATGTTAATGGGTAACAACTTCAGCTGACAATTTAAACTGCGATGGGCTGGTGACCCATCCATGTGGAGTCTGACCTTCATTTACTTAGCATCACAAAAATTTTGTAAGAAGATAAAGGCATAACCAAGAAAATGTGTGCCTGGCAATACATTGTTATAAAGCTGAATACAGTAAGCTGAAATGTATTTACCAAATGGTCTGTTTTGTAAGGAAATGATGAAATGTGGTGATACTAAAATGAATTCAGAAGTTTTCCTTTAAATAATATGATGATGATTTATTCCAGGGCCCAGAAAGCCAATTTAACTCATCCTGAACTACCTGTGATAGCCCGTTGCCATAGTTACAGCATAGCAACAAAGTTCACATACCAGTGTTCTAAATGTGGTTACAGGTATGCAGCATGTTAGTAAACACTTCCTAAAGAACCAATCTACTCTCCTTAAAACTCTACTTTTTAAGGCGTCGAGCATTTGCTCGACAGTCTTCTAGCGATCGTAAAAATTTTACCTCTGCACCGCCTTTTTAATTCAGGTAACAAAGTAGTACCTTCTTTAAAGTACTAAACGTAGTAAAAGTTCTTGCAAAACCGGCTTTGTTATCCTTGTTATTGAAATTTCATTGCACAGAAATAGGTTTAAGCATAGGTCTGCTTAACTTACATTATCAATATATTGCCCTAAAACACGTATTATTCTGTCGCTTTTTGTGTGTGTTAAAATATTCATTCGCAGTGATGACGCAAGTCGATTATGAATTACAATCGCACTTCATGGGAATTTTTCTAAATATAGGGAAGACCACGTGACATATTGCCTTATTTGGAGAAATCGTAGTAGAACGCTTGTAACACACGCAATCAAGGCCTAATTTGACATTAAGCGCCAAGATGGAAACCAATCGCGCGATCTTCGAAATATATATAATATAAATATAAATAATATAATAATAATATATGTAGATATAAATTTCAGTCTAAAAAAGAACAAATAAAATATTTCATAGAATCCTAAATATAGGCAATGCGTATCACAAAGATATCTAGATAGGTGACCACTAATTCATAACGAGGCTGACCTAGGTTCAAGTGACGCGTTATCGGTTATTTTTATCTCACTGGATTTCGCTTTGTTTCATTCATTTAACCTAGAATCAACAAATATCGACAAAATTAATTACATCCTCAAGGCTAAACATCACGTGCCTCTCGTAAATTACATCAGGTACTGTATACTTATGCTGTGTATGCTACTGCAGACGAATTTTAAAAAATAACTGCACGCAGTGTGTACAGCTTCTTATCTGCCCTTACCTTCTGTGCTATAAATAACACTTACTGGACAGGGAATAGCCTCTACAAAATGGCGGTGGTCACTCCAGTCTATCTTGAACAAGCATAACTTTTTAAAAAGTTTAAGTTGTAATCGGAATAGCATTAAATGATCAAGATGTTGGTCACAAAGCCAAATAGCTTTATGTTAATGGCAATTACTTGTTTTTGCGCAGTTGTGAATTTTCCCGCAAAAATTTCTAAAGCCACGCCTCATTTTTTCCTTATTAGGGAAGTAGCATGTGTATATATCACATGGTCTTCCACATATCTGGAAAAGTTCCACGAGGGCATAAAATTGGCAGCCGAGAAAGTTTTCAAATCGCCTACAAAATTTAATGCGGATGTAACGGATGATAGCATGGATTAAGACAGAATTTTAGATTGAATGCATGAAAAATAAATTACGTAGAACTTACATGTGAAGATTTTATTCCAAATCAACCGATAAAGTGCGATTGTAATGCACAATCGGCTTGCGTCATTACGGCGAACGGCATGGCGTTGTAGCCCTTACACGTGCACATACAATAAACGACCGAATAACTAGTGTGTTTGGACAATATATAGAAGCTGTTGGCCCTAGTGTCAGTGTTAGTAGCGTAGACAAAAACTGTAACCTAGACCATATCTTAAAACAAATCAAGCATAAGGCTTCCATATTTTACAGGCAATGGCACCAACTTGTCCATTTCTTTGTAAAAAAAATTGCAATGGTGTTGGATTGATTTCACATGTACATTCTTTGTGAAAAGATATTTGACATATTTCTGCAAGAATGATGTAAAGAACAATAAAATGTTATGATGATATATTATATGATATATGGCTGTTGGTCCTTAAGCTTTTATTTTTACTCTATTCAAAAAATTATTGGAATTCAACAAAAAAGATGAACACGACTGGTCAATTTCTGCTACTTTTGACAGCTTCAAATCAAATTTAGCTCGACGCCTTTGTGGCTCTTCAAGCCTTTGATTTAGTTTTGTTTTTCTGATTTAATGGTTGCAAATTTAAGCTTTATGAAGTTTGCTACCATAATATCAGTGGTGTATAGCTTTTAGAATTGTAAATAGAAAATGCATACAAATACAACTTATTTACTTGAATCCAGATAGAGTGATGCTCCATTAATCTGGGCTCTGTTTATCTGGGAAATCCACTTTTTGGACAAGAAAGTGCAGGAACGGATTTCCCAAATGATATTTTGATCCAATAATCTGGAAATCCGCATTCTGGATCCGTATATCATCAAAGAATAAGATTCTTTAACATCTAATGTACAGTGATCCGGAAAATCGATTTATCCAGACAAATCGACCGGGAATAAACGTTTCCCGATTAACGGAGCATCACTGTACATACATACTTGCAGTTAAGTGCAAAATTTTCCTGTGTCTCGGCCCCAGTATAATGATTCACAATGTAATGTTAAATTCCAACAAGTGATAATGCTCAGTCCTCAGGAATACAATAAATAATATATATCAGAATATGTATAATCGAAATTCTGGAATCGCTTTTCTGAAATTTCACATTGTTGTTATTTCCGGTGTTTTTAAAACAAATATTGCAACCCCCATGGCATCAAGCCTCGTCGTACATGATGAATTATGTTAAACAATACCTTTTATTATACATTATGTATATCCATCTGAATGTCAAGACATTTTCCATAGAAAAAAAAAGAAAGGCCTACTTACCGACCCTATCTTTTTAGGTCATGTTACAGGAAACAAACATTTTTTTTTTTTTGGCCTTTACTGATTAGTGGATACCAATAGTTTCATGTGAAATCATAGAAGCTCGTACCACCAGTAACGTTCTTTCTCAAAATGAGTATAGGATTATATACATTGATTTATACCCTTGACTGGTCAAAAGCGTCTTCAGGTTTATGTTGCATGTATAAGTGAATGAGATGGTATAATCAAAGCTCAGTGTCGTGGTATTTTTACACATAAGAGATGCATCGCTATGTTGGATGGCTGTCTCCCATTGGTTGAAATTTCTGCCACCATATAAGTTAAATCATTAGATATGACATATTACAATAAACAAACCGTAGCATAGCACAAGTGATGGTACTCAGATCTCCCCAAATGTAACAGAGTTATTAATTGTTTACTTGTATTCCTTTGCTAGAATTGGACGGCACTCAAAATCCCTTGATACGACAAGAAAAGTTTGTGGATATTGCCATGGTACCTTTGTGTTGCTTAGTAACAGCAGTGCCAGGTCAAGGACAAGAGACAGCACCACAACAACACCAGCCACCCCAAGGACTCCAAATAAGTTTGCTATGTTCGTCAAAGAAAATTACAAAATTGTCAAAGAAAGGGAGAAAACTCTGAAACATGGAGACATAATGAAAGTATTAAGTAAAGACTTTGCAGAGAAAAATAAGATTAGTTGATGCGTTAAGTCTATGGTCAGTTGTGTTATGTTGTGTCTCAGGGTTATGTTTCATTTTTCTTTTAGTACCTTTTATTAACAAACAAGAAGTCAGATAGGTCCAAGTGATCACTCTTTTTTGCATTGCTGGCATGGATTCTTTTTAAAATTTGTTAACATATATTCCAGAATTCTTTTTGTAAATTTTTAAGAATTTGTGATATTTTTATGCAGATTTAACCCTTAAGATCATCTGTTTTTATGATACTCTACCTTGTAATGCTTAGAAATCCCTTTTCACATTTACTGCCCGCCTTTCCTTTAAATAAACAGAAGTTAAACCTGGGTTCAGTCTCCAGTTTGGACTAGTGGCCAGGTGTACCACTGTACCTGGCAAAGGTCATGGAATTTCTATGGGTACTTTAGTGTCCTTTTACATGATGTATTTAATTGAATTCAACAAGACATAATTTGTCTTTTTCACTTATTTTTTGTACATTTGTAAAGTATTTTATATAGAATTTTCTGTTAATAGATAAATAAAAGAAATCTTCATGCAAAGCTCTTTCCTTTGAATAGGTGATACATGTATAGTATACCTTTATATAGGTAATATATTATACCTCTGGATAGGTGATATATTTTACCTTTTGATAGGTGGTATGCCTTTGGATAGGTGAAATATTATACCTTTTGATAGGTGATATGCATTTGGATAGGTGATATGTTATACCTTTCGATAGGTGATATGTTATACCTTTGGAAAGGTGATATATAAACATTTAGGTAAGTTATATATTATACCTTTGGATAGGTGATATACCTTTGGGTAGGTGATATATTTTACCTTTGGATAGGTGATATGCCTTTGGATAGGTGATAACATAAGATAGGAAGTAAAGTTCACCTAACACTGTGATTATACCCAGCATGTCCACTCTGTGTGGAGAACACAAAGTTATTAAAGCTGGCCTCGCTCCAGTATAACATTTTGGGGAATAGCTCGGCTTTTAGTAGATCAGCTCTAAGGTGTTTGTCTTAGGATTAAAACGTCCCAAGTACTTATCTTGTCAGTATGTCATGTCTTTTGGATGAGACAATAGAAACAGAGGTCCTATGTCACAATAGAAACAGGTCCTATGTCACAGTAGAA
Source organism: Pteria penguin (assembly GCA_035048485.1). Taxonomy (NCBI): domain Eukaryota; kingdom Metazoa; phylum Mollusca; class Bivalvia; order Pterioida; family Pteriidae; genus Pteria; species Pteria penguin. Next base: position 59,953,572 of record CM068585.1, on the reverse strand, counting down.
ACAGGTCCTATGTCACAGGAGAAACAGGTCCTATGTCATAATAGAAACAGGTCCCATGTCACAGTAGAAACAGGTCATCTGTCACAGTAGAAACAGGTCCTATGTCACAATAGAAACAGGTCCTATGTCACAGTAGAATAAGGTCCTTTGTCACTATAGAAACAGGTCCAATGTCACAGTAGAAACAGGTCCTATGTCACAGTAGATGTTAACATGTAAATGGACCATCACTGGGTCTGTCATTTACATAGTCTATTTAGGAATATACCAGGTACATTATATGTACTGCCACCATACAGGTGCAACAGGTACATTGTATGAACTCTGGACATACAGGTATATTGTATGTACAGCTATCATATAGGTGCATCAGGTACATTGTATGTACTACCACCATACAGGTGTACCAGGTACATTATATGTACTTTCACCCAATATGTACTCCCACCATATACATGCACCAGGTACACTGTTACTGCTGTTAAATAGATGCTCCTGGTACATTGCATGTTCTTCCACCATATAGGTGCATTTTATGTACTGCTACCATATAGGTGCACGAGGAACATTGTATGTACTGCGACATATAGGTGCTCCAGGTACATTGCATGTACTTCCACCATATAGGTGCATTGTATGTACTGCTACCATATAGGTGCATGAGGAACATTGTATGTACTGCGACATATAGGTGCTCCAGGTACATTGTATGTACTGTTATCAAATAGGTGTTCCGGGTACATTGCATGTACTTCCACCATATAGGTGCATTGTATGTTCTGCCACCATATAGGTGCACAAGGTATGTTGTATGTATTGCCACCATATAGGTGCACAAGGTACATTGTATGTACATACAGGTGTACCAGGTACATTGTATGTACTGCTATTATATAGGTGCACCAGATACATTATATGTACTGCTACTATATAGGTGCTTAAGGTACATTGTATGTACTGTAATCATAAAGGTGCAATGTGTGTACTGTCACTGTATATGTACACTGTCTGTACTGTCACCATATAGGTGCACAAAGTACACTATGTACACAGCAAGTAATGCACATTGTATATCAGACATATGCAAGTAATGAACATAATTTGTATCAGATTTACAGGCAGGTAATGAACATCTGACTCCTCATAGCAGGTAATGAACATCTGACTCCTCATAGCAGGTAATGAACATCTGACTCCTAGACTGTTAATGACTCTCATTTATAAAACTCATAGCAGGTAATGAACATCTGACTCCTAGACTGTTAATGAGCCTCATCTATAAAACTCATAGCAGGTAATGAACATGACTCCTAGACAGTTAATGAGCCTCATCTATAAAACTCATAACAGGTAATGAACATCTGACTCCTAGACTGTTAATGAGCCTCATCTATAAAACTCATAGCAGGTAATGAACATGACTCCTAGACAGTTAATGAGCCTCATCTATAAAACTCATAGCAGGTAATGAACATCTGACTCCTAGACTGTTAATGAATCTCATCTAAAAACTCATAGCAGGTAATGAACATCTAATTCCTAGGCTGTTAATGAGCCTCATCTATAAAATTCATAGCAGACAATGAACATCTGACTCCTATACTGTTAATGAATCTCATCTATAAAACTCATAGCAGATAATGAACATCTGACTCCTAGACTGTTCATGAATCTCATCTATAAAACTCATTGCAGATAATAATCATCTGACTCCTAGACTGTTACTGAATCTCATCTATAAAACTCATAGCAAGCAATGAACATCTGACTCCTAGACTGTTAATGAACCTCATCGATAAAACTCATAGCAGGTAATGAACATCTGACTCCTAGACTGTTAATGAACCTCATCTATAGTACTCATAGCAGGTAATGAACATCTGACTCCTAGATTGTTAATGAACCTCATCTATAAAACTCCTAGCAGGTAATGAACATGACTCCTAGAATGTTAATGAGCCTCATCTATCAAACTCATAGCAGGTAATGAACATCTGACTCCTAGACTGTTAATGAACCTCATCGATAAAACTCATAGCAGGTAATGAACATCTGACTCCTAGACTGTTAATGAACCTCATCTATAAAACTCATAGCAGGTAATGAACATCTGACTCCTAGACTGTTAATAAGCCTCATCTATAAAACTCATAGCAGGTAATGAACATCTGACTCCTAGACTGTTAATGAATCTCATCTATAAAACTCATAGCAGGTAATGAACATCTGACTCCTAGACTGTTAATGAACCCCATCTATAAAACTCATAGCAGGTAATGAACATGACTCCTAGACTGTTGATGAATTTCATCTATAAAACTCATAGCAGGTAATGAACATCTGACTCCTAGACTGTTAATGAGCCTCATCTATAAAACCCATAGCAGGTAATAAACATCTGACTCCTAGACTGTTAATGAGCCTCATCTATAAAACTCATAGCAGGTAATGAACATGACTCCTAGACTGTTAATGAACCTCATCGATAAAACTCATAGCAGGTAATGAACATCTGACTCCTAGACTGTTAATGAATCTCATCTATAAAACTCATAGCAGGTAATGAACATCTGACTCCTAGACTGTTAATGAACCCCATCTATAAAACTCATAGCAGGTAATGAACATGACTCCTAGACTGTTAATGAGCTTCATCTATAAAACTCATAGCAGGTAATGAACATCTGACTCCTAGACTGTTAATGAGCCTCATCTATAAAACTCATAGCAGGTAATGAACATCTGACTCCTAGACTGTTAATGAATCTCATCTATAAAACTCATAGCAGGTAATGAACATGACTCCTAGACTGTTAATGAGCCTCATCTATAAAACTCATAGCAGGTAATGAACATCTGACTCCTAGACTGTTAATGAGCCTCATCTATAAAATTCATAGCAGGTAATGAACATCTGACTCCTAGACTGTTAATGAATCTCATCTATAAAACTCATAGCAGGTAATGAACATCTGACTCCTAGACTGTTAATGAGCCTCATCTATAAAACTCATAGCAGGTAATGAACATGACTCCTAGACTGTTAATGAGCTTCATCTATAAAACTCATAGCAGGTAATGAACATCTGACTCCTAGACTGTTAATGAGCCTCATCTATAAAACTCATAGCAGGTAATGAACATCTGACTCCTAGACTGTTAATGAGCCTCATCTATAAAACTCATAGCAGGTAATGAACATCTGACTCCTAGACTGTTAATGAGCTTCATCTATAAAACTCATAGCAGGTAATGAACATCTGACTCCTAGACTGTTAATGAATCTCATCTATAAAACTCATAGCAGGTAATGAACATGACTCCTAGACTGTTAATGAGCCTCATCTATAAAACTCATAGCAGGTAATGAACATCTGACTCCTAGACTGTTAATGAGCCTCATCTATAAAATTCATAGCAGGTAATGAACATCTGACTCCTAGACTGTTAATGAACCTCATCTATAGAACTCATAGCAGGTAATGAACATCTGACTCCTAGACTGTTAATGAGCCTCATCTATAAAAATCATAGCAGGTAATGAACATCTGACTCCTAGACTGTTAATGAGCCTCATCTATAAAATTCATAGCAGGTAATGAACATCTGACTCCTAGACTGTTAATGAGCCTCATCTATAAAATTCATAGCAGGTAATGAACATCTGACTCCTAGACTGTTAATGAATCTCATCTATAAAACTCATAGCAGGTAATGAACATCTGACTCCTAGACTGTTAATGAGCCTCATCTATAAAACTCATAGCAGGTAATGAACATGACTCCTAGACTGTTAATGAGCCTCATCTATAAAACTCATAGCAGGTAATGAACATCTGACTCCTAGACTGTTAATGAGCCTCATCTATAAAACTCATAGCAGGTAATGAACATCTGACTCCTAGACTGTTAATGAATCTCATCTATAAAACTCATAGCAGGTAATGAACATGACTCCTTGACTGTTAATGAGCCTCATCTATAAAACTCATAGCAGGTAATGAACATCTGACTCCTAGACTGTTAATGAGCCTCATCTATAAAACTCATAGCAGGTAATGAACATGACTCCTAGACTGTTAATGAGCCTCATCTATAAAACTCATAGCAGGTAATGAACATCTGACTCCTAGACTGTTAATGAGCCTCATCTATAAAATTCATATCAGGTAATGAACATCTGACTCCTAGACTGTTAATGAATCTCATCTATAAAACTCATAGCAGGTAATGAACATCTGAATCCTAGACTGTTAATGAGCCTCATCTATAAAACTCATAGCAGGTAATGAACATGACTCCTAGACTGTTAATGAGCCTCATCTATAAAACTCATAGCAGGTAATGAACATCATAGCAGGTAATGAACATCTGACTCCTAGACTGTTAATGAACCTCATCTATAGAACTCATAGCAGGTAATGAACATCTGACTCCTAGACTGTTAATGAATCTCATCTATAAAACTCATAGCAGGTAATGAACATGACTCCTAGACTGTTAATGAGCCTCATCTATAAAACTCATAGCAGGTAATGAACATCTGACTCCTAGACTGTTAATGAGCCTCATCTATAAAACTCATAGCAGGTAATGAACATCTGACTCCTAGACTGTTAATGAACCTCATCTATAGAACTCATAGCAGGTAATGAACATCTGACTCCTAGACTGTTAATGAGCCTCATCTATAAAAATCATAGCAGGTAATGAACATCTGACTCCTAGACTGTTAATGAGCCTCATCTATAAAACTCATAGCAGGTAATGAACATCTGACTCCTAGACTGTTAATGAGCCTCATCTATAAAATTCATAGCAGGTAATGAACATCTGACTCCTAGACTGTTAATGAATCTCATCTATAAAACTCATAGCAGGTAATGAACATCTGACTCCTAGACTGTTAATGAGCCTCATCTATAAAACTCATAGCAGGTAATGAACATGACTCCTAGACTGTTAATGAGCCTCATCTATAAAACTCATAGCAGGTAATGAACATCTGACTCCTAGACTGTTAAGAAGCCTCATCTATAAAACTCATAGCAGGTAATGAACATGACTCCTTGACTGTTAATGAGCTTCATCTATAAAACTCATAGCAGGTAATGAACATCTGACTCCTAGACTGTTAATGAGCCTCATCTATAAAACTCATAGCAGGTAATGAACATGACTCCTAGACTGTTAATGAGCCTCATCTATAAAACTCATAGCAGGTAATGAACATCTGACTCCTAGACTGTTAATGAGCCTCATCTATAAAACTCATAGCAGGTAATGAACATGACTCCTAGACTGTTAATGAGCCTCATCTATAAAACTCATAGCATGTAATCAAAAACTTACTCCTAGACTGTTAATAAGCCTCATCTATAAAACTCATAGCAGGTAATGAACATCTGACTCCTAGACTGTTAATGAACCTCATCTATAGAACTCATAGCAGGTAATGAACATCTGACTCCTAGACTGTTAATGAGCCTCATCTATAAAATTCATATCGGGTAATGAACATCTGACTCCTAGATTGTTAATGAATCTCATCTATAAAACTCATAGCAGGTAATGAACATCTGACTCCTAGACTGTTAATGAGCCTCATCTATAAAACTCATAGCAGGTAATGAACATGACTCCTAGACTGTTAATGAGCCTCATCTATAAAACTCATAGCAGGTAATGAACATCTGACTCCTAGACTGTTAATAAGCCTCATCTATAAAACTCATAGCAGGTAATGAACATCTGACTCCTAGACTGTTAATGAGCCTCATCTATAAAACTCATAGCAGGTAATGAACATCTGACTCCTAGACTGTTAATGAATCTCATCTATAAAACTCATAGCAGGTAATGAACATGACTCCTTGACTGTTAATGAGCCTCATCTATAAAACTCATAGCAGGTAATGAACATCTGACTCCTAGACTGTTAATGAGCCTCATCTATAGAACTCATAGCAGGTAATGAACATCTGACTTCTAGACTGTTAATGAGCCTCATCTATAGAACTCATAGCAGGTAATGAACATGACTCCTAGACTGTTAATGAATCTCATCTATAAAATTCATAGCAGGTAATGAACATCTGACTCATAGACTGTTAATGAGCCTCATCTATAAAACTCATAGCAGGTAATGAACATGACTCCTAGACTGTTAATGAGCTTCATCCATAAAACTCATAGCAGGTAATGAACATCTGACTCCTAGACTGTTAATGAGCCTCATCTATAAAACTCATAGCAGGTAATGAACATCTGACTCCTAGACTGTTAATGAATCTCATCTATAAAACTCATAGCAGGTAATGAACATCTGACTCCTAGACTGTTAATGAGCCTCATCTATAAAACTCATAGCAGGTAATGAACATGACTCCTAGACTGTTAATGAACCTCATCTATAAAACTCATAGCAGGTAATGAACATCTGACTCCTAGACTGTTAATGAGCCTCATCTATAAAACTCATAGCAGGTAATGAACATGACTCCTAGACTGTTAATGAGCCTCATCTATAAAACTCATAGCAGGTAATGAACATCTGACTCCTAGACTGTTAATGAGCCTCATCTATAAAACTCATAGCAGGTAATGAACATCTGACTCCTAGACTGTTAATGAGCCTCATCTATAAAACTCATAGCAGGTAATGAACATCTGACTCCTAGACTGTTAATGAGCCTCATCTATAAAACTCATAGCAGGTAATGAACATCTGACTCCTAGACTGTTAATGAACCTCATCTATAGAATTCATAGCAGGTAATGAACATCTGACTCCTAGACTGTTAATGAGCCTCATCTATAAAAATCATAGCAGGTAATGAACATGACTCCTAGACTGTTAATGAGCTTCCTCTATAAAACTCATAGCAGGTAATGAACATCTGACTCCTAGACTGTTAATGAGTCTCATCTATAAAACTCATAGCAGGTAATGAACATCATGTATCAGACTTACGAGCAGGTAATAAATATCTTGTGTCAGACTCACAGACAGGAAATGAACATTGTGTATCAGACTCGCAGACAGGAAGTAAACATTGTGTATCAGACTCGCAGGCAGGAAATTAACATTGTGTATCATATTCGCAGACAGAAAGTAAACATTGTCTGTCAGTCTTACAGGCAGGAAGTAAACATTGTCTATCAGACTCGCAGGCAGGAAGTAAACATTGTATATCAGTCTTGCAGGCAGGTAATGAACATCTTGTATCAGACTTATAGGCAGGTAATGGTCATTTATCAGGTTTCCAAACAGAAGTTTACCCTCTGTTATAGATACATTTGTCACCTATCAAAAACATGAAACTGAAACAAACTTATACCATAACTAATTCCCTAAATCCTTTGCTGGCCACCCTTAATGGTGTCTTCACATTCAGACAAGATTATCAAAGTCTGTCGGTTTTTAACAAAAGGGGTCCACTATATAGTACCAATAATAAAATGTTATTGGGGGCTACGAATCGGGAGTCTTGGGGTTAAACATCATAAGGATGAACGATCCAAAAGTGTACCCCACTCCACATTCTAATTCGTATATTTCCGTACAGAATCTTCTAGTAATATTAAAATGATGTCACAGAATACAATGTGAGTATGAATTTGGAGGGGATATAGAAGTGTAACGATATGATATGTATCACGATACTTGAACAACGAAGCCGGCGTGGCCTAGTGGTATCGCGTCGGACTCCTGATCGGGAGGCCGGGGTTCGAGTCCCGCTCTGGTCATGCCGGTGTACATGTCATGTCTTTCGGATGAGACAGTAAAACCCGAGGCCCCGTGTCGTGGTATGCATGGCACGTTAAAGATCCCTCACTGCTTCGGGTGAGTCCGTTGCAAAGGTCAAAATTTGTATGCCCCGCATCAGGCAGATGCCGTCACCATATACGTGAAATATTCGTGGTGTGGCGTAAAACAAAAATCAATCAATCAGTCAATACTTGAACAACGATACGATATGTATCACGATACTTGAACAACGATACGATACGTATCGCGATATTTGATCAATGATATGATACGCATCATGATACTTGAACAATAATACGATACGTATCACGATACTTGAACAACGATATGATACATATCACGATACTTGAACAATACGATACGTATCACGATACTTGAACAACAATACGATACGTATCACGATATTTGAACAATGATATGATACGTCTCATGATACTTGAACAGCGGTACGTATCACGATCCATTTTAAGGGACATTCGGTTGGGATGCTGTCTTTAGATTCTCTTCGAATTTTCTTCATGACCGAATACTTTCAGTCGCCATACAGATGAAAAAATCCTGGTACCGCTTTACACAAAACTGAAATGAATCATCTATAACACGACTAAGGGGCAACCATTTAATTTTGATGGGGTGGGTGGGCAGGAAGAATGTAAAAAATAGTCCGACTCGCAAGATAAGAAAAATAAATTTCCGGCTTACAAAAGTCTTCCTCCCCCCCCCCCCCTTTCCATTTAAAAATCCAATGGTTGCTCCCTAAGGGCATCTGACTAAGTGCAGTCATCTTTTGTGCATCATTCGTAAAACAATTCACTTTTGCAATCTCTTCTTAAGAACCACACGTAGGATTTGATCAAACTTATTTAGGAATGAAGTACTCATGGTCCCTTATACAATGTACGTGCTGTTAATTTTCGACCACATCCTTTCAGGGAAGAAACATGTTATCCTTTGAGGACATTTTTTCAGACAGCATAAATTGAAAAGCCAAGTGTAATTGGGTGATCAAGAAGGGCGTGTGAATAAGCGTCGACTTTAATTAGATTCTGCTTCGAACCTTTAAATTTTAATGCGATTTGACAGTTTTAGACTCGCTCACCTTCTGCTAACTCCAACACCATGTGATGTAATGTTCCATGATGACAAATATAGAATGACGAAGTCATGTAGCAAATTAAAAGATGGGGGACTTTCATATTTAAGGAATACCCGGTACTAAGCAATAATAATAATAATAATAATAATAATAATAATAATAATAATAATAATAATAATAATAATAATAATAATAATAATAATAATAATAATAATAATAATAATAATAATAATAATAATAACAGGTGAAACGGAAAAATGGGTCTATATGTCATTTACTTCTCACAGTATAGTTTTAACATTGTAATATCGAAATCTACCTCCGAACGTTAAAAAACCATTTTAGAAATCATCTTTAATAACTATTTTTGAATAAAAGAAAGGATTCAGTGGCTTATGTTTTACGAGGATATTTTTAGCACATCCTCGCTCAGTAAACCTGAAACGACAACAACAACAAATGCATAACATTACATGAATGAGACAACAGAATTATCAGTGTAGATGTTCAAATTTACAAACACATGGCTAGTTAGGTTCACATAGTCTACCAATATATAATACTCTATATAGCGGTAAGGTGTTTGGCTCGTGGCTTAAAGGATCCCAGGTTCGAGACCACGGCAATGTTTTTTGTTTTTTGTTTCTTTAACTCTCTCTCTTTCTCTCTCTCTCTCTCTCTCTGTGTTCTGTCTTGCAGAAGAAAACGTAAAAACGGAGGTCCCATGTCGCCTTGAAGATCCCTTGCTGCTTCGGATGGGTCCATCAATTCAACTGAGTTCCGGGCAATACGTACCCCCCCCCCCCTTCCGGAGGGGTCGGCGAGGAGTGAATATAGCATTGTGCATCTTTATTATTTCACTTATCTATACTAACAAACATTCAGTCTCAAATTGAAAGAAACAAAGAAATCTTGAGTGGAAATCGGTTACTTTTAAAAAGTTTGGAAGAAAAAGTCTTTTTAAAAGTTAATTCAGGTCTTATCGCTTGGGAGATGACATAGGGCCTATCAGTTACTGGAATACGTCACAATGTTGCAATTTCTAAATTCGATATTGGATGGTAACAGTCAAGAACAAAGGATATATAGCATAACAGACTTTACACATTGGTATCATAATTGAATGTAAATTCGTATTTGATCTATGACCAAAAAAAATGATTTAAAGCTAAATTATTGATAAATTCTATTTCCTCTTTTCTGATACATGTGCCATGCTCTCGTCCGTATGTCATCTGGACTTAGATATGGTCAACATTTCTAATTTTATCTTTTGTATACTATTTTTATGCATCAATATAAAATTTTGTACGGAAAATATTTTCCTCGTGATAAGTTAAATTTAGAAAGGATTCCCTAACGTTTTGGATTGGTCCAATACACAAAGGTGTAATGTGTATATCCGCACAAAAATTTATTCGTCATAACGCATGTTAAACTTGTTTTGATTCACTAGATAAGTGATAACAAGTGTAATCTTCCCTATGCGAAATTTCACCGGTATTTTGGTACCGAAAATATGTCTGAAAACAGATGTGTATAAAGAATATCCCTGTGACCAGAAATGAACTCGTCTACTACGGAGGTCACTACGATATGACGTCACACATCAACAAAATGGCGCTACATTTGCTGGCTGTGTGAGAGAAGTAAAGTATTTTATCCTAAAGATGTGTTAAACTAAGTTGATTCGAAGTTTCAGTGAGATGGCGGAACCTAAGAGGATTCAGTTCACTACTGTCACTCCGAAAAAAGATGAAAAAATTGTCAAAAAGTCGGCTGCTTCCATTCGCTTGGATCTGACCCTCGGTAATTCGACAGATACGTCTTGCCCGGAGTTTTTCTACATTGATCTAGTGAAAAAAATCGTGGTAAGTGAAAATATTTGATGAAAAAACGTACAAACACTTAAAAGTAACGCTTCTACTTAATTAGAATGTAATCTGTGATGTATTTGTTATTTTAAACACTGTTTTTCAACTTCACACTTACAAGGAATTTCCCATATTTTCAACTTATTCTGTAGTACCCTCCCTCAAAATTGTATCAAAATGGATAGAAAATGGCTGAACTAGCAAGATTCACGAGCAACTCATACAGAAACGGGCAGAATTTAGTATGAACGCCATTTTGAATGAACATGTGTTGTTTGTGAATAGATTTCGGACATGCATATAGTCTGCTAAGAAATTGACATGGTGACGTACGAAGACCTGCGCAAAGTTTGAAAATAGAATTTGCTCAAGTTCTGTGTTCATATCAAGACTTAGGCTTTATCCCTTTGCCTTTGGGTTCTGCAAGAAATATCTTTATTTGATTGTGTGTTAGTTTAGTATATTATGAATAATCAAGAGGTCACGTTTCAGTACCGAGCGTTAATTTTCCGTGTTGTGACATTACATCCTAGGGAGTATTGACTTTGACCGTAACTGGCGCAGGGGAAGTTATCTTTGTATACGTAGGTCATATCTTTGATAATTTTATAACTTATTATAGTATTTTGAAGGTTATGGAATTACATTTTAGGACCCCGATATTGGTTACAATCCATGATGTAATGACCGGTCATTTCTATATATTTTTAGGGGAATGTGGGAAAATAATACAATTTTTGTGGAGATATTTGTATGGCATTTGTTAGAAAATGCGTTTTAAGTTAGTGAAAAGGAAAGAAATAGGAAATGATGAAACGCGTGAAATTATGAGAAAGAAATATAAATTAATCACGTTACACATGAGCGACGTGCATGTGAAGGTGCAGACGATGAGGGTGTGAAATAGGTCAATTTCTATAAATAGGATAGATATTGATCTAGCTTACCTGAGTGGACATAGGAAACAGTGGGATATGCATACGCGTTAAATGCATGATTGAGTAATCGGAGGGGATGTAATTTTTGGAGATTTGTGTATCGATAAATTGATTAGTATTGATTTATTGTTTACTACCAGAATAATACGGCCAGGGCACGTTTGATACGAAGTAGTGAGCGCGTCGGCGAAGTGGAACGCGGAGTTATTTATAGATCACGCAGCGGTAGGGGCTTCGCGTTTCTTTGTTCGCGTTGGGGTTATACCTTTGGGAGCCGGGAGGGGTGGGGATGTAGTGTTCCTACGCATGCGCGAAATTTATTTTTAACCCTTGACCTTATTGGCGTTACATCTTACATTGCTGTACGTAGTGTGTATATATGAATTTGTTCGCGTGGCAGGAAGAACAATGACAACAGATATTTTGTCACGTAGACAGTAGTGACAAGAAATGAAAGAAAGGGGGGGGGGGGTTATAGAGCAGAATATTTTGATTATTCTGAAGAATAATGTACATAAATATTCCAATGTAGATAAAGTTTTCTTAATACATGTTTACATGTATATAGATATTTTCATACTTTTAAATGTTGAATTGAGTAGATTTAGCCTTAAATAAAAGGGGGGGGGGGATCTATGAATTTTCAACCAATATCAAAATCTTTTTTTTCTGAAGTTTAAGAAAATATAAATATAGACCCTTTCACGTTAACTGCGTTTGTACTTTTATTTTTTTTATTTTTTTTTTTTTTGTCTTTTAACTTAATTGAGTTAATCTATGAGAAAAGGGGAAAGGGCATGTATGATCTGATCCAGCCTAAGCCTAAGGGATACGTACCAATCTTGTTTTGTTTTTCTTCTTGCTTTTTGTTTGTTTGTTTTTTTGGGGTTTTTTGGAGGGGGTGTTTTGTTTGTTTATTTTTGTTTTTGTTTTTGTTTTTTTTGAAAGGAAGGTGTTAAAATGAAATTTTAAACAATGTCAATGAATGTCATTTCTTGTCTTTATAATTAAGGGTAGAATTCCTCTTCTATACCCCTAGTGATGTGTAGACGATACATAGATCTACATGTACAATGATTGAATAACAGTTTTTATACATGACAACATTGTAGATCTAGGTAGAACTTTACAAATCATACATGGTAAAGGGAAAAGAAAAAAGGGGATAGATGGATATAATATTTAAAATACAAATTCAAATTGTTAATTGGCATAAAAACATTTATACAATGGTTATAATCTAATGAACACAAAGACAGCGAATAAACGCAGTGATATGTAAATTAATACAAAAAGTAATAGGTTTGTACTGTGTGACAATGTGATACATGTAAGTAATAGCGCGAATACAGAAGGGGGTACCAGGGGTCTTGAAACCCCCCCCCCCCTTGACATCCGAAAATTTTATCAAAAAAAGGTAATATTTGGGCATTTTTGGGGTTGGACCCCCCTCATCTAAGAGAAAAAAGTACCTTTTTTGGTTGGAACCCCTCTGAAAAAAATTTCTGGATCCGCGCATGAGTAAAAGAGATTGAGAACAATTATATACAGAGATATACAAGCAAAATTGGTAGCTTAGTATATATGATTTAATTGTACCATGAGATTAAATGCTACATGTACTGAAGAAATTTTGTATAAAATTATTTTTTAAATTGAATGTCATATTTCACAATTAAAATATATAAGGGTTAAACATATTAGTTCAAACAGTATTTATTGATTAAAGTGCATGAGAAATATTTACAAACAATAAGAGATAAAGATTGGGCAACAAGAAGATTCATGTGTAAAGCCCTCTCCCTAAAGCCAAGTTACATAGACATAAACAAGTGCCGACATCATATAGATACAAAACATGTTCTGTATCTAATGATTTAACATATTCAACTATATTCCTACTTCATACTATGTGTAAAATGCAGAGATGACAAAATGAATTATATAATACCAGTATTGATGGATGGATTCATTGGCAGATTTAGAGGAGGGGATGCAGGGGTTGCAACCTCCTCCCCTTTTGGTCGGAAAATTTTATCAAAAAAGGGTCATTCTGGACCATTTATAGAGTTGCAACCCCTCTTTCTGGACCAAATAGTGCAAAAAATTAGTCATGGGTCATGGGAGTCAGCAACCTCCCCCCCCCCTCTTTTTGAAAAAAATCTAGATCCACCAATGGAATTGAAGCTAGATGCCAAGTTAGGAGTAGGAAGATTTTACTTATAATTATAAAGTAAAATGGTGGTCAGTGATGTTGAAAAGTGTCAGTCTGAAGGTTTTGACAGACAAAATTTCATTTGGATTGACAAAATTCTGAGATTGTCTCAATGTCCTGACTGACAAACTTTTCAAAATCATTGAAAATGACTGACATGTTTGAAAACATTTCAACATCTGGTGGTAACATGTGTCCGGAAAAATTTTTAGTAATAAGTGCATAAATGAAATTAAAATTTGATAGAATCAGATAATGAATCACCATTAACCTTGAAGATGGTGATTCAGGCACAGATCCAAAAATTTTGTCGAGAGGGGGTTGACCCAACTGATTTTTTTTTCAAGAGGGGGTCCTACCATGTGTTTGTTTATGAAATAATTTATTTTACATTGAAAAACAGCAGAACAGCAGGGAAAATAATTTTCATCAAAATCAGAGTGAATCCAGATCCCTGGTCCACCCCTGTGGATCCACGCGTGGCGATTAGGGATTACCATGCGAGTGTTTTAAAAAACTGACAGGGTATCGACGGACACCTTGTCAGAAATTTAGTTTTACTGCGAAGGGTTAGCAGAGCTGTGAAATGGAAATTTCTGACTGGGTATTCGCTGATACCCTATCAGTTTTTGTAAAACACAAGCATGGTAACTCCATTCTAACGTATTTGACAAAGATAATTACAGCTAGAGGCACAGAGTTATGGTTTTTTAAACCAAGTCGCAAATCAAAGTCATATCAAAACCTGTAGGGTATCGTGACGTCACATATCAGAAACTGCAGGGTATTGTGACGTCATTTCAAAAACTGCAGGGGTATCGTGATGTCATATCAAAAGCTGCAGGGTATCATGAATACCCTTGCAGTTTTTAAATCAGACAGCCTATGAGATCACAGGTTACAAACAAAGTGCATTAGAATTAGTTTTCACAATCCAATGTAGATTAAAGTCAAGTGTCTGGACCCAAGTATGTCTATACAGTCAGCAGGGCTTCTTAGACAGTGCAGTTCAAATGTAAAGTCCTTAATTTTCTTACAGGGTCCTGAAAAATCAGAGAATGGGAAGCCCAACCAGTCTACAGATGATCCTTTTGGGGATGATGATGCCGACCAAGAGAAAATGGCTGCCATTGCCAAACAGTTCGAAGAAAAATATGTAAATATTTCTTCCTGCTCTTTCTCTTTGTGACCTTTAATGCATAATGCCCCATGTAAATAAGAGAGAAAAGAAAGCACCGACAGGTCATTTCACAAAATATTTTTCAAATTTTTCAAGGATTTTTTATAAGATTCAACCCCAAATTTTGCTAAAAGTGGTAATTTGAACCGGAAATGATTAGATTTTAATTTATGATATTTGTCTTCCCAAGCAACAATGAAACATTTCATATTCTGCATATTGAAGTTTAAAGTGATATCCCATCTAAATACATATGAACAAGTTACAAGAAATCCTTAATGAATAAAAATTCGCAAGAATTTTTGTGAAATGGCCTGCAGAAAGATTTACATGTGTGCTATCCTCCCAACCCCTATCTCACCACACATTTTCTATAAGAAATTCACAATATGAGTTGAGGCAGCAAACTCTTCACATATCTGTATATCATTATGTTGATTTGATAAATTTGAAATCAAGTAGTTGGTCCTTCTTCTAATAAAGGGAAGTTTTAAGTAGAAATAATAAGAAACACTGGGATTTTCCACAAATTTTTTCAGCCCCTTGGACTTCTATCAAGTAGAAATTTCTACTTGGTAAAGGCCAAGGGGCAAAAATGAAAAAAAAAAAATATATAAGTATGTGCTGAGTGTTCCTTGTAAGATCTTCTTGTAGAGGGATACTGCAAAAATCTTTTCATTGTGAGAAAATTTCTCTACTCATGAAATAAACTAGTACACAAAACCAAATGAACCAAAATTGTTTGTGATTTATGTCCAAGTTTGATGTGGAAACTTTGAATTGTAAATGTGGATAAATTGAAGTAAGTCTGAAATGTCGGACCTTTTAGGATTAAGTCAAACAGAATTATGCATGTTTCCTGTAACATGATGAAAAAAATTTGTGTTGATAGGTCAGTATTTTTTATATGCCCATCGAAAGACGGGACAAATTATGGCATGGTGATGTCCATCTGTCCGTCTGTCTGCTATGGAGCGCAATAACTTTAGTAAATGTCAGCTGTATTTCATGAAACTCAAACAGAATGCTTAAATAGTGTAGAGGAAGCCGCCATTCGATTTTGAGCAAATTCCGTTTTGTCATTCTGGAGTTATGGGACTTTGATTTAATTTTAACTATGAAAAGATGCTATGGAACGCGATAACTTAAATAAACGTCAGTTGTTTTTCATGAAACTCATACAGAATGCTTAGAAAATGTAGGGGAAGCGGCCTTTTGATTTTGAGCAAACTCTGTTTGATCATTCCGGAGTTATGGGACTTGGATTTTATTTTTGCTATAGTAAGATGATATGGAATGCAATAACTTTAGCAAATGTCAGCTGTCTTTCATGAAACTAATACAGAATGCTTAAATAGGGCAGGGGAAGCGGCCTTTTGATTTTGAGCAAATTCTGTTTTGTCATTTCGATTTTTACTATGAAAAGGTGCTATGGAGATGCAATGTAACGCGATAACTTAAGTAAACATCAGTTGTTTTTCATGAAATTAATACACAATGCTTAAATTGTGTAGGGGAAGCCACCTTTTGGATTTCAATATTTCATAAAAGTATTACCAAAGAGACCCAAGTTTGGGGGTAATAAAACCATACGCTCACATTGATCTGGTCCAAAGTAAGCGACGGGCGTATTATGCCACGCTAGGCATTTCTCGTTTGAAAATATTTTAATGATTAATTTTGATGGCAACTAGAATGCATTTGAACCACTCACAAATAACAATTACTCATTTTTTGCCTAAACAGTTATCCCCTGGATATCAAAAACTACATTTTAGGGCAAATATTCTGTATTGGAATAATATTCCATTGAAAGTGCAATAAAAAAAAGTTTAGGGGTGGGGCCAAAATTAGGGTCGGTCACGTTATATGAAATATGCATATTTTTGACCGGATTGCAAAACAATTTCGGTCTATGAATTGGCGAAAACCATCTGTCCATCTGTCCGACGTATGGTCCGTCCGTCTGTCCATATGGTGTTAACATTTTGCGTTTAGCATTTGCGTTTAGCTTGGTTTCTTTCATACCCTAAAGGGTACTTATGTCAAAGTTGGTAGGTTTGTAGAGACTTGAATGTTCTATCCAACCAATACAAAAATTTAGTGACCTTGACCTTGACTTTACGCTTCAGTGAACACACACTGTTTTTTGCCTCTAGGGTGACCACTTGCATACATGTATTGTTAATGTTAATGCAAAGCAATTGTGGTCTATAAATTGGCAAAATCGGTCCGTCCCTCTGTCTGTTCGTTGTCAACATTTTGCGTTTAGCATTTGCAATCCGGTCATACCGTCCTTGACGGTTTCTTGTTTCTTTTGGCCTTATAATTTATAGCATTATAGCATTAATTTATAGATGTACCATTTTTGACTAAAATTGAGGCAACTTAGGGATTGGGTTTAATATTCAAATTGTGAGAGATATCTGATCAGTCCTTTGAAATTGAATGAATTAGAGTGATCAGGCTTATACCTCATATGACTGGAAACAATGCTGCTTACCACATCATAAATTATAAAAGTGACATTGCCCATGGGAACATACAGTGTGAATCCCTGATTCATCACATGGTGACACATGGTCTTATAGTCTAGACACAAAAATATTTGTGTTACATCGAGCATTCAAGGCAGTGAATTTAGTGGGTGTACATTTTATTACGTAGCTTGTACAGCTTATGTATCAATACATGTATATACATGTATATATATAAGATACATATTTCAGTGAAAAGGGGGGGGGGAGGAGGGATTTAATGTGTATACCATTTTATTATGTAAGTATGTGGACATGTTTCACACTTCATACCCCATGACAGTAAGGCATGTCATAACCTTTGGACATTTTGTGATAAAATTCGTCATTGCTGGAATAAATGCACATAAATTCTTGTCAATTTAAGTACACAAAAATGTGTGTAGACCTGTCCTATATTTCAACCTTTTAGTTAAGAAACTTCCACATATCTTTCAATGTGGATTCAAAAATGATCAATCATTTTATTTTTTTTATACACATAAAGAATAAAAAAAAAACCAACCAATTTTTTCATTCATTTTTCAACAAAAATATGCTTTTCATTTTTGATGAAAATTAAAATTTGTACATGTAGATAAAACAAAGGAAAAATTTTCTGTGTACATTGCAGGTTGTCCTTGATTATTTTTCTAATAGATTTTTAATAGCATCATTAAATGCAGGGCTGAGATTTTGCTCAGCAATGAGATACATTTTTTGGATATTATAATGATAATGTGATTGGCACTGATTGCCCTGATGTCATAGTGAGGATTTTTGCCACTTCAGATGTCAGTACTTCAGTGAGTTTTGATTAACACGAAGCTTAATGGGTCTATGGCTACCTTCTTATATTGTTATCACTTGGATTCCACGAATATACTGCCAACTACCATGTTGTTTCTAATTAGGGAAATCAAATCGTTGTTCTGGCGAGGGAGCACGTTTCCATTACTCATATGACACGTTTAGAAGTATTACATCATGTACTTTTTAAACCAGTCAAAATGCTTGTTACAAAAGAAATTAAAGTATAACCTGGTTTTTTCCAAATACTGACTCGCCCTCGAACCAGGATTTGTGCTTAAAATCAGTTTCTAGATATAGAAGAGGTAATGAAAGTTTATAAATGGAAAGTAAGGTATCTGACTCCATCACATGACAGTCACATGACAATCACATGACGAATTCCATCCCAGGAAAATAAAACAAAAAACCTGGAGCAAATACATTGAGGATGTCACAAAAATATCAGAAAGTTTAGGAAACACATTGAGACCTACTTAATTTAACCTTGTCTCGCATAAAGTGACTTTTTATTTTCAACATTCATAGAAATAATGTCAAATAGTTGGTGCTCCAAGCCACTAGTGTCTACGCTTATCAGCGTTATATTTGTAACTGATGAAATGATGTCAGATGAATAGCAAACATTTATTTTTTATGCATTCAGATCAGTAGATCAGGGGCATATATTTTTTAAATATCTGTCTGTTTGATTGTTTGATTGTCTGTTTTTTTTTAACCGTGAGAGATAGAGATGTCATATTTGGCATCCATACTACACTAATAAAGCCCTATCAAATTACACTTAGGTTATTGATCTTGTGATGGTGACCTTTGACCCACATTTAAAATTTTGCCTTATTTGTACTTTGTTGGTGCTGAGAACATTCATGTTTTTTACTTGTGGCCTAATACATGTAGATGTGTGTGTACTTGGTCACATGGTTACTTACATTGTTAAAGTTTACAGGGTAGAAATTGTTTCATAATATTGATATATATTTAATTTTCTGTTTGGTGATCTGTAGGGTCCAAAACCAGTATCGAAAAAGAGGAAGAAGTTGGGGAGGATCCAGGATTTGGTGGACTTGGGAGATGGCTATGACGTAGAGGACCCATTTATCGACAACTCGGAAGCGGTGAGTAATAATCAGAGATCTGTACAGGAAGTAAGTGTAGCTTGAAATAAGTTTGAGGAAAATTTTTGGATAGAGGATATGAAAAATGAAGACTTCCTGTTCGTTTCAGTATGATGAGGTGGTTCCTGCCAGCCTGACAACTCGACTAGGAGGATTCTATATTAACTCAGGAAAACTCGACTTTAAGGAGGCAAAGGATGACTCGGAGGATGATTTTGTAATGACTAAGAAGAAGGGGAAGAAACGACTCATAACTTCTGATTCAGAATCTGAGGATGAAGAAAAATCAAAGAAAAAAGTAAAAAATAGTTTTTGTTTACACTTTCCTGAAAAGAAATGAAAATCATGAAAGCAAAGAAATGAAACAAAAGATTCACTTTACTTTAAAAATGAATGTCCAAATTATGTGATGTATAAATTTATCAAAAGGTCTTTAACATTGTGACCTTGGATATGACATCCATATAAAAATAGGAGCTGCAAGAATTCAGTGAAGTTGAAAAATGACTGAACACAAGGAAAAAAGGGTTCTAAAGCCTCCAGGGAAATTAAATATGATGTTAACAGAGATACTAGGGACATGACCATTCTGGAACAGATTTGAACAAAAGTTTTGTAAATTAGATATTGAGTCCTTGACATGGTAAACTTGATAATGACCTTCAAACACAAAATGTTGTTGCAGGCTTTCAGAGCTTTTGATTTTCATTTATTACAGATAAATTTTACTTACGGTTTAAATGAACAAGTTCTTCAAGTTTTGTTTTAATTGTACTAAAGTGCTCTTAATGATTCAAGTCCAACTCTGATATCTTAAGGTTTTATTACAAGTCCTAAGCTAAGCTTATAGAGGTGGGGTATATAGTGATCCACTAGGCCGTCTGTGTATCTCACTTTGTGTCTGTCCGTCTGTATGAGTCCGTCTGTTCCTCCATAATGATTACTGTTTCCAGATGACTAAAAGTAAACGATTTCATCTGGGGCAACCAACTTGCAGACTGTCTAGGATAATTTCTATAGTTCTCTACTTTCACTTTCATCATTCTAGAATTATAGCCATTGGCTGGGGTATGCTCAAAGGCCATGCCATATTTTCCTTTGCTATTAATCAATGTGCTAATAGTTTTACCTATATCTTTGCAGAGAAAATTGAAAGAAGAAATGTTGAGTGAGAAGAAGAAGAAGAAGATGTTAGCCAATGGAGAGAAGTCATTTAAAAAACCGAAGAAACCCATTGATAAAGAGAAAATAGTTAAAAAGTTTGTTTTTATTTTCATTCTCTAAATTTGAATATAAGTATTGTAGAGCAATTAACAATGCAGCAGATATTGAAGTTATTTATGTTGTAAGTTTCACTGTACTCTTGAAATCAGATGAAAAATGAAGAAACACTATTAGGTAAATTTCACATCTTAGTTGATAAATCAGAAATCATTGAATAAATACAAACTTTTTCAGAAACAATTTTTGAGATTTTGAGCCCATGATAACAAAACAGTGACTTACAGGGATCCATGTTTCTCTGTCTGTCTGTCTGTCTGTCTGTAAATCCGTAAATAAAACTCTCCAAATATTTGATGAAAAAAAAAGTTTTACTGGGTGATATCTGCTTATATGTACATTATATCTATATAACATGTACATTTTATGTATAATATATACATTGTATATATATATATGTATATATATATATATATATATATATATATATATATATATATATCTCATGTGAGGTGACTGAAAGGTCCCGGGTTTGACTCCCGTATATTTATGAGTCTGTTTATTCTGATGATTTCCAAGTTGGAATCTCCCTGTCTTATTATACTGTCAAGAGGCAGGCTTGGTATAGGGCTTGGCTTCATGCAGATGGTCCGGGTTCGATTACCAGATTGCATCACTATGTTAAAGAAGATGGTTACCTCCTTCTTTCATGTCGCAATGTAACCAGAAAATTGTTGAAAGCAACATGAAACACTTATCAACATACCATTTATCTGTCTAAGATTTGTGTGAAATGTTTGGGGTTTTTCTTTCTACAGAAAGAAGATGTCATCCCCTACTGTATCGGAACTCCTGAAGCAGCAGACAGAGTCGACGTCAGCGCCTGTATCTCATTCTAACGGCAATATCTTGGACATTGATAGTAACAGTGCTTCCACAAACGATGAATCCTCCCAGGATGCTAAGAGTTACAACGACAGAATCGACTCTGTGATTGATTCTGTGATAGCCATGAGTTCTGGAGGGGATCAGGGAAATCTAGAATCCATTTTGGATTCTGCAATAGGATTAGACAAGGAGGATGCTAATTGGAAAGACGATGGAAATAAATTTCTGGATCCTACATCAATACCATCACTACCTTTAAATATGCCAAAAGAATTGGAATTAACCATATCATTTTTAAAAGAGGTTGGTTTGAAATATTTTTAAAGTCTGATAAGGTCACAGAAAAGGAATTCATTTGTTCTGGTATATGTATAAAGAAATTATTCCTTTTATTCAGGAAATGTATACACAATAGGGCAAAGCCAAAATTAAATTTGAATTTTATTTAACCTCTCTCTGTCATTTTATTCCATCATGCCCAAGTTGGAGCTTTTCAATTCAAAAAGAAATATTGAAGACAAGCAAAATTTTTTCTTACATCAAAGAAAGGAGTATAGCCATACATTTGCTCTGTTGAACATGCGCAAATAAAAGGTTTATTTTAATCAATTAATACATTGTATGCGAAAATGTGTCAGGTTTTACAGATGATTTTTTCTGGTAAATCACAGGCTGAGCACCTCGTCACTGAACCACACTGGTTCGTTTATTTTTAATTGAGTAAGATATCATATGTCATAGAGTTGCAGTGCAGAGTAAGTAAATATAATAAATATTTCATTGAACACTTTTACAATGGGATAAGAATGCAATTTTATTAATTCTTTTACAGAAAGCAAAAACATCGAGGGACGGAAAATGTAAATTCTTCACAAATGAAGTGAATGACATGCTCTTAGTGTAAGTGAATGACATGCTCTTAGTGTAAGTGAATGACATGCTCTTAGTGTAAGTGAATGACATGCTCTTAGTGTAAGTGAATTGACTTAATTGATTTATCATTTATTTAATCCTAGATATTTTAATCTTGTAACGTGTAAGAGGTTTGTTCATAAAGCCGCATAAATTTTGAACAGTTTTAACAATAAGTCTTTTAATCAAGAATAAGTAAATGGAATCAACAGTCACTGCACAATAAGTCTTTGAACCAAGATTAAGTAAATTAAATCAACAGTCACTGCACAGTAAATCTTTTAATCAAGAATAAGTAAATTGAATCAACAGTCACTGCACAACTTTGTATCACTCCTTTTCCACCTCAGTGGACTACCTTAATAAGCAAGGGCGGATAACTCACCTGTTTAAAACGTCTTGTAGATATGTGGATAGCAACACAATACCCATTAAACCAAATCATGATGTATTTCAGTGTTGAGATGGAGTCAAAGAAGCTTGGTAGCTGTGGTCACAGATCAAGGATCTACAACCATCTTGCTGCATTCCTACCCTGTAGCAAAGATACCTTGATCAAGAGAGCCAAGAAGCTGCTCCAAACGCACCAAGACGATGAAATCAAGGAGCCCATTCAGAAGCTTCAGGACGGTAAGTATCTACAAAGTGACCACATACCTGGTACATGTATTTAAGGAATGAATCTAATTTTTTCAGTGGCATTTTCAACAAAAAACCAAATTCGATTTATGCTAGATTCTCATTCATTGGAATACATCTAATTTTTTCCAACAAAGAACAAATTAGATTCATTCCTTATAATTTAATTTCTTTCAAACGCAGGAAATTACATCCTCAGAGAAAACATTTGGTGAATGTGATATACCACTAATTTTTAAACCGATCAAAATGTGTGTTACCTGTAAAATTAGATGATTACAGAATATAACAGTTTCATAAGGGCTTACTCCAATGTATGGATAAATACATGATATACATCATTTGGTGTTTAGCTTGCTCTATAAGTAAGTTGGACTTGCACAGTCTATATTTTGAGCATTAATGAAGACACATAACTTCTCGAAGTATATAGGTAGTGCACAAAGTCCATATGTTCTTGTGGTTTCCATAATGATTGTCACTTCTAACAATATATTTTGGCAGCTATCAACGGAATGATGCCAGCTCTTCAGGAAAAATACGAACTGGAGTGTCAGAGGCTGAAGTGAGTAAAACTGGAAGAATGTAAAGATCTAAAGTTTAACATGTATGAATGTTCAGAAGCTTACAAAATATATATACATGTATCCATGCGTCAATAAATGGGGTGTTTTGGTGTCAACTGGCTGCAGGACTTTGGTAACACAGAGTTCGCATTGTTTCTGTCACACCTTTATTTAATTACTTTTAGTTATCTACCTGTTCATTCTACATGCATGGTCCTAGAGGTTCGTAGAATAGATCTATTTGACATTTTTATGCAGTCATCAGTACACTCTGATATACATAATCTGAAAGAGTCTGAAAGATCTGAACAAATGCATAGGTTTCATAAGCATGAAATTTTATTGGATTTACTTCCCTTGTGAGAAGTTGTTCACCATCTTTGAGGTACATATCTGAATATTAGTTCATAAACCAACCAAATTGGGTCTTTTCGTAGTTATACAGAGTTATTTCCCATATGAGCAGGTATCTGACGTCGAAAGCTTGCGTCATACAATTTCTATATCACTTCCTGTAATTTTACACCAGTTGCCATAGAACTTGCTGATGTCACAATGTTTTGACGTCAGATACCTGCTCATATGGGAAATAACTCTGTATAACGAAAAGACTCAATTACCAGTATGTAGGTAATTTCTCCAAACTAGGGATGCTTCCTGTGTATTTGTAATGCATATACAAATTTTTAAGTTTTAGACAATGTAAGATAATTCTAGAGAAGGGTAAATATTAACAACATTCTAAAAAAAAACTTCATTAATTCATTAATCTTATTATGATCAAGAGGCAAAACTTCATGTTTGACCACAAAAATAGCCGGCAACAGGAGGTAACTCTAACAAAATTTCTGTTATTGAAACCTATCTATACCCATCATTGGCAGTTGATTTGATGGTATATGCAGGGTTTTGGTCAGGAAGCACACCTTTATGAAAATATGGAATTTTACTGAATCCCAAAGGGTCATGGATTTAATTATTTTTTACTGTAACTGTATACAAACAAAATGGTATAGAATTTTGTCTGGTTTATGAAGGCAAGAAGGGAGCACTAAAGAGGAGGTCGTCAAAGACAATGATACAGAGGACAGCGAAAATGAAAAATCTCAAAACCCGTCAGATACTGTTGTCAAGAAAGGACCAAAGGGAGTTCGGAAAAAGTTTGAATGGACAGAGAGTATACGGTAAATATTACAATTTAAACTGAATTAGAATGAAGATTGGGAGATCTCGAGAAATTATTTTACATCAGATGATATACATGTATACGTGTAACAACATTGGAAATAGGTGTCAATACTAGGAATATAATTAATTGATATATAATGTAAAATAAAACTTTGCTTTGCAGCTCCCTCCTCTGTGAAATTGTACGTATTAAAATGAAAAGCTTTGAGGCCATGAAGAAGAGTAACCAGACAGCAGAGGAATACCTAAAGCAGTTCCTTGATAGAGACATTCGTACACTGTGGCCACCAGGATGGATGCAGACCAGGTAATGGGGTCTTTTCGTAATATACAGAGTTATTTCCCATATGAGCAGGCATCTGACGTCAAACATTGTGATGTCATACAATTTCTATATCATTACCCGTAATTTTATGCCAGTATTCATAGAAATACCCGCTTCATTGGGAAATAACTCTGTATAATGAAAAGACCCAATACTGCAAACCAGTTTTTGATTTGTAATAATTTAGTTTTTTTTTTCTTTTTGTGCCCCCAGATCAATAGATCAGGGGCATATTGTTTTTGTCTTGTCTGTTTGTTTGTTTGTCTTTTGTCAACTTTAACCTTGGCTATAACTTTTGAACTGTAAGGGATAGAGACTACATATTTGACATGCATACTCAGATTCACATGACACCAAGGTTGATGACCTTGACAATGACCTTCATGCTAAAAACAACTTTTTGGACTTTGGTGCTGTAGGGGTATTAGTGTTTCACAAACACAGCTTGTTTTTTGTATTTTGCAAATATGATAACGACACTGATTCACTACATTTTATATTCTTAACAATGTCCATCCTGGTATTAAATTAAATTTCCCGTAGTACAGAGACTTCCTTGTGACATTTATTTTCATTACAATACTGGCCTTACAAATTTCAGTATATATGAATTAGAGTGGAAAGTTTGTCAATTTTATTGGGAGCAAAAGCGGGTGTGGTTTAATGGATAAGGAGCTCAACTTGTGACCGATAGGTCCTGGGTTCGACTTCCACTGTAGATACACCAATGTCTTGTCTTTCATAAAAACCCTAGGTCAAGTGTCATGATAGGCATTGCATGTAAAAGATCCCTCACTGTTTCTGGTAGGGTTTGTTGCTAAGATAAAAACTTCTATGCAATGCATCAGGCAGATGCCGTCACCATATTCGTGAAATAATCGTGGAGGGACATAATGCATCAGTCAATCAAATAATGGGAGCCATCCCCATTATCTTTTTTTTCAGAACATTGTTTAAAGAAAGCAGAGCTGCTCATTCAACTTGGACAGTGTCGTAAGTACAATACTGTGAACAATCATGATAATTATTCATATAAAGCCAATCAAAGTCTCCCCCCCCCACCCCACCACTCTCTCCTTATTAAAACATATTGATTACTCTATATGTATCGTGGATTTAATTATGATCCAGCAAGTCATCAAAATGAAAGAAATGAATGATATAACAAAGGCTAAATTCACATAACTCTGATCCCATTCTAGATGATATTTATCATATATGGTATATTTGCTCTGTGAAAATAAAATGTATTGTTAAGATTTATATCACATATTACATGAAAAAAAAATAGAAAAAACAGAGATGGGGTTAATAGATTGAAAATGTTACCCATAACTTAAGATGATGCAGTAACTATGGTATAATTGTATAACGCATTGAGATTGAAATGTTTATCAGTTATTCTTTTTGATATCCTCCCTTATGGAGATCTATCAGTTATTCTTTCCAAAGCCACCCTTAAATGATAATTTTGAGTACATGTCTGTCATACTTTTCTTCAGTTCCAAACCAAAGAAGACAGTGAATGTATTGATGTCGAAATCTACACCCAACAATTCTAATCCAGTGACACCAACCAACAGTTCTACCAATAACATTCCGAAGTTCACGCCTGGATCCACCCCAGTTCGACCTAGCACGTATGAAGAGATTGTGGGAGAAATGACAAGTAAATCATTACCATCTGTGGGCAAAGCTGCCACTACTAAGCTATCACCCACTCTTTTGGACTATGCAAACAAAGACAACTCTGCAAGTGAAAATAATAACAACAGTGCTAGCAGTGTGATGACCAACCCAACAGTTTCTCCCGGGCTATCATTACTGGCAAGTTCTGCTGCCAGCCAACAATATATGGAAAAATCTTTTGACCATGTAGTGGCAGACATCATCAAATCATCTCTTAGTCCCAAAAAGTTGGAATTGACACCATCTAGTGTTCAGGCCTCTGCTAAGCCCTCTGAATCCTTCATGGAACAGTTTCAGAAATACGCCATGCTTCAACAGCAACAGTCCCAAGTAGACAAGGCCAAGGTCATTGATCCTACCCAGGCCAAAAAGATGGCCAATTTACTGATGCAGACAAAACCTGTGCCTCAGCAAGCTAGCACCCAGATGCTCCAGAGACTGAAAGCTGCGGCTCAACAGATTCAGCCAGGTGGAAACACTGCTGCAAAATTAATGTCAGGGAAAAACGTGTCAAAACCTGACATAAGAGCAAATGCTCCTGTATCTCAGACCAAAGTTACTACGGTAACTCAAGTGTCAGCAGGGAAACCTAAAACTGTCGGGACAATGTTAAGTAGTGAAGACATTTATCGGCGTTTTTTGCAAGAAAGTGGTCACAATCTATCTCCAAATATATCCAGCTCATCTTCTAGTCAACCTTTACAGAAATCTAATATGAATCCGGTACGAACTCATGGCCAACCTAGCAGTCAGAAGTCGCCTGGAAATTTAATCAATACTCAGGGTGTAGGAAAAATGTTACAAAGTGGACAGAAAATTCAGAAATCTGTGCTCGATTTCTCGTCAAATCCAGGGAATTCTCAGGCTCATATGAACGCTCAACGCACTTCCCCAGGTCAAATGTTACCACATGATCGCATTACAATTCCAGGGTCACAAAACATTAGTGCCATGAAGAGTAATTCGAATTCTGCCCTATCAAATGAAGCCTTACAACAGCTGTTTGGCAAGATTGAGGGGCAGTCTGTCACAATACATTCCTATTCCAAGCAACCTTCACCGTCTAGTTTACATTCCTATCCTAAACAAACCTCACCATCTTTACTGAATAAGTCCTTGTCACCATCAGGTATGCAAAACAAATCTGTGTCTCCATCTGGTGTGTACAGCAAAACCATGTCACCAACATCTCAGGGAAAATCTCAAAGTAATGTGTGGAGTATTGCAGCCATGACACAGGGCGCATCTAAAAATAACTCCAGCTCCCCGTTTTCTCAGCCTCGAGTGCCTCAAGTCCATAAACCTGTACCAGGTTACCAGAATATGAAGTTACCAGGTGTGTCGACTTTACCTCAGTCCCAAGGACCTTCACACCTACCATCCCCGGAAATATTGTCTCCCTTGGGTAAGTATTACACTATTTACAATAAATCTGATAATTAAGAGAATTGGTTTTCATTTTGGTTTTATATTTGCCTTTTTGTAGCTTATAATAGTTCAGTCGTTAAAATGTTTGACTTGCAGCAACCAAGAGGTTGCAAGTCCATACTACTCCAACAACTTCCTGATGCGCTCTCTCTCAAAGGAGAGTATAAACTGATGTATTATGTCATGGAAGACATTTGCACATTAAAGATCCCTTGGTCTGTGCAGTCAAATTGTAGCTACATCCCTGCTTTTTGTAACAAGTTTGATTAAAGAGCAAAACCCTTCCTTCCCCCTCTTATTTTATGATGTATTTGAGGCTGGGTTTTTGTTGTTGTCGTTAGTTTGAATCTCGTATACATCCTGGCCAGAGCAAGAGGAAAGGACCACAAATGGTCTAACTGAGAGTCTATGTTTTCCTCTTGCAATGTGTGGTTCCCTCCACCACTAAATGTTGGCTGCTACCATGTGATATAATCCTAATATGGTATTTAATTTAACCCCGATATAGAAAAAAACCCACAAAAGGCAAAATAAACTAACTAGCTTTTGCTTATGAAAGGTACAAAAAGTAAGTGGAGTTTAGTGACTATTGCAGTATTGGATTAGCAATAATGTTAGACAAAGAACATTTATGGATCCATATAAATCGGACATAAATCGAGGTGTGTGGGAGAAGTTATCTTCTCCTTTTTGATGAATCAAATATTTAAAATGAATATGGACCATCACTATCAAGAAAGTGTCGCAGCATCAAAAAAATGGTATAGTTACCAGCACAGTAATAGTGAATCTGTTCCTTGCAGGTCTAGGAGGCAGTAACCCATTGTTTCCGCCCTCATCCAGTACCATAATGCATGGTCGTGTAGCCCCTACTAGTCCTCTGTCACAACAAGCAGGTGAGACATGTAGCCTAACCAGAAAACTCCAGTCTATCTATAATTAAAGAAGTTTGTGTGAAATGTTTGTTAAATCGCAACTTTTCATTTATACTTTCATCACTGTCACTTACTGTAAATGTCGATAAATGACATGATTTTAATATATAATCATAGATACATATAATATTGCTAATGTTCTGCCAACAATTTTCCTTCTGTCACCCACTGTATAAAGATAATTATAATAGATAAGCACATTAAATTTTATGTATAATTTACAGTCAGCCTTACCCATTTAACAAATCCTTTCGTCAAAATGTTATTCATTACCACACTTGCAAAAAATAATATAACTGTAGCTCCTGTAAACCAGTGACTATTTATGTCATGTTGACCAGTCAGCATCATATATTTTCCTAATAACCAATCAGAATTTTATCTTTTCATATTGACCAATGAGTATCAAACTAAATCTGTCATATTGACCAATCAGCATATAGTCTTATCATACTGATCAGTCAGCATTCATTTCAATCATACTGACCAATCAGCATCAGATTCTTTCATACTGACCTATTAGTGCAAAATCTTTACATACTAATCAATGAGCATAAAGTCCTTCCATACTGACCAATCAAAATCGAATCCTTCCATACTGACCAATCAGCATCAACTTCAATAATACTCAAGAACCATTGAGCATTTAGCATTGTAGAAAATTCAGATACAGCATTAACTTGACAGATACAGTAATAGCTTTGCTTGGTGGTGTTTTCAGGCCAGTTTGCTCCTTATCCAATCAGCCCGATACACCACCACCCCCAATACAGTCATTATGCAGGTAACTTTGCATGTGTTTTGAGATAACCCCTCTGTAGTTTCCTCAGCTTTCTAGATGAATGCCACCAAAGCATGTGTTTTGAGATGCTCCCTAGGTATTGTGATACTTCCCTGTTTTTAAATTCAGTGAAAGGGTTGCATGAAAGTTATTATTTCCTTCCTAGATTTATGGTGTACCAATCTCCTTTTGTAGTGCAGATGGAGACTGGTAATAGGTTTGTAAAAAATATATACTGGCATGTCATATCACATTTTAGGCTTCAAGGTCATAGTTGCACAGTGTTTATTTTCAAGTCGATTTGTTCCATTGCGTATAAAGATCTAGTGAAACCCCGTAAGGGTTAACGTTCTGGTGACCTCTGATGACGTCTCAGTCACCGAAACCGTTATTTCCCATAGCCAATCAGTGACTCGGCTAGGCACGTGATAGTGACGCAATATGTAACAAACACCGTTCAAAAACTACCTTGTGGGTCACGGACGCTGTGGATGTTAATTTCATCCCTAAGATTTTGTAGCCGATTCACTGATTGGCTGAAAATCAGGTCATCAAAACGTGAATCCTTACGGGGTTTCACCAGATCTTTATACGCAATGGAACAAATAGAGAAGCGAATAAAGATATGGTTTTAATCAGATTGGTAATTTTCGAGAATTTGCATAAGTAAAAATATCAGTTTTTCTCCGTCATACCACGATACATATCGCGGGACGAGTTAACGCGATATACATTCAAAATCGCACATTCCTAAAACAGATATCTGTATTTTGAACTTTTATATTCTTCATTATGAAATTTAGCTTCATGTTGAGTTTCATGTGACAGGATCACATAGTATCTCGTAAAAGTTCTCAGAATTTTAGGCTAGGCATTGCTTGGAAGACGATAAAATCTTAACAATGAGTCAGAATTTCTTCTTTTAGACCCTTATACTTTAAAAAGCCTCCCTCTTCACTCCTGCAAAAAATACCTATGAAGTCCTTTGTACGGGAAAGAAACCTCTTATAGTCCCCAATGTAATGTGCCTTAAACCCTCTCAGGTGCCTCCAGGCCCAGTATCAGACATCACTAGTCTCTCATCTGTACCAGGTAGAGTATAGACAGTGCGTGCTAGAATCAATATGTACCTGCATACTTACCACCTGGCAATTGCTACCTCAGTTCAGGTGAAAAGGTATCGAAAACGTATTCTCTATCATCCATACCTAAAGGTGTTACCTTTGTCACTTGATGTTTCTGTGTAGCATGTTTTTCTATCCCTGTTTGTGTTAATCTTCTTGGTGGATGGTGTAAGACATTAATTGTGTAGCATTCTGTTTTTTACTTGTTAAGATGTACATGTAGTTGAGTGGAAATGCATGGTTTCGATTACTTTTGTGAAATCCTAAGATTTATGATGTGATTTAAATAAAATGTGAGACCTCAACTTTTTGGTGGCTACAACACTGCATTAACTGTAGCTTCTCACCCTCTGTCAGGGGTCATGGTGACTGAGTGGGATATAACACTGCACTGGGAGTCACTGTAGCCTCTCAGCCTCTGTCAGGGGTCATGGTGACTGAGTGGGATATAACACTACACTGGGACACACTGTAGCCTCTCACCCTTTGTCAGGGGTCATGGTGACTGAGTGGGATATAACACTACACTGGGACTCACTGTAGCCCCCACCCTCTGTCAGGGGTCATGGTGACTGAGTGGGATATACTGCATTGGGACTCACTGTAGCCTCTCACCCTCTGTCAGGGGTCATGGTGACTGAGTGGGATATAACACTACACTGGGACTCACTGTAGCCCCCACCCTCTGTCAGGGGTCATGGTGACTGAGTGGGATATAACACTACACTGGGACTCACTGTAACCTCTCACCCTCTGTCAGGGGTCATGGTGACTGAGCGGGATATAACACTACACTGGGGCACACTGTAACCTCTCACCCTCTGTCAGGTGTCATGGTGACTGAGTGGGATATAACACTATACTGGGACACACTGTAGCCTCTCACCCTCTGTCAGGGGTCATGGTGACTAAGTGGGATATAACACTACACTGGGACACACTGTAGCCTCTCACCCTCTGTCAGGGGTCATGGTGACTGAGTGGGATATAACACTACACTGGGACTCACTGTAGCCTCTCACCCTCTGTCAGGGGTCATGGTGACTGAGTGGGATATAACACTACACTGGGAGTCACTGTAGCCTCTCAGCCTCTGTCAGGGGTCATGGTGACTGAGTGAGATATAACACTACACTGGGAGTCACTGTAACCTCTCACCCTCTGTCAGGGGTCATGGTGACTGAGTTGGATATAACACTACACTGGGACACACTGTAGCCTCTCACCCTCTGTCAGGGGTCATGGTGACTGAGTGGGATATAACACTACACTGGGACTCACTGTAGCCTTTCACCCTCTGTCAGGGGTCATGGTGACTGAGTGGGATATAACACTACACTGGGAGTCACTGTAGCCTCTCACCCTCTGTCAGGGGTCATGGTGACTGAGTGGGATATAACACTACACTGGGACTCACTGTAACCTCTCACCCTGTGTCAGGGGTCATGGTGACTGAGTGGGATATAACACTACACTGGGACACACTGTAACCTCTCACCCTCTGTCAGGTGTCATGGTGACTGAGTGGGATATAACACTATACTGGGACACACTGTAGCCTCTCACCCTCTGTCAGGGGTCATGGTGACTGAGTGGGATATAACACTACACTGGGACACACTGTAGCCTCTCACCCTCTGTCAGGGGTCATGGTGACTGAGTGGGATATAACACTACACTGGGACTCACTGTAACCTCTCACCCTCTGTCAGGTGTCATGGTGACTGAGTGGGATATAACACTATACTGGGACACACTGTAGCCTCTCACCCTCTGTCAGGGGTCATGGTGACTGAGTGGGATATAACACTACACTGGGACTCACTGTAACCTCTCACCCTCTGTCAGGGGTCATGGTGACTGAGTGGGATATAACACTACACTGGGACTCACTGTAGCCTCTCACCCTCTGTCAGGGGTCATGGTGACTGAGTGGGATATAACACTACACTGGGACTCACTGTAGCCCCCACCCTCTGTCAGGGGTCATGGTGACTGAGTGGGATATACTGCATTGGGACTCACTGTAGCCTCTCACCCTCTGTCAGGGGTCATGGTGACTGAGTGGGATATAACACTACACTGGGACTCACTGTAGCCCCCACCCTCTGTCAGGGGTCATGGTGACTGAGTGGGATATAACACTACACTGGGACTCACTGTAACCTCTCACCCTCTGTCAGGGGTCATGGTGACTGAGTGGGATATAACACTACACTGGGGCACACTGTAACCTCTCACCCTCTGTCAGGTGTCATGGTGACTGAGTGGGATATAACACTATACTGGGACACACTGTAGCCTCTCACCCTCTGTCAGGGGTCATGGTGACTAAGTGGGATATAACACTACACTGGGACACACTGTAGCCTCTCACCCTCTGTCAGGGGTCATGGTGACTGAGTGGGATATAACACTACACTGGGACTCACTGTAGCCTCTCACCCTCTGTCAGGGGTCATGGTGACTGAGTGGGATATAACACTACACTGAGAGTCACTGTAGCCTCTCAGCCTCTGTCAGGGGTCATGGTGACTGAGTGGGATATAACACTACACTGGGAGTCACTGTAACCTCTCACCCTCTGTCAGGGGTCATGGTGACTGAGTTGGATATAACACTACACTGGGACACACTGTAGCCTCTCACCCTCTGTCAGGGGTCATGGTGACTGAGTGGGATATAACACTACACTGGGACTCACTGTAGCCTTTCACCCTCTGTCAGGGGTCATGGTGACTGAGTGGGATATAACACTACACTGGGAGTCACTGTAGCCTCTCACCCTCTGTCAGGGGTCATGGTGACTGAGTGGGATATAACACTACACTGGGACTCACTGTAACCTCTCACCCTGTGTCAAGGGTCATGGTGACTGAGTGGGATATAACACTACACTGGGACACACTGTAACCTCTCACCCTCTGTCAGGTGTCATGGTGACTGAGTGGGATATAACACTATACTGGGACACACTGTAGCCTCTCACCCTCTGTCAGGGGTCATGGTGACTGAGTGGGATATAACACTACACTGGGACACACTGTAGCCTCTCACCCTCTGTCAGGGGTCATGGTGACTGAGTGGGATATAACACTACACTGGGACTCACTGTAGCCTCTCACCCTCTGTCAGGGGTCATGGTGACTGAGTGGGATATAACACTACACTGGGAGTCACTGTAGCCTCTCAGCCTCTGTCAGGGGTCATGGTGACTGAGTGGGATATAACACTACACTGGGAGTCACTGTAACCTCTCACCATTTGTCAGGGGTCATGGTGACTGAGTTGGATATAACACTACACTGGGACACACTGTAGCCTCTCACCCTCTGTCAGGGGTCATGGTGACTGAGTGGGATATAACACTACACTGGGACTCACTGTAGCCTTTCACCCTCTGTCAGGGGTCATGGTGACTCAGTGGGATATAACACTACACTGGGACACACTGTAGCCTCTCAGCCTCTGTCAGGGGTCATGGTGACTGAGTGGGATATAACACTACACTGGGACACACTGTAGCCTCTCACCCTCTGTCAGGGGTCATGGTGACTGAGTGGGATATAACACTACACTGGGACTCACTGTAGCCTTTCACCCTCTGTCAGGGGTCATGGTGACTGAGTGGGATATAACACTACACTGGGAGTCACTGTAGCCTCTCACCCTCTGTCAGGGGTCATGGTGACTGAGTGGGATATAACACTACACTGGGACTCACTGTAACCTCTCACCCTCACTGTACCCTCTCACCCTCTGTCAGGGGTCATGGTGAATGAGTGGGATATAACACTACACTGGGAGTCACTGTAGCCTTTCACCCTCTGTCAGGGGTCATGGTGACTGAGTGGGATATAACACTACACTGGGACACACTGTAGCCTCTCACCCTTTGTCAGGGGTCATGGTGTCTGAGTGGGATATAACACTACACTGGGAGTCACTGTAGCCTTTCACCCTCTGTCAGGGGTCATGGTGACTGAGTGGGATATAACACTACACTGGGACACACTGTAGCCTCTCACCCTTTGTCAGGGGTCATGGTGACTGAGTGGGATATAACACTACACTGGGACTCACTGTAGCCTCTCACCCTCTGTCAGGGGTCATGGTGACTGAGTGGGATATAACACTACACTGGGACACACTGTAGCCTCTCAGCCTCTGTCAGGGGTCATGGTGACTGAGTGGGATATAACACTACACTGGGAGTCACTGTAGCCTTTCACCCTCTGTCAGGGGTCATGGTGACTGAGTGGGATATAACACTACACTGGGACACACTGTAGCCTCTCACCCTCTGTCAGGGGTCATGGTGACTGAGTGGGATATAACACTACACTGGGAGTTACTGTAGCCTTTCACCCTCTGTCAGGGGTCATGGTGACTGAGTGAGATAGAACACTACACTGGGAGTCACTGTAGCCTCTCACCCTCTGTCAGGTGTCATGGTGACTGAGTGGGTTATAACACTACACTGGGACTTACTGTAGCCTCTCAGCCTCTGTCAGGGGTCATGGTGACTGAGTGGGATATAACACTACACTGGGACTTACTGTAGCCTCTCACCCTCTGTCAGGGGTCATGGTGACTGAGTGGGATATAACACCACACTGGGAGTCACTGTAGCCTCTCACCCTCTGTCAGGGGTCATGGTGACTGAGTGGGATATAACACTGCACTGGGACTCACTGTAGCCTCTCACCCTCTGTGAGGGGTCATGGTGACTGAGTGGGATATAACACTACACTGGGACTTACTGTAGCCTCTCACCCTCTGTCAGGGGTCATGGTGACTGAGTGGGATATAACACTACACTGGGACACACTGTAGCCTCTCACCCTCTGTCAGGGATCATGGTGACTGAGTGGGATATAACACTACACTGGGAGTTACTGTAGCCTTTCACCCTCTGTCAGGGGTCATGGTGACTGAGTGAGATATAACACTACACTGGGAGTCACTGTAGCCTCTCACCCTCTGTCAGGTGTCATGGTGACTGAGTGGGTTATAACACTACACTGGGACTTACTGTAGCCTCTCACCCTCTGTCAGGGGTCATGGTGACTGAGTGGGATATAACACTACACTGGGACTTACTGTAGCCTCTCACCCTCTGTTAGGGGTCATGGTGACTGAGTGGGATATAACACTACACTGGGAGTCACTGTAGCCTCTCACCCTCTGTCAGGGGTCATGGTGACTGAGTGGGATATAACACTACACTGGGAGTCACTGTAGCCTTTCACCCTCTGTCAGGGGTCATGGTGACTGAGTGGGATATAACACTACACTGGGACTCACTGTAGCCTCTCACCCTCTGTCAGGGGTCATGGTGACTGAGTGGGATATAACACTACACTGGGAGTCACTGTAGCCTCTCACCCTCTGTCAGGGGTCATGGTGACTGAGTGGGATATAACACTACACTGGGACACACTGTAGCCTCTCACCCTCTGTCAGGGGTCATGGTGACTGAGTGGGATATAACACTACACTGGGAGTCACTGTAGCCTCTCACCCTCTGTCAGGGGTCATGGTGACTGAGTGGGATATAACACTACACTGGGACACACTGTAGCCTCTCACCCTCTGTCAGGGGTCATGGTGACTGAGTGGGATATAACACTACACTGGGAGTCACTGTAGCCTCTCACCCTCTGTCAGGGGTCATGGTGACTGAGTGGGATATAACACTACACTGGGACTCACTGTAGCCTCTCACCCTCTGTCAGGGGTCATGGTGACTGAGTGGGATATAACACTACACTGGGAGTCACTGTAGCCTCTCACCCTCTGTCAGGGGTCATGGTGACTGAGTGGGATATGACACTACACTGGGACTCACTGTAACCTCGCACCCTCACTGTACCCTCTCACCCTCTGTCAGGGGTCATGGTGACTGAGTGGGATATAGCACTACACTGGGACAAACTGTAACCTCTCACCCTCTGTCAGGGGTCATGGTGACTGAGTGGGATATAACACTATCAGGTTCGGTTTTGATATCTGCTGTTGGAACGTGGAAACGTTTGTCAGTGTGCTAATTGTGGTGTCTCATTGTGCTCTTCTTTCACTGATCACTGGCTACCTGATTGTCGGAGTGCATTATACAGTAATATGATGATCACTGCAGCTTCATGATTTAAGATACAAAACACATGGCTGGTCTCAGCTTACCTAAGTCAATTGTTAAGGTATTTGAGTATTGGGTAGAGATAATGATTAGCTATCATCAAATTCTGGATACTTGATTAAGTAGATAAACTTGGATAACTTAAATTTCCGGTTAGTTTAACTTATTTCCAAACACCAGAGACATATTATATATACATATGTATATGTGTATGTATGTCTCTGCAAACACCGATTCTTGTTCTGTTTATGCATATAGATTACTAGGTCGAACTTCACTTAATTATTTTACATGGACTCTTCACGTTTGCGTCATCGAGAGTTAGCTCTATGACTTGAAAGTTCTTCGTGTCACTGTGCAAAATATCTCGGCCAGTAGAAATAAATTTGTCTGTCTGTATGTCAACTTATCTTTTACTGTCTTTTGTCTGTCAGCCTGTCTGTCGCTGTGTGTATGTCTATGTCGCTGTCTGTTGATGGCCTCGATTGTCAGTGTCTTTTGTCTGCCTCTGTTGTCTGTCTCTGTGTCTTTTGTCTGTCTGCCACACTCCTGGTTTGATTCATTATATCACAATTAATATAAGAAGAAACAAACCCCAATACTCCCCTGTAATCAATGCAAAACTAATCAGTATTTGTTTGGAACAACAATTTTTAACAAATTTATTGGTGGAAGTGTATGTTTTCTAAAGTACATCAGATAAGACCATACTTTGAAAATTTCCCAATTTCTGATTTTCTGAGATGGAACGAGTGACCTTGACTCATCGAGTACATTACCTACTGAAATAAGAAAACAGGATAAATTTTTAAAAAAAATTAACATCAAAGTAGAACTTAAAATAGTTTACTACGTAACCTTTAGATCAGTCTGTGAATTTAAAGTATTTTGAATAATATTTTCTTGTGATGTTTCAGACAAACAGAGGCCCAGACAGTGATATGGAAGGCATCCTCCTACGTGCAGGATTGTGCAAGCGCAGCTAGTTCTCAACTCATTATATAGACTTAGATTGTATTGTTGGACTTTGTGAGTTGACGTTGAGATTGTTACTTGTATCATTTGACTCGTACTTATCAGGCAGATGCGCTTCTGGTTCCACCACCGTAAAGATGCCACCTGTTACTAAGCAGGAGAAGTCTCGTCCATCATGTATTTAAGCAGGGATGGCAAGTTGTTATGTGAAGGGATACCCCCGCACCACCTTTGAGGAAAGATAAAGTAAATACCATTAGTTTGTCACAATTTCGTTTGTAAGCCACTGAGGCTTGGTGTAGTGGTTAGGCTTGTGATGCAGATGATCTGGGTTCGATTCCCAGATTGTGCCACTATGCTCAAGAGGTTGCTTCCCTTCCTGCGTCGATGTAGCGATGTAACTGAACATTGTTGAAAGCGATGTAAAACACCTATCTACCTACCAATCCCCATACACTACAGACCTCGATTTTCACCCAAAATACCTCCATACATCACAGGCATGTTGTCCTTAGTCAAATTCTGGTAAAGTAGAAACAATATTGAATTTAGGGTAAAAAGGTTAAGATCAAGTTCATGTTGCGAGGGGATTCCTTATTGTGTACAGGCTTTGATATTCAAGTCGATCCCGGTGATCGCGTATTTGAAAACATCTGTGCATCCCTATGATTCTACAATGGACTGTACCATATTGATAATGGGAATAACCCAGAGGGGCGGCTTTATTAAGGTGGAACTAAACCCATTTATAAGGTATGTGATTCACTGCCTGTGTACTTACTTTATTGATGATGTCAAAATTTTGCACACACACACCTACACACACACACACACAAATAAATAATAAATACCGTGATATTTTAAAAAGATACATTTAGTACATTGTACTATAAATGAGAAGAGCACATATAGCATTATTTCATAATAAATTCTGACTGAGGTTATATCTATCTGAAACCAAGTTATTTGTATATCTAGCATCAAAGGTAAAAATTTTATATTTGTGATTATGATTTGGAAATTGTTCAGTATTTCTGTTTTTCGCTGGAAATTTTTTTCATTCATTGGTGAACTCTAATGGTCTGTTTTATACTACTTCATAATTATTAATAACAACTGAAAATTTCCCAGGATAGAAGTATCATGTTTAAGGTGAAATACACCCAAAACGAAATGACCACTGCAGTGAAGGTCAGTTTTAAAATAATGACTGTCAAACGCACAATGTCAGGCATTAGTGTCATTGACGCATTGCATTAGAGTTCATTGTATTTAGAGCTGTATATTAACGCACAAAGTGGAAACATTAGGTATTTTACAAGCGTTGCCACTAAAATGTGTTAGATAAATAAATAAATATATATATATATATATATATATATATATATATATATATATATATATATATATATATATATATATATATTTTCGGTAGGAGAATAAAAGTTTTAAACTCAGGAATTTTTAAAACATGTCATTGTGTGTAAGTGATTCAAATTAAAGGAATTAGTACTTAGCAATCTCCACTAGAAAGCTAGAATTTTCCGGAAAGGTCCGAGAATGTGCGATTTAAAATCAGTGCTAGATATATAGTGCTTTTAAAAATGTCTACATTTTATAACGTTTAATTTATTTGTTACTCCGTGAATTCTGAATGCGATAAGTTGTTAAAATACTTATGAAATATTCATGACACAAAGTGTTCTTGGTTTGTCTGTCCGTCCGTCCAGCTTTCTGGAAGATTATATTTTATTTATGTGATTTATTGCCGCCACCGAGGGCATTTGTGTTACACCAACACTTCTTGATGATAATAGAAAATGATGCATGGAAATTTAATTATTCTTATTTGCTATAAATTATTTAAGATTGTGTTCGAATTATTGATAGCGCATGAAATGTTTGATTAGCAGTGTAATCATTTGATTAATGAGAAGATTTGATATTAAATCTCATATGTTGAATA
Organism: Pteria penguin; assembly: GCA_035048485.1. NCBI lineage: Eukaryota > Metazoa > Mollusca > Bivalvia > Pterioida > Pteriidae > Pteria > Pteria penguin. Next base: position 59,913,278 of record CM068585.1, on the reverse strand, counting down.
AATCGTAATTTTCAAGTGATGTGTTGTTGTTTTTTGACTCAATTTTGATATGAAAATTTATGAAAACGGAATATTTTGTCTTAAAAAATTCTGATACTTTCTGAGGTTTTTAGGTGCTCAGGTGAGCGATATAGGTTCATTTTGTCCACTTGTTCAGACAACTTGCTTACTGCACGGGGTCAAAAAACTAACCCTGCTAACAATAGAACTGATGAAACTCAATGGGTGAGTTGCTTGGCTCGTGGCCAAAGGGTCTTGGGTTCGAGACCAGCCAGTGACAACGTCGATGTCCTGTTCAATCCCGTGTCACGGTAGAAGTTCCTCGTGAATGATCCCTCACTGCTTCGATGGTCCCTTTCCGTAGATATAAGCATTTGTGCGATAAATAGCACAGATGTCATCACTATGGCATATACGTAGATGCCGGCACCACGTAAGTGAAATAATCGACGAGTGACGGAAAAAAAAACAACAAAGAATAAGCAATAATCAAAAATAAACAATCAATAATCAAAAACTAACAATAGCCAATAATAAATGACAATCTATTATATAAACAATACCCAATAATAAACAATCAATAATAATAATAATCGGTTAACAACAACGTCCTGCTCAATATCCAGTCCATGTACCACAGAAAACACGATCTGATGGTGTTTGTACGGTTATTGGTGTTTCAGATGAAAGGTGTAGATGTGGCCAGCCAAACGGGAGACATCCCCTCGGACATCTGGTACCGCCTCTGACTTCAGGGGTAGATAAATGCCAGTTGTGCAGCTCAGTGGATGAAGTGCTCGGTTCGAGACCGAGAGGTCCCGGATTCGATTCCTATCGTGGACGCACTGGTGTTTTTTCTTACGGATGAGACAGTGAAAACCGAGGTCCCGTGTCACGGTAGACGTGGCACGTAAAACATCCCTCGCTGCTTCGGGTGGGTCCGTTGGAAAGGTCTAAGTGTATGCAATATATCGGGCAGATGCCGTCACCATATACGTGAAATAATCGTGTAGTGACGTGAAACGTAAATGACAATGAGAACTGACCACGTGTAGGTGACCTGTACATAACACTCTCCGCGAGACATGGGACCAGTTACGAATGACATCGTCAACAACACTCCCTATACGGTGTGGCTGCACACCTTCACCCACTGACCACTTATGGTTTGTAAGTAGGAATCCCTGTGTTGGACAGATTACACCATCTGATAACGTGATATGTTATGGGTCAGTGAGTACGAGTCCTCACCCAACAAGATACACCAGACCTCCGATAACGAGGGCTGATACGAACGGAGACATGCATTTTCATTTGATGTACTAATTTCCCCTTGTTATCTAATAGTATGACTAGGGGGCGCTATCAACTTTTCTGCGGTCTGGTGTGTTAGGAACAATTAGTTGTGTCATGTTCATGGTAACAAATTCACTTAGTGATAATAAGTCCAAACAAAGGATAAACTAAATGGGTAAAACATCGGTAAATCAAAAGATCAAATAATCTTGAAGTCGATATTAGATAGGCAATAGACACAAATTTATCTTTCCATTTTATCTTTATTTTATTTTCTATATTATGTATTAATTTATTTTTGGGTCATATTCGGCTTATTTTATTTATATTGAAGCTTCAGAGTTATTTTCCTTTTGGGACGGTATCTGATGTAAAACAATTATGACGTCATCATTTTCCTATGAGAAGGCCTAACCCTAACTGTACATCATTTCCTTCAGTTTTAGATGGTTTCCATAGAATTTGATGTCATAGTAGTTTTACGTCAGGTACCGTCCCAAATGGGAAGAACTCTGTGCAACGAAAAGACCGAATATCAGGGTCAATGTTTACATTGGGAAAATCCTGGACTTGCAAGGAATCTATCCCCGACCTTTAACGGTGTCATGACTTAGAGATGAATGGGTACTCGAATCTATTACAAAGTCTTAAGACTCTTGGCCAAGGCATCTCCCAGATGTGCGAAAGTTGTCGGAGTCGAGGTTAGGTTTTGTAGAGAGATTTTCCTTCTATGATATCACCGAACATTTCCTTGCATGTCTATATTATTCACAGTCGCTGGTCACTATCTTTAGTCATTTCACCGTCACTCTGGCGTCAAACAAACCAGTATATCACTAAAAAGGCAGATGCTGACACCAAAGTAAAACACTAGTATATACATGCAATGACACTAGACGGGTGGCGTCACTCTATCATAAAACACAACGGTATATTACTGCATAAGACGGGTGCCTCTATCATTGCGTCAGACGGGTGCCGTCACTTTATCATAAAACACAACTGTATATCACTGCATAAGACGAGTGCCTGTATCACTGCGTCAGACGGGTGCCGTCACTATCATAAAACACAACTGTATATCACTGCATAAGACGGGTGCCTCTATCACTGCGACAGACGGGTGGCGTCACTCTATCATAAAACACAACGGTATATCATTACATAAGACGGGTGCCTCTATCATTGCGTCAGACGGGTGGCGTCACTCATAAAACACAACGGTATATTACTGCATAAGACGGATGCCTCTATCACTGCGTCAGACGGATGACGTCACTCTATCATAAAACAACGGTATATTACTGCATAAGACGGGTGCCTCTATCACTGCGACAGACGGGTGGCGTCACTCTATCATAAAACACAACGGTATATCACTGCATAAGACGGGTGCCTCTATCACTGCGACAGACGGGTGGCGTCACTCTATCATAAAACACAACGGTATATCACTGCATAAGACGGGTGCCTCTATCACTGCGTCAGACGGGTGCCGTCACTCATAAAACACAACGGTATATTACTACATAAGACGGGTGCCTCTGTCATTACGTCAGACGGGTGCCGTCACTCTATCATAAAACACAACGGTATATTAATGCATAAGACGGGTGCCTCTATCATTGCGACAGACGGGTGGCGTCACTTTATCATAAAACACAACGGTATATTACTGCATAAGACGGGTGCCTCTATCATTGCGACAGACGGGTGGCGTCACTTTATCATAAAACACAACGGTATATCACTGCATAAGACGGGTGCCTCTATCATTGCGACAGACGGGTTGCGTCACTCTATCATAAAACATATCGGTATATAACTGCATAAGACGGGTGCCTCTATCATTGCGACAGACGGTGGCGTCACTCATAAAACACAACGGTATATTACTGCATAAGACGGGTGCCTCTATCATTGCGTCAGACGGGTGCCGTCACTCTATCATAAAACACAACGGTATATAACTGCATAAGACGGGTGCCTCTATCATTGCGACAGACGGGTGCCGTCACTCTATCATAAAACACAACGGTATATTACTGCATAAGACGGGTGCCTCTATCATTGCGTCAGACGGGTGCCGTCACTCTATCATAAAACACAACGGTATATAACTGTATAAGACGGGTGCCTCTATCATTGCGACAGACGGGTGGCGTCACTTTATCATAAAACACAACGGTATATCACTGCATACGACGAATGCCTCTCGGATAACACAAAATACATCAATTTATCACTGCGTCAGACGGGTGCCATCTGTCTTTCTTAAAAAAAACCCCACAGTGTACTACTGTACTATATGAAAGCCATCACCATAATCTCAAACACACCAGATGGAAGCCACCGCTGTCATATCAAACACACCGGTTTATCATTACATCAGATGGATGGCACTGCTATCATATCAACCACATCAGTACATCACTACATCAGAGGGATGCCACCGCTATCATATCAAACACGCCAGTGTATCACTACATCAGATGGAAGCCACTGCTATCATATCAAACACGCCAGTGTATCACTACATCAGATGGAAGCCACTGCTATCATATCAAACACGCCAGTGTATCACTACATCAGATGGATGCCACCGCTATCATATAAAAACACCGGTATATCACTACACAAGATGGATGCCACCGCTATCATATCAAACACGCCAGTGTATCACTACATCAGATGGATGCCACCCCTATCATATAAAAACACCGGTATATCACTACATCAGATGGATGCCACTGCTATCATATCAAACACGCCAGTGTATCACTACATCAGATGGAAGCCACCCCTATCATATAAAAACACCGGTATATCACTACATCAGATGGATGCCACTGCTATCATATCAAACATACCAGTATATCGGTCACAACTGCTATCATATAAACCACATCAGTATATCACTACACCAGATGGATGCCGCCACTATTATATCAAACAAAGAGGCATATCACTACATCAGGTAGATGCCACTGCTATCATATCAACCACATTAGTATATCTCTACACCAGATGGATACCACCGCTATCATAAAAACCATACCAGTATATCACTACACCAGGTGGAGACCACCGCTATCATACAAACCACATCCGTATATCACTACCCCCAATGGATGCCACCGCTATCATAAAAACCACATCAGTATATCACTACACCAAGTGGATGCCACCGCTATTGTAACAAACACACCACTATATCTCTGCACCAGACAGGTGCCGTTGCGTTTATAGACCAGTGCGTTCATGACTTGTTTTGAAGGAGACAACATAAGTACCTAAGTATATTACATTATTTATCACCGACATAAGCGGATGCAGCAGAAATCTTTGAAAGGGACGTTTGTCTGCAGTCTCCCATGACTAATATTTTGTACTATTCGTTCCGGAAAAGGGGGGCTGCAGCCCTAAAATGATCTAAAATGACCTTTTTTTTGGGGGGGGGGAGGGTTAAAATTTCCCCATCGAAAGCGATGAGTTACAACCCCTGTAACCCCCTCTAAATCCGCAAATGTCCGATATTTGCGGCGAGAATACCCGTATCAGGACCAGTTGATCGCTATCTCACGGAGTACTCCATATCCCCACCTTGCCCTTATCAAAGTGTGAAGTTCACCCATCGTGTGGGTTGCCCTTACAAGTTCAGCAGTCTTTCATTGTCACATGATACAATACAGTGTTTATATGTAACACATTGTTTTTGTTTCGGTGAAAAATGTTAAGGTGCTGTTAATGATGTATCTTAACAAGGGAAATCTCTATCTGTTGATTTTATTTTCCACGTGTGAGTATCAGATTTTTAAATATAATATAATATGATGAATAAATCAGTAAATTATCTATCAGAATAATACACAGGGAATGCTCCAAACAGTAGAAGATATTAGAAGACAGGTTAAAGTAAAAAAAATGTAACAAATAAATTTAAAATGCACAGGAATTTTACAGGAAAAGTGCATTTTAGATTTTAGTTAATTTGTTTTTTGAAAATGTACAAAATCACTACTATATAACGTTTCTAGCTCACCTGACTTGAATTCTCATGTGAGCCTACTGTGATCGCATGACGTTTGTCCCTCCGTCGTCTGTCTACCTATTTCCATCAACGAATGAATGGATTTTTGTAATACTTGATATGAACGAAGAATTACTAGTCCAATACAAGTTTTGTTGTACATTTCAGCAAGGTCTTCCCAGTGGTGAATCAAAGGCAAGGCATTTAGTAGGTTTAAAGGAAGCTGTCCTGATTAATAAACTTAGATTGGGCCGTAGAGAAAGAATAACTAAATGTATTTTTGTGTATGCAAATAATGAGTAAAGAAATGTCGTTTTGGTTACATTCTGGATATCAGAATCTTGAAAATTCTTTGACGACTTCTCGGATATACGAGTAGAAGGATATTGATGAAACTTGGTATTAAGTTTTTATGGTCTCCAGTAAGTTCTGATGTTTCTTAGTCAGTTCTTCTCAGGTATGACTCTGTGGTGAGACGAACAAAGTCATACATACCTTCTTTGAGGAACTTCTTCAGATAGACTATAAAGGATGAAACATATTAGGGTTTTTTTGCAGCAGCATATCCTTTCTCAATAAAATTCTGATGCTTTGATGTTTTAACGTGTTGAAGGTATTGAAGAGAGCGATAAAGGTTCACTTGGTTCTATTGTTCTAGTCTGATGTAACTTTTTTTTTTAATTTACATTCTTAGCATATTTATTTATATACGCTACATATGACTTTATTTCAATATTCTATGACTTATCTATGCATATAAAGCTCCTGATCTTATACAAAAATCTTGCAAGAAAAATCTTCATGTTTCAACTGTTTTTATGTATTTTAAAAGATGTCCTAGATGCAGAATTACTTTTGAAGACAATTAAATAATGTTTATGCTATTTTCAAAACTGATTCAAGCCTTCAGGACGGGTGTGTGGGTTATCAATGAACTCCCGTTTTGTTAATTAACATGTTACGACAAAATAAAAAAAATTTAATCATAAAACAGAAATTCTGTATGAAGTACGATATTATTATAATGTTAGATTTGATGATTGCTTTCTTTTTCGTTTATATATTCTTAAAATACATAGTTTTTGTAAATTTTATATATAAGGAGAAATATTTACTTCGAATTTATATTAAGTTTTGCATAAAAAGCTTTCAAATTTTCAATTTTATCGCCTTTGTTACTGAAGATGCTTTTCCATCTCAGCTGCGAGGATAAAGCCATGAATTATAGATGAATATAAATTTTAAATTTATTATGAGGAAAACACATTATATTTATCCATGCAGAAACACTTAAATAAGAAGCAACACAATTTCTTTCCTCAGTAGGATCCGCCCATGAATTCCATTTCTCCTGGAAACCCCTCTCCCCCCACCCGGAACCCCCAACCCCCTTGAAAACTGCCTAACCATTTTCCTCAGGTATATTGTGCGGAAGGTCCTGTTTCGAAGCTATACGTACATGACCTTAGCAGTACCGCATGTGACGTCATCTTTAGAAACTGTGATAGATAAATCAACAGATAACACCACTGAGAGTGTGATAACGGTAAAGTTGATGTATGTGTACTTACCTGTTGTTCAGGTATGTAGATAATATGTAGATAACCTATCAGCTGAGCAACACTATGCTGTGGTTTCCGTAAAGATCAAGATGTGCTTATGAAACACTGATGCCCCCGACGGCAGCGGTATCTCGGAACATTGTTGAAAAATTTAAAAAATGTCAAGGTGAAAAGTTTGTTACCAGTGCGAATAATTTGTTACAGATATAATATATATGAAATACGACAATCCTATCTATAGTTATACAAAAGCTGAGGCAAACTTGTTGACACACCGGTAATCACAGAAAACAATAAACAAATGATAGAAACGAAAGAACTTGGGAATTATTATTGTGATAGAGTTAGAATGAAAGAAAATGAGAGAAAAAAAAATAGGAAGAAAAAGGAAAAGAACTGGAGTTCCTTTTTAATCAACAACTGCTTTTTATTATCAAAAGGTCCCCCTCTTTTATTAACGACTGCTATGGCTGATGATCTAGGTATCTGATCAACTTCTACTCACATGACACACGACCACAGAGAATAGACAATATACGATATACAGGTGTACACAAATAAATGACAAACGACCATAGAGTATAGACAATATACGATATACAGGTGTACACAAATAAATGACACACCACCATAGAGTAGACAATGTACGATATACAGGTGTACACAAATAAATATCACACGACCATAGAGTATAGACAATATACGATATACAGGTGTACACAAATAAATATCACACGACCATAGAGTATAGACAATATACGATATACAGGTGTACACAAATAAATGACACACGACCATAGAGTAGACAATGTACGATATACAGGTGTACACAAGTAAATGACACACGACCATAGAGTATAGACAATATACGATATACAGGTGTACACAAATAGGTGATGCACAACCATAGAGTAGACAATATACGATATACAGGTGTACACAAATAAATGACACACGACCATAGAGTCGACAATATACGATATACAAGTGTACACAAATAAATGACCCACGACCATAGAGTATAGACAATATACGATATACAGGTGTACACAAATAAATAACACACCACCATAGAGTATAGACAATATACGATATACAGGTGTACACAAATAAATGACACACCACCATAGAGTATAGACAATATACGATATACAGGTGTACACAAATAAATGACCCACGACCATAGAGTAGACAATATACGGTATACAGGTGTACACAAATAGGTGATGCACAACCATAGAGTAGACAATATACGATATACAGGTGTACACAAATAAATGACACACGACCATAGAGTCGACAATATACGATATACAGGTGTACACAAATAAATGACACACGACCATAGAGTACAGACAATATACGATATACAGGTGTACACAAATAAATATCACACGACCTAAGAGTAGACAATATACGATATACAGGTGTACACAAGCAAATGATAATTACATTAAACATGGAATTACAGAGTTTCTGCCTTGATCATAGGTGAAAAGTCATTCGATGTCGAACATGCATTGGCGGATTTAGAGGGAGTTGCAACACCCCCACACCTCTTTGGTTGGAAAATTTTACCAAAAAAGTCATTTCGACCATATTTAGCACTGCAACCCCTCCCCTTTTTTTCAGACCGAATAGTGCAAAACATTAGTACTGGGAGACTGCACCCCCGCCAACACCTCTTTGAAAAATTTCTAGATCCGCCCATGATAAGGCGCATTAAATTATATATGTGCATATCTACTCATATTTATGTATATATTATTACATCCGTATATTGTGCGGTATATCGTCATTTATGACGGCTTTTTGTTTTCTCGATAACGAGAGAATGACCAGTTTAATCCATCCAGTGGTATTGCAATGAATTTCTGTTCTGAAAACTAAAGTTCACACCCGGCCTTTGGAAAAGATGTTTCCAGTGTTGTTTATCATCATTCGTATCTTGTCTTTCTCTCGGATGGGTGGTAAACAGGGTCGTAGGAGGCATTTCAAAAATTTGGGAGGGACAAATATGGAATTTAGTTTCGTTTTGTAACGTGATGAAAAATTGGTCCATGATCAGTCAAAAAATGCCCCCCCCCCTCTTCTTGGCCCCCAGCTTCTACGAGTCTGGTATAAACCGAGGTGACAGTATTCGTTGGTAGGTGAACATCCTTTACTATTTGGGGTTGGTTCGTTGTAGAAGTCAACTTTCCAGGGCATGCACCAGCCATGTGCCGCCATCATATTAATGCGCTAACTCCGAGGATTCAAACCACTTTATCATCGACTTTAACAATTCGGAACTCGTCGCCCTTTACTACTGCCTGCGATAAAAGGGGGCATGGTAATCCCGAACGCTTAATATAACGTCCATAGTGATAAGAGGAAATCAAGTATATTTGAATATAATAAATTATAATCTATAATAAATGTTTTCACTTCACTGACCAGGTTGTTGTGTGTTGTCCGTCTGTCCGTCGTCGTGGTCTGAGCACAATGGACTGTGCTATTTCTTCAGCTCGCAGAATTACCGATTCTCTGATGCCATCGTGATGTGTGATCAGAGAAACGCCAGTCTCCTAAAGTACAGGGACGACAGTGACTGGGTAAATATTTTTGTCGGTTAAGGTAATATATCCCCCTGCTAAGGGAGATAACTCTAATTCGGATAAAACACTACAAATTCCTTAATACATTATTAAGCTATAGTAATAGTATATTTTGTTTTACGTCTTGAAGTTTTCAAAAGATACAGTCTAGGAATTGTGGTATGATGTAACACAAGAAACAAATGATTTTCATGCCGACCCGACTTGATCAAATGTTTGCATTAAGATTTAAATCATAAATCTTCACAAAACTCCACAAAGCAATGGTTTGGTATAAATTTGTAGAGAAATAACGTATTGTATTGAATATAGTATAAACTGTCACTGGAGGGAATAGAGAAAAACTAGCTTCATCTCATTCATTTCAGAGTTTCGTCAGCGGTCAGGTAGCGAAGGGAACTCGAACCCAGTATTGGTTAGGGTTGCGAGTGATCAACAACACGTGGTCATGGTTAGATGGATCTCATTACAACAAATCTCAGGTGTAAGTACTGGCACTTTATAAAATTTAGGTGTAAGTACTGGCACTTAACAATTCTCAGGTGTAAGTACTGGCACTTTATAAAAAGCTGTAAGGCGTACATTATACAGGGTTATGTCTGCCATTAAGGTCACCACAGATAGAAAAGATAAGTGGGCACTAAAACAGGTGACTTCTTAGTACAGGTTTTTGTGTCATTACCTCATAAAACCCCAAACAGTCTGGCGGTATCAGTTATTGACAAGCATTTGACAAATGGTAATTTGATATAAGTGTAAGTACTATCGATTCATAAAGCGATTCAAGTCTATAGAGTCAAAACCTGCCAGTAACGGCCTACAACGAGAAAACTGACAATTTTTCATTACAAGTGCAAGCGTTATCACTTCATAAACTCCTGTTAGGAAGTAATGAATATCTCACTTTTGTCACACTATTAATGAGTAGATGGAGAAATCAAGATTCTAGTTATGACGCTGTGTTTACTTTTACCTGCGCTACCTTGACCTGATTATAGGTCACGTTACAGGTATATATAGGTCATTCATATCTGTAATGTTTGTATTACGACTGCTAATTCATATGATGAAATATGACATACAAAATAATTCCTATCATGCGATTTAAGCCATCACATAGTTTAGTGGGTTGACTTGGATTTTCGGACATTGCTAGCCAGCAGTGTTCAGGACTTATGCCATTCTCTTATCACGAGGTGATGTTCAATCGAAAAACTTCTCTACCCAAATTTGGGAATGATTTACAGATAGTGAATTATTGTAAAGGAGTATCTCAAAAGCCCTAAAGTAGGTTCCGATGGTATACGTGATAATTGTGTCTGGCGGATCCAGGATTACAGAAAAGGAAAAAAAAAGGGGGGGGCACACATATGAAAGTCAAGTATTACCCGAACTACTCAGCATTTTGGGTGCCAAATCTGGAGTTTACTTGTGAATATGCGACGAAAACAGGAAGGGGGGGGGGGCACCGGCCCCCCTCTAAATCCGCCACTGTATTTGCTCCACCCACTCCGGCATATTTCCTTTGCTTTCTACAGCACTGTAAGATGATACAATATTCCAATCATTATCATGCAAGATTCCTTGCCTTGCTGCCTGTGATTTTTGTGTCATTTGTATATTCTGTAGACATTGGTATCAGAATAAGGAGGCAGTAACCAACAGACGTAATTATGAATGTGCTGCATTTCGCTCCTACAAACCTTACACCGGTCAGCTTCTGTACCAGAACTGTTTCGCAGGACAAAGGATAGTCTGCCAAAAGCCAAATGGTAAATGTACATTATGTTAACAAAAGATGTCACCTCATGTGACTACGAGTTATACTAGCTCAACAATCTTGTAACATCACGGCGGGTGTAACCGGTCGCCAAGGGTTGCTTACTCCTCCATGGCAACTGATCCCACCTCTGTTTCTTCCACGGGGCCATGATAGTCTATATCTCTTTTTAATACTCAGCACCAAGAGAAGTATCCCCACAACAAGCCTTGGTTTCTGAATCCGCCCCTGTCTGTTATCTACATCTCTATTTCTCATAACTTATCTGTCCTGTAGAATGGATGCTCCCAACACTTTACATGTAAATAATTAAAGAATGATGTCAAAAACCAAACGGTAAATTGACCTATTTTTGGAAAACCTAAAATTGACAGATCGTCAAATGCCCGACATCACACATTTTGGCACACTTTTTCATTATGGCGTCATAAATAAATGACCCGTCAAATATTATTTTAACTGTGACGTACAATGAAACTACGTAATGGGCGTGGTTAAAGTTGGATCTGGCGATCCCTCAATTGTACTGTGTTTGCTATGATTGAGAAAGCGTGCCCGTAAATAGGTTCATGGCGTCGTATGACTTCTTTCGCTTCAATTCACCGTCATTAGTCGGTACAGCAAACAGCATACCATAAAACATTTATGTTTGTCTTTGTGTTTTCCTGTTCAAAACAAAGTACTGGTAGTTTCTTTAACTGGAGTAAAAAAGAAAGAAAGAAAAAAACCCCTCAAAACATATCTTTATTACACATTGGAATCCTTCCATCATGAAAAAGGGGATACCTCGGTGGCTGACATGCCGCTGTGGAACTTACTGTAGCCTTTGGCCCGAAATGTCAGATTCAAACATTAAACTTTGGTCTGAAATTCTACCATATGTAGGATCTACGGATATTGGGAAAAAATCGAAACTTTTCTTCACTCAAATTTTGGTTTGTCGTTCACTTACTTACAAACTTAATTAAAAACTTCTGTATGACAAAAGGTATCTGATAAAAGTTATGTAGGAAATGTCGTTTTTGGGAATGTTTTAAGACAGCAACAGAATGCAGCCTAAATAAATGATAAGAAAGCTTCTGGATTGATTTGCGTACAGGGCGTCGTGAGCCCACAGGAGATGTCCGGTGTCTGATGTCACTAACGATTGATGAGCCGTGTACCCACTCGCTACTTACAACTAATTGGTACGACGAAGTAGTACTGATTACTAAACATCGATGTCGTATAGTTTGTTGTCAATACAATTTTGTTTCTGCTATTTCAAGTTTCTGGGATTTCGAAACAGTTGCAAGCATTGTACTCTTGGTAGCTTTATTCAATTAAAATGTTCCATGCTCTATGCCAAGTTTTGCCGAGGTCCCATCTCACGGTAGGCGTGGCACGTAAAATATCCCTCACTTCTTCGGGTGGGTCCGTTGCAAAGGTATAAATTTCTATTCGATGCATTAGGCAGATCTATGCCATCACCATATACATGAAAGTGGAGTCATGTAAAACAATAATCACTCAATCAATCATTCAATCAATTCAAGTTTTAAAATGAAATAAGCTTAATGTATTTATCGATTAAATTTAATTGTATAAGTAGATATATATATATATGTGCAGAAGGTATAAACTACTTTCAGATGCCTACGAGTTTTGTGACAGCAGTGACGGCTGGGAACTCGTAAACAATGCATGTTATAAGTTCTACGACACCCCGACCACGTGGTTTGACGCCCGTACTACGTGTCAGAGGGATGGGGGCGACCTCTACCTACCAACTACCTACCGAATGGTAAACTCCATAGGGGACCTGATAGCGTGCAGGACGACGGCAGATAAAGCCTGGATAGGAATCTCAGATACGGTAAGAGAGAGAGAGAGAGAAGGGGGGGGGGGGGGGGCAGGACGTCGGCAGAACAAGTTTGGATAGGAATCTCATATACGGTAAGATAGATAGGTAGATAGATAGGTAGATAGGTAGATAGATAGATAGATGGACGGACGGACGGACAGACAGACAGACAGACGGACAGACAGACAGACAGAAAGATATATATATATATATATATATATATATATATATATATATATATATATATATATATATATATATATATATATATATATATATATATATATATATATATATATAGATAGATAGAGACAAAGAAGAATGGGAGTAAGGATGAAAGACAAAAGGATGGAAGTAAAAAGGGACATACGAGTTACACTTTTGACTATATGTGTAGAGAATAGAGAACATCACGGTTTTTTTTCGAATGACTTCGGAGTAAAATGCATTCTCTTTTTTTAAAAAGTCACAATGTACAATATGGGCAAAAATGCGTAACTCGGGAAAGCCCTCCTCATTAGTTATCCTAAAACTAAAGTATTGACCAAAATGACCATAGCCAGAAATATGGAAAGACAGATAGGATGGTGTATAATGACCAAAAATATTAAGAATTTGCCACGGAAATGTCGATTCAGAACGCTTTGAATATAATTTCTTTGTAGTTGTCTCTCGTGTTTTATTGATAGAACTGGCCTGGACAGTTTAGAAGTGCTACGAACCAGACGCTGAAATATGCAGCATTTTATTCCTATGGGAAAACCATAATGTAAGTCTTTATGACATATGATATATAAATACCATAAACGATATAGTGTATAAATATCATATAACATATAGTATATAGATATGATATACCATATAAGAGGAATATAATTCAATTAGTATATCCCCTACGCCGAAGTGGCTTGTACATGTATGTGGCACTATTTGTACAGTGTTACTCCACGTTCTTCTCATGTCTGTAGTGTTGACAGCAGGTAAATGTGGGGTCATTCAAGGCAGACGAGTCTAGCCGAACAGGAGACGCTTACTTTTCTATGACACAAGTTACTTTCACATTTTACATTCTAGGGATCTGTTTCTTGTACAATATTTCACAAAACCACACACTTTATAGAAAAAGCACCAACATAGAGTTTATTCCTATATTTGACAAAATTATTTCATCAAAAAAAAAAAAAAAAAAAGGAAACCCATAGAAAACTGAAATTTAATTTCTTGCGCATGCTCGTAGAAATTGTTCACAATTGGAGTGAAACATGCCATCTGACGGTCTTAAACCAGCTCCCTGGTTACAGAGTCGTGTCAATGTCGTAATAACATGCATTCAGTTCTTACAGACTTTGCATATCTTTTTCATAGCGTATTGAATTTATTCAGTGAAAATTCTTTATTTTTAATTTCAGCCAGAGGGGAGGTACATGTGTATTCGCCAATCCTTTAGCCAACTTTTACTGGGAGTCAGATCTATGTACGACAAATCGCAAGTTTATATGTGAAAAACCTGCTGGTAAGACCACTGCATTTATATAAGAATGTTTCAAGAAAGTATGAAGAGTGTGTTATTGTGTCAGGCGCGTCTTTCTGTCTGTCTGTCAGTATATTCATCTATACGTCTGCATGTCAGTCTACGTAGGTAAGACTGTCTATATCCTGCCCATCTATGTGTCTCTCTCTGTCTGTCTGTCTATCTATCACTCTTCATGTCTCTCTGTCTGTCTCTGTAGGCAAGGCTGTCTATATCCTGACCATCTGTGTGTGTCTCTCTCTGTATGTCTCTCTGTCTATCTATCACTCTTCATGTCTCTCTGTCTGTCTCTGTAGGCAAGGCTGTCTATATCCTGCCCATCTGTGTGTGTCTCTCTCTGTATGTCTGTCTGTCTATCTATCACTCTTCATGTCTCTCTGTCTGTCTCTGTAGGCAAGGCTGTCTATATCCTGCCCATCTTTGTGTGTCTCTCTCTGTATGTCTGTCTGTCTGTCTATCACTCTTCATATCTCTCTGACCGTCACTCTTCCTGTCTGTCTGTTTGTCTGTCACTTATCTTGTCGGTGTGTCTGTCCTTCTTCCTGCCTCTCTGTCAATCTTTCTGTCTGACATTCATCTGTCTGTCTGTTTTATAAGTCCCACTGTTTTCCACACATTATCTATATATATCAACAGATTTTAGATATGAAATACTCAGTACCAAGAGAAGTATCCCCACAATAAGCCTTTGTTTCTGAAACCGCCCCTGTCTGTTAATACTCAGCACCAAGAAAAGTATCCCCACAACAAGCCTTGGTTTCTGAATCCGCCCCTGTCTGTTGATACTCAGCATCAGGAGAAGTAACCTCACAACAAGTATTGGTTTCTGAATCCGCCCCTGTCTGTTAATACTCAGTACCAAGAGAAGTATCCCCACCAGCAAGTCTTGGTTTCTGAATCCGCCCATGTCTGTTAATACTCAGCATCAAGGGAAGTATCTTCACAACAAGCCTTGGTTTCTTTCTATATAAATTGAAATATTTTCTACACAGTGATTTTCATGTATTTTTAATATTCCGACCTGGTTAGATTTATAATTGTTTTCATCTGGGTAAGCAGTATGTCAACCTGGTTGTACAGTTAATTCTATTTAGCTCTCTAAGAGGTATGCCAACCTGGTTGTGCAGTTAATTCTATTTAGCTCTCTAAGAGGTATGCCAACCTGGTTGTACAGTTAATTCTATTTACCTCTCTAAGAGGTATGCCAACCTGGTTGTATGTATGATTTATTTCACCTATGCAGTATGCTAACGTAGTTGTGTATATAATTCCTTTTACCGTTCTTAAGGGTGTGTCAAACTGTTTGTATGTAGAATTCATTTCACATGTCTAGGAAGTGTACCAACCAGGTTGTATTTATAGTTATTTTATCAGTCTAAGGGAAATGCCAAGCTGGCTGTATTCACAATTTTTTTATCTGTCTAAGAGATATGTCAATCTGTTTGTATTTATAATTCTTTTACCTAAGGGATATGCCAGACTGGTTGAATATATAATTCTTTTATCTGTCTACTGTCCGCGCCATTCACTTAGTAAACCGACAAATATGGATTTTCACATTTATCTTTAAAATAGTTTTACAAAATTAATATCAATCGACAGATCTTGTTTAGTCGTAACTTTTGGTGTATGTTATATGTTTCTACGAAGAAGCATTCGTATTCTATAGGGAAAAAATCATTTTAGATAGGGCGTTTTCTATGTTAATTTTGACGTGACGTCGCCGATGTTTAACGTTTGAGTCTATGGGAAACTTGGCGACGTCACGTCAAAATTTAACATGGAAATCGCCCTATCTAAAAGTGCTTTTTTCTATAAAACATGAACGCTTCTTTATACAAACATATAGCATACACCAAAAGTTACGATTAAACAAGATCTATCGAATGGTTTTGCCTTTTTGAAATTATTCTGAAAATGAAAAACTGAAAATCCAGATTTTCCAGTTTCCAGAGTGAGTGGTGCGGACAGTAGGGGATATGTCAACCTGGTTGTATTTATAATTCTTTTACCTGTCGAAGGGATATTCCAACCTGGTTGTATTTATAATTCTTTCATCTGTCTAAGGGATATGCCAACCTGGTTGTACACGTAATTCTTTTTACCAATCTAATTAAAATCAGATCTTTTCATATCGCTACGACATTCTCCGCTAGAAAAAGAGAATATCGTAGCGATATGAAAAGATCTGATTTTGATTAGATTGTTCTTTTTACCTAAGGAGTATGAAAATCTGGTTGTATTTATAGTTCTTTTACCTGTCTAAGGGGTATGCCAACCTGGTTATATCTATAATTCATTTACATGTACATGCATAGGGGGTTTGCGAACCTGGTTATATTCATAATATTTTACCTGCTTATGGGATATGCCAACCTGGTTGTGTAATTACCTTTTTAGCGTTATACTAGGTATGCCAACATGGCTGTAATTATATTTCATTTCACCTGCCTAAGGGGTATGTCAATCTGGTTGTATTTATAATTCTAGTATCTGTCTGAGGGATATGCCAACCCGGTTTTACTTCTTTTACCTGTCTAGGGGATATGCCAACCTGATTGTATTTTTACTTTTTTACTGGTCTACGGGATATGCCAACCTGTTTGTATTTATAATTCTTTTTGCCTGCCTAAGGGATATGCAATTCTGGTTGTATTTATAATTCTTTTACCTGTTTTAGGGATATGCCAACCTGGTTGTATAGGAAATTCCTTTTTATCTATCTTAGAGGTATGACAGCTTGGTGGTATACGCTTTTTATCTGTCATAGGGGTATGCCAACTTGGCTGTATACGCGATTCTTTTTACCTGTCTAAGGGTATGCCAACCTGAATGTATACGCTATTCTTTTTACCTGTGTTAGGGGTATGCCAACCTGGATGGACTAAGTATGCTGACAATTGTTACCAGCTGGTCGACACAACATCATATCAGGCCACGTGGTTCTTAGCCAAGCAGTTCTGTGCCAATGAGAACACACAGCTGTTAACAATACAAGAGTAAGTAGTGTTAGAGCATTTTCCGCTAAGATGAATATTTCATATCTATTTCAAAGAACCTGTGTTTTGCAAATGGAAATCTACCTATCATTGATAAATACTAGCATTCCTTTGTCTCGCTGAATTGTTATGTCGACTTCTTTGGGCAGGTATTTATATTCCTTTGTCTCGCTAAAGTGTTACCTTCCAGAGGCATGTATTTATTCCCTATACCCACGGTGATCAAATGTTATGTTTTTTCGCGTTTGTGCGGAAGGTCACATTTTACGAAATGTTCAGTACATCATTACTCACTAGCTTGAAGTACATTGTTACCCACTGGCTTGAAGTACATCGTTACTCACTAGCTTGGAGTACATCGTTACTCACTAGCTTGAAGTACATCGTTATGTACTAGTTTGAAGTACATCGTTATGTACTAGCTTGAAGTACATCGTTATGTACTAGTTTGAAGTACATCGTTACTCACTAGCTTGAAGTACATCGTTACTCACTAGCTTGAAGTACATCGTTACTCACTAGCTTGAAGTACATCGTTATGTACTAGTTTGAAGTACATCGTTACTCACTATCTTGAAGTAAATCGTTACTCACTAGCTTGAAGTACATCGTTACTCACTAGCGTGAAGTACATCGTTACTCACTAGCTTGAAGTACATCGTTACTCACTAGCTTGAAGTACATCTTTACTCACTAACTTGAGTACATCGTTACTCACTAGGTTTAAGTAGATCGTTACCTACTAGCATGAAGTACATTATTACTCACTAGCTTGAAGTACATTGTTACTTACCAGCTTGAAGTACATCGTAATGTACTAGCTTGAAGTACATCGTTACTTACTAGCTTGAAGTACATCGTTACTCACTAGTTTGAAGTACATCGTTACTCACTAGCGTGAAGTACATCGTTACTCACTAGCTTGAAGTTGATCGTTACCTACTAGCATGAAGTACATCATTACTCACTAGCGTGAATTACATCGTTACTCACTAGCTTGAAGTTGATCGTTACCT
The DNA here is from genome assembly GCA_035048485.1 of Pteria penguin. Lineage (NCBI taxonomy): Eukaryota > Metazoa > Mollusca > Bivalvia > Pterioida > Pteriidae > Pteria > Pteria penguin. The sequence continues at coordinate 59,894,624 of CM068585.1, read as the reverse complement.
ACTAGCATGAAGTACATTATTACTCACTAGCTTGAAGTACATCGTTACTCACTAGCTTGAAGTACATCTTTACTCACTAACTTGAGTACATCGTTACTCACTAGCTTTAAGTAGATCGTTACCTACTAGCATGAAGTACATCATTACTCACTAGCTTGAAGTACATCGTTACTTACTAGCTTGAAGTACATCGTTACTCACTAGATTGAAGTACATCGTTACTTACTAGCTTGCAGTACATCGTTACTCGCTTGCTTGCAGTACATCGTTACTCACTAGCGTGAAGTACATCTTTATTCACTAGCTTAAAAGGACTTTTGCAAAGATCCTGCAAAAGCTTAATTTTGTCTTTTGTTTGATATCAAATCATTAAATGACACTGGAATATAGGCAAGAGACAGCCCTAGTGTTAAGAGATATCCCGATATATAGAATCTCATCTTTTGACTTCTCATAAAGTTCATGATAAAATATATTGGATGCCACATTCAAATTTGACGATTGCCTTAAATGACATTCTCGATTGATTGATTATTGTTTTACATCACTCCATTCCGGCAATTTTCCGTTACGTGCCGAACACCGCATCCACTGAACTACCCCGTCTTTGAAAAACATTCTCGACATTTCTTGTATTTTAATTATAGCTTACACATTACCACCACGAGAAATCTTACTTTCGATGTCGTTAAGGAGAAAGTCACGTGATGGCCCATGTACCACGTGACTGAAATAACGCAATCTAATATCGGGAAAGAATTCGGTCCCTAAATCATCACACAACACATTTAATTGTCAATACCTTTATACAATAACAGTACATATGGATATATGTATAATGAATACACAAAAGTACTACGTATGGTAACCGTTTCTTAAACGGTCGCTACTCTACAGGGTGAAAGAAAGTAGACACCACTGAAAATGTTCAAAGACTGTTAAAAAACTTCACTACAAAATGACTTCCGTAAACTGTATCCTAAATAAGATTCTAAAATCATTTTTAAAAATCTGTATAAAACTCTTAAAGTAAAAAGTATTCTGTAAAAAGCACAGTGAAACGTGACTTGACGTAAAAATGCCATTCAAAAAATAAATTTCTCTATGAAGTTGCTCGATTTAAAAATGGATAGTATAAATGATATACATGTAGTTATGTGTAAATTTAATGCAAATATTGCACAAAAGCCTTTAGATATCCTCTGACTCGCATTTTTCTATATCATGAGTAACTTTACGATGTCATACGATAAAAAATTATTTGTAATACATGATATTCTACTTCCAACAGTTTACTATGCCTGTATATGCTGGCATATCATCATATATGTAAGTACATTGAGAAAGGAGTCTTATCGACAGGATAAGTCCAGAGTATTTCCGAAAGTGAAAAATGTTATTTTTAACAGATCTTTGTATTAAACATTTGGTTGTTTGAAGTCGCCTGTAACTTAACAGACCAATGTATGGCAGTATGAATTCTGTAACTTAACAGACTATATGTATGGCAGTATGAGTTCTGTAACTTAACAGACTATATGTATGGCAGTATGATTTCTGTAACTTAACAGACTATATGTATGGCAGTATGAGTTCTGTAACTTAACAGACTTTATGTATGGCAGTATGAATTCTGTAACTTAACAGATTATATGTATGGCAGTATGAATTCTGTAACTTAACAGACTAATGTATGGCAGTATGATTTCTGTAACATAACAGACTATATGTATGGCAGTATGAATTCTATAACTTAACAGACTATATGTATGGAAGTATGAATTCTTTAACTTAACAGACTATATGTATGGCAGTATGAATTCTGTAACTTAAAATACTATATGTATGGCAGTATGAATTCTGTAACTTAACATACTATATGTATGGCAGTATGATTTCTGTAACATAACAGACTATATGTATGGCAGTATGAATTCTATAACTTAACAGACTATATGTATGGCAGTATGAATTCTGTAACTTAACAGACTATATGTATGGCAGTATGAATTCTGTAACTTAACAGATTATATGTATGGCAGTATGAATTCTATAACTTAACAGATTATATGTATGGCAGTATGAATTCTGTAACTTAACAGACTAATGTATGGCAGTATGAATTCTGACATTTTAAGTAATTTCTCCTTAAAATAGCAAAATTATCTTTAATAGGTTGAATAGCGGATTGCGTATTCGAGGATATGAACTTGTTTGTTTCAGATGAGAAATGGACGGCACATGAGAGTTTGTTGTTAATGCTGGTTGCTGGATATATTATCACTTGCTGTTGTTTTTTATCATAAGTTGCTGTCGTTAGTTTATATTTTGTTGTCAGTTATAACTAATAGGCTTGTGCAGATTCCCGTTGTCCACGTGAGCGTCGGAACAAGAAAGGAAAACATCCTCTGAATGCATCTTTCACAATTCTTTTGAAGCTTTTCTTGTTCTTCGTTGTTTTCTAGAAGAATAAAACTCTAAATAAATAACACAGAAAACAAAGAAATAAAAGACTGATAGCCTATTGAAAATGTCGGCCACTTAGACTTTTTAAATGTTAAAGTATACGCCTTTAAAATACATCATAACGTTACAAATTTTTAAGTAAACACAATAAAAATTTTAAGAACTTGTATTCTGATATCGTTGTATTCACTTGAATAGGCCAAAATGGCTGAAAATAGAATGGAGTGTTCTTTCTTTTTAATTATTTATTTGTTTATTTATCTATTTCTCTGAAATTACCTCTGTAGAAAACAAAGCGTTTAATGTTAAAGATAGAGAGAAATAACGAAAGAAAAAAAAAAAAAGAAAGAAAAAAAATCTTTACCTTCTGTTCTACTTTCATGTCTTCTTCATTGTCAAGAGGTACATCAATAAACTCAGACATCTGAAGGAGATGATAATGAAAAGAATTCTTATATACTTTTATAAATTATTATAATGATATGTACATATTCAATGATATTTCTATGAATTACCAAACCTAATCTGGTCGTAATGTAGTGAGATGAATTCAAAATCGAAAAGTCATGTGTTCGAATCCTGCTGAAACCATGATCATGTCAGGTGATCATGTCAGGTAATCGTTCCAGGTGATCATGTCACATAATGTCAGGTGATCATACCAGGTGATCGTGTCTGGTAATCGTTCCAGGTGATCTTGTCAGGTAATCGTTCCAGGTGATCATGTCGGATAATATTGACATGATCATACAAGGTGATCATGTCAGTTGATCACGTAAGATGGTCGTGTCAGATGATAATGCTAAGTAATAATGTCTGGTGATCATGTCGGGTGATCATGTCAGGTGATCATTGTATTGCCTGTTGTTTTATGGATTTAATTATGTGAGACAATTAATTTTGGACTTACCCGAGGTTTGTCTCTCTCGTCAGACGTGATGTTGCCTTCTTCTGTCTGAGAATATAGATAAAAATGACAGGGATAAGAAAACACATACGGGAAAAAAAAACAAAGAAGATTTCAAAATGATGCATCAGACAGGATGTATCTATTTCCATATATACAAGCAACTTCTTCAAATATGATCGATAGTTTTTTTATTGTCACTCTTAGTTTATGCGTAAAATAGAAAAAAAAATAAATTAAAAAAATCCAAATTTTCATTTTCCAAATACTCAAATATCTTAATTTACAGGTATCCTAAATTGATCCAATGGAATTTTGCAATTTACATTGATATTACATAACTAATTAAGTTTCTTTGATACAAATATTCGATTATCAGAATTGCTGAGGAGGGTTGTGTACAAGGTCAAAGAACAGAAATTCCATTTCCCATAGGGTCCCATGTTAAATTACCAAACTTCCAGCAAGATTTACACAACATCCTACATCTTAGCTATATCCAATCCACATATCAAAATGTTTGTCAGACCCTCCTCTATCAGAATTTTAACAGTTTACCATAGCTTATCCACCTTAATTTCGGGAAAATCATGCTGGAAGGGGGTCACCCCCCAAAATTTGCCAAAATTCAAATGTAAACAACAACCCAGTTTGAGGTGATAGAATTTTTACATTAGCGAAACGAGACAAAAATTCATGATTTTATAACAGAATTAACCTTTATTTATAGATCGATCAAATAATTTCATCCAATCATAGCTCCTGATACAAAGAAATAATAGCCCCTCTCTCCCTACATTACATCAGCCAATCACGACTCTCGTTATTTACTGTTCTTTGACCACAAGCGACCTTTGTATAGTGCAGAAATTACCCCTCCATTATAACACAAGCAAGCATTGGTAAATCTGTCATATGCACTTGTTCACACATCAGAAAGAGGAATATAACTTACATAATAGATTGCGTTCTCTTTTTCCTTGTCCTGATGGTTTTTCTGGACCTAAAAAGCACGAAAAAATATATACGATTTGAAGTATGTTAAAGAATATTAAGTTAACAATCGTATAACGTTTGGAAGCGACTTGATAAATGGAAATTGTATGAATTGTACAAAGTTGGTATACGATAAGATCTGTTTTACTTCGTGTTGTTAAAGTGTTTTACAGTTGGTAGACGGTAAGATTTTCTTACTTTCATGTTAAAGTCCCTAAATACCGCTTCATACTCTCTGTCAGTTATGGCCGCCTGAAAAGAACATACAAAATATCACCTGTTCCATGAAAAATTTAGTTATCTAACTATCACTCATGCTATTTCTTGACAATAATGTGTTGAATATTATCATATTATTGTAGTTGAGTATGTGGGAAAACTTTACAGTTTTCAGAATAAGAAAATGATGGCCATTTTGTATTTAGTTTGATGATTTTCTTTAACACGGTTACATTAACAGAATCAAAACAATGTCAGTATTGTCTTACATTTCTGTTTCCCTCATGGAGTGGAAGTCCACCACTAGCTTCTCTTATGATAAACTGAAAAATTATAATAATTGCATGAAAATAACTTTATTATCTATGATGAAATTATATATGAAAGTAAATAAATAAATAAAATAAAATAAAATAAAATAAAATAAAATAAAATAAAATAAAATAAAATAAACGAAACGAAACGAAACGAAACGAAACGAAACGAAACAAAACAAAACAAAATAAAATAAAATAAAATAAAATAAAATAAATAAATAAATAAGTAAATAAATAAATAATAATATTAATAAAACTGACTGCTTTATAATAAAGCGTGTAAATTAGAAACTTACTTTGGGTTCAAAGTTGTCAATGAACTCCAAAGCGAGGGCACACTGAAAATATAAGAGAACGAAAGAGATCTGAAATAACCAAAACACATAAATAGTTGAATTAATGACTGTCACTGGTTATATAGCAAGACATAATGTATTACACTGTGCACATTGCCAGACTTCACATGAAATACATTTTTAATTGTAAGTTACTTTTATTTCGCGTGATTTCATTCTCGCAATAATCTGTTTTGGATATATTCGCAAGTTATTATTTTCATCATTTTCATTTCTTATATTTTTACTTCATCATACTCACGAAATTACGAGAAGATGAAGTTCTCGCGAGATGAGTGTTTAATAGTAAATACTTACATGGAAAGGATATTGACCAGAGATGGTTCCTTGGCGAAGTCCAGTTGTATAAGCTCTCTCGGCTAAAATCTGCAAAACGAAATAAAATACATATACAACGAGCATCTCTGTAGGATAATCTGTCCTATACATTCAAACTGCTCATAACGGTCACTGGCATTCAGCAATCAGACAAACCTGTTTAATAAAGGCCAGTGTACAAAGATCATCTGTTACAACAAAAACACCGAAATTTAGCAATAGCTAATTCTAAACATTTTGATGTCAATTATTATTAAAACTAAATACCGAAGCAGTAAATTCAGTTACGTCAAATAGTGAGTGGGGATACAAACCCACTTGTGCTTTTCAAAGAGGGGGAAGTGCACTCCTCCTTTTGTCATACCCTACGCCCTTAAGTTAGCATAACAGCAGATGTAGAGGAAACACCATCTTTACACCCCTTTTACGGTTGGCCTATTTTATCAAACACTGTAGATATCATTTAAGGGAAAGTAAACTCCCCGTGTTACATGCATAGATAATGTGAAAATCCCTGTGTCACATGCATAGAAAATGTGAAAATCCCCGTGTCACATACATAGAAAATGTGAAAATCCCTGTGTCACGTGCATAGAAAATGTGAAAGTCCCTGTGTTACGTGCATAGAAAATGTGAAAATCCCTGCGTTACATACATAGAAAATGTGAAAATCCCTGTCACATGCATAGAAAATGTGAAAATCTTCGTGTCACGTGCATAGAAAATGTGAAAATCCCTGCGTCACATGCATAGAAAATGTGAAAATCCCTGCGTCACATGCATAGAAAATGTGAAATTATAACATCGACGTCAATATCGTTAGTAGTTACATAGATTTCGATAATGGAATTCATGTTCCAAATAATATATCTCTGGACTTAAATAATCAATCATTCAATCAATCAATTTACCAACCAGTCAATCAATCAACCAATCAATTAATTATATGAAATCTGATGGAAATTGTGGATTTACATAATGTTAAGACAGGTAAAGCTGATCTAACAGTGACTATCAATCACAAAAATACTTACACGAAGGCTTGGTATAAATCTGGAATCAAAAGTTCTGGCGGCCAGTACCTGTTGAAAAAATAAAAGATATTGTTCGAGTTATTTCGGACTGCATCCCTATGTACCAGTATGTATAAAGGGATGGTTACCTCCTGCTGCCGTGACAGGAGCTCGTAAAGCACAAATCATCAGTCCATATTAACTACATGTATTTCAATACGGATATGTCAAACTGAGAAGACGTTTAGTGTATTTATTGAGATTTGTTTTTATAATAGACTACATAAGGGTTATATCACATACTATGAATCACTTATATTTCATCTGATTTTATTACCGCAATAATTCCGGTGATTGCATTATTCATATTGTGATGCTTAAATCAGAGCAGTCTATTTTCGGTGAGGACTTTGATAGAGCGTCAAGCTATCATCGTCAAATTACTTGAAATTATTACAAGTTAAATGATGTAATTCACAGTATATTGGTGGGGGATCACCTCTCAGCAAGGGAAAGAAACTATAACCAAATCACTGACATTTCGTATGTATACTAGCAGAGCTTCTTGGTCAATACCACGGACCGCTTCCGACTCAAAAGAGGCCATAGCTACTGTAGGCTATAGTGACATTTTTCAGTGACAGCTTAGCCCATTCCTTTCACAGTGAACTATGGTTGATTCACGCAGTGTTGATACACAACACTTTGACAACCAATTCAACATACCTTCAATGTATCTACTTCTGTCATATTGTTCAGAAATTCAACGCAAATAACAGCAGCTTGTATTTTCGTGTTTATCTAGTCGGTGACGTCGTCCCGGAATGAACAGCGTTGTGACGTCACAGACAACATTCTTTGACGTCACCTACTCGTCTTCGGTGCAAATATATTCCTGGCTTGTGATTGGTTGATTTTCATGGCCGTATTGTTCTAATGAATAGGCTGGATTAGGCTGGATTACAATCCGTATGGATGCTGCAAGCTAAGTGCAATGGCACCACAAAGTAGAAGTATTCCCCGGCGAGTCATTGACATTTGACCTTGGTTCTAGCCAATCAATGGTATTCTCCCATTATTCATTATGTCCTGACATCGAATGTCTTATTGAGTCTTTGCGATAAACAGAGTTACTTCCCATTTGGGACAGTATCTGACGTAAAGCAATTATGACGTCATCAAATTCCTATGAAAACGTCATATGTGAACTATCTTTTCCCTGAGTTTTAGATCAGTTTCCATGGGATTTGATGACGCATAATTGTTTTACGTCAGATACCGTCCCAAATAGGAAGTAACTCTGTATAACGAAAAGACCGAATAATATCATTTAAATCTCGGCAAAACTCAAACTATTGCCACACACAGAGAGTGCTAAAAATCATTTTGTTAAAAAAAAAAAAAAAAAAAAACAAAAAAAAAAAAAAAAAACAAAAAAAAAGAAAGACAGAAAAAAAAGGTGACGGTCAAGATCATTTTTCTTGGTGTCAATTGATTGAGCTTTATTACTCTGTGGATGTTGAAAAGGAATACAGCAATTAAAGCTTTTCTGCGCAGTTCAAATTGTTTCGGGATAACCGCGGATGAAAATACATGTATCATTTGTACACATGTGTATATCTTAATTTGTATCATTTGTACACATGTGCATATCTTGGTGTGTATCATTTGTACACATGTGTATATCTTGAATTGTATCATTTGTACACTTGTTAATATCTTGAATTGTATCATTTGTACACATGTGTATATCTTGAATTGTATCATTTGCACACATGTGTACACTTGGTTTGTATCATAATGTTGTGGTTTTCATTGTCCTGTTTCAGTGCCGGGGAAAATCAATTCATCGCCTCCATACTACAGAATCAACAAATATCCAAGATCTGGTTAGGATTCTCTGGTACGTCATTTATATTGTAATAATTTGTAACATATAATGACTTACCCCTATGTTTTGGGGCAGGCTTAGTGTAGTGGTTAAGCGCTTGGCTTGCGGCGCCGACGATCCAGGTTCGATTCCCGGGTTGCGCCTCTATGTTTAAGAGGTTGGTAACCTCCTGCTTCCATGTCGCGATATACTGAAATATTGTTGAAAGTGACGTAAAACAACAACCAACCAACCACTATGTTTTCGCTATTTGAAACAAGAGTTTTCAGGCACAGGTATTTTAAGCTCTGTAGTTAGTCCACAGCAAGCATCTATTATGTCCCTATAGAGGTAAACACCAAGAAAAACGAGGTGTTTACTTCTGTAAGGGCATAACAAATGTTTGCTGTGGACTTACAGAGCTTCAAATTCTTGTGTTTTCAGGAGACAACAGAGCTCACCATTGGCAGTCCAATTTAAGTAGCGAAAGGGCTTTTTAAGTAGGTCATTTTGATAAATAATGAAAGGTCTTGTTTCAAGGAATAAACACATATTCAAGCTCTATCTCTTACTGTTCTGAAGTTATGACCAAGGTTAACGTTTCTTGTTAAAGTAGATCAAACTTCAAGGTCAAGGTCACAAGGTCAAAATTTGGTACCCAATGAAAGGTCTGGACACAAGGAATGCATATGTAAAATATTAAAGCCCTCTCTCTAATGGTTCTAAAGTTATGATCCAGGTTAAAGTTACGGTCTACGGTCAACAACGACGACGCCGGGGATACGACAACAACAACGACGCCGGGGATACGACAACAGCTCACCGGATATTCGTCCCGGCGAACTAAAACTGAAAATTGATAATTTAGTGTGTGTGTCATTTCTTTTAAGATAATTTGTTTTCGTCGCATTTTTTCTCACATACCGGAATTTACGGTGTAAAAATACAGGTACATGTCTAAGATAAAACACATGTGACGTTTTCCAAGTGATTTTATTCCAAATTTCTAAAATATAATTTTCAGTTTCATACAGTGCGTAATTTCATTTACATTTTCTTGAAAATAATGATACGGAAAACAAATTCGATATGTAATGTAAATGTCATTTTAAGGTAGTTAATCCCTCTATTCATTGAAGTATATTTTTAGAATGATATTTAATGCCCAAAAGATCAAAGGAGAAATAATTATCAAAGTACAAACAGACTTTATGTACTCCTCTGGTATATTCCATAAATATTATCAACTTCGTAAAATGAAAAATCGATAAAGGGATAATAGAAAACATTAATGATTAGTCAGGACATTCATACAGGAAGTAAAGGCATCTACCAGTCAAGAGTTATTTTTCTTTTAAAAGGGATTTGCCTCTTAAGTTATCACCCAAATCCACTTAAGATATCATACTACAATATAAAGCTGACTTTGTTATAGGCAGAAACATAGACTACTTTTTATGTCTCTGATACAAGTAACAAGAAACAATAGCAAAATGCCAGATTTTGACCTTTATCATCTGGTTAAATCAGCAGATATGGATTTCAGTTAGAGATAGGTATTTTTGTTTCCACTCGATAAAAGCCAAGTGGCCAGAAAATGTGGACACTGAGTGTTTCTTGTCACTTTAATTCATACCTCCCTTCGGAGGACATTTTATCATTTCTTGAATGCTCAACGTTATGTTTCCTAGATGAAGTGCAAGACAACACATTAGCCTGGCTAGACGGAAGTCCGTTAAGTGGTAACTATAGCAACTGGTATGTAGGATACCCAAAGCCCATTGCTAACAGAACAGACTGTGGAGCACTTCTTATGGGTAAGAAATCTGTACGTAGTGATGATTTGTTTGATCCATATCTTACATCACACCAAGGTTATTTCACGATATAGAGGTGGCATCAATGCATGCGCGGATCCAGAGCGGTGGACCGCGGGGGTTTGGATCCACCCTGAGATTAGGCGAAAATTACTTTGTTTGGTTATTTTCGATGTGAAACAAGCAATTTTACACACAAAAGCGTGGGTGGACCCCCTCTCGAAAAAATCACCCAAGTGGACCCCCTCTGGACAAAATGTCCAGGATCCTGCACTGCATATTGACCTATGCTACAGACCTATTCGAAGCAGTGAAGAATCTGTAACCTATCACGTGTCTCGGTTTTTGAGACTCGTCTGAAAGAAGACGGAACACCGACAATCCATTGTCGGGATTTGAACCTGGGGCCTTTCCGTCACAAGCAGACCACCTTCCCAATTGATATACTCAGCTCACTTATCTATTGATGTCACTGCATGCTATTCGAATCACTGCTGGTGGACCTTAGGTACCCGAGGGTACTCAGAAAATTAGCTGTCGGTTCTTGTAGTGTACACCGGTTTTTAGCTGTCGGTTCTTGTAGTGTACACCGGTTTTTTAAAAATAGGAATTAAATACTATAAGATAATCACAGTTCTCATTACTGTGGGCCCTCAACTACTTTTTTTTTTCAAAATTATGATCCCAACGATATAGTTTATTTCAGTGTTACAGGGAAAGTTCAGTCGACATTGACCTTTGACCTTTATTTTAGCTAGATCAACTACTCCGTTTTATTTTAGTTACAGGAAATGTTCAGTCGGCATCAATCCACGACTGTTGTATTCTTTTAATTTGACTCGTTATTTCATTGCAGGGAATGTTCAGACGGAGTTGATCCACGACTAATATTTTAATAAGATTTGTTATTCCATTACAGGGAATGTTCAGTCAGGGTGGATCCACCACTGTTGTTTTAACTAGACTTGTTATTCCATTACAGGGAATGTTCGGTCGGCATGGATCCACGACTATTGTTTTAAAGTCAATGCATTTATATGCAAAGCCAAAGTCATCACCAAAATAAATTCCAATACCTCCAATGTTAACGGTAGGTACACAATGACGAATAGACACACCGAAATACATACCTCCAATGTTAACGGTAGGTACACAATGACGAATAGACACACAGAAATACATACCTCCAATGTTAACGGTAGGTACACATTGACGACAAGACACACAGAAATACATACCTCGTTCTACAAATTATAAATATAATATATACAATTGTTTACAGTTGATGCGTATCTCAATCGCAAGTCACTTGCTTAAAGTAGACACTTGTTTAATGTCTAAAGGCTAAAATATGTGAGTTATAACAGTTATTGCTTTTTGGGATTTTCTCTTTTTGGGAATTTCCTTTTTATTCTTCTTCCCGTTTTCTGCAAATGTAAACTTAATAAACAACCCATCCTCCCCCACAATGTCCACAAAGTTTTGGTCACTTGACCTTTATCAAGTGGAAACAAAAATCAACCAAAAGTTTTGTTTCCACTTGATAAAGGCCAAATTGCAGAAAATTTATGAATATTGAATGTTTGTGTCATCTATTACATCCACGATTCCCTTCAGAGCACTTCTCTTCATTTCTTCAACGTAATACTTGATACATCCCTGTAAAAAATGTAGAATATGCGTATGTATGTATATACCGCGTTTCAATGTAATCAAATGATTTATGTACTAATACCTGTGGATACGTGTCGTAATTGATCTTACTTTATATTTATACAGTCGTCACGCACTGCGACAAAGACTGGGTCCATTTCCGTACAAAGTGTTACAAATTCGGAATTTCCAGTAACAGTTCAGGCTATAGCTGGACAAAGGCCAGACACCAGTGTATACTGAATGGAGCAGATCTTGTCACGATCACAGACCCATACGAGCAGTCCTTTATCCAGGGTAACATCGTTTATTGATACTATTGAGAGAATGTGCCTCTTTTACAAGAAAAATAATTCCAAATCCTCATAAAAAACTAAACTTATCAAGGTATTTTTAAAATCATTAAATCAGTGGCGGATCCAGGATTTTCGGAAAGCCTCCCCCCTCTCCTCTAAATCCGCCACTGTAAATTACAGGATTTAGATTTCTATACAGTGTACCGTACAATCATGTCGTGTATAAAACCTTCATCAGACGAGAATGACGTCATTCGAGTGGCTTATAGGACGCATTGAAATTTATTATTTCCAGAAAATCAGTTGGCAATAAGCACTGCGTGGATTGGACTGAAGTACAACGTAGAATACAAAAGGTTAATGTGGATCGACCAGAGTAAGGTAAATATGTACAGAATAACCCTCTACTTATCCGGATTCTATAACCTATAGTTTGTCAAAAGAACTCGACTTAAATTTTTAATTTACAGATGTCAGATTTAGTCAAACTGTGATTCTCTAAGTACATCGTGGGATGCGACACTTATCTAGTGATTGTCTACATTCATTTTAGTGCAGTGTTTGATCATGTTTGTCAATATTTAAAACATTCGTGGCGGGAGCTGCTATTCGAATAGGAGATGATAACTCTTTCTGTGCGTCTTATATAACATATGAATTCTAAAGATTTATAATTGTTGATGATGGGATTTTGTTGATGGTGGGATTTTGTTGCGGTGAGTACCACGTTGACGAAGCAATGATAGTTTTGTCGGTCACTGCTTCGATCGGTGACCCGCCGAACCTTACATTCGGTGGCAGCGTAGTGACGCTGTCATCTGATTGATCGGTCTCCAGGTCATCCTATGTGGATGGACAGGCGGATGACCTGTGGGCAGGGTGTTTCTGCAATGATAGACCGTGTGTCTACGTAGTAGACTGGATGCCTACTGTAGGAAGGGCTCCTGAAATGTTTAGAGGGATTCACAGGTCTACGCCTAAGCTTCCCCGAAGAGGGGGTGAAGGAGACATTAGCGAGCTTAACACCTTCGCAGTGAGTTAGCTTCTCTTGCGATGTGGTTTTCCTCGCCCACTTTTGTTACATAATAAGCAAAGCCGAGCGCGGCCAATACTCGGATGTGTGACCAATTTACAGTTTTGACAACAAAAAAATTAAATGAAGCGAACTGGTTTTATATTATAGGTAACATTTTCGAATTTTTACCCTGGAGAACCAGACGATTTGAATAATGGTCAGCAGTGCATAAAGATCGTGGGTGGACGTCTGGATTATATGGGCGCATGGGATGATGGGAACTGTTCCAGTAAACTTGACTTTATATGTAGGAAAGCTGCACGTAAGATCTGTTATACATGGTACATTTACTTCATACGTCAATGCCTGTATCCGAACTTTAATCCGTCTATAAGGAAATGCCTAACTTCTGCACCGTTTTGTATTTTATCTTTGGCTTTTAATATCAATAGAAAAATAAGTAATTTTTATAGATTTTCATTCTCGCGATAGAAAGACAGTATTATCCTAATTACCATACAACATCGCAATAACAATCAGTTGTCACTTTAACCGCTAATAATTGTATTTGTATAACCGCATTAGCGATGGTTTCTCTAAACATCTATGTCAATTACTCAACAATTTTCAGTCAAAAATGGGTTATAAATCTTCTTCAGATGGGTCAGTTTGCGAATCCAACCCAAAGAGCTTTACTTTAACGACTCTCTAGTTATTTGAAAACAAGTTTTAGAGAAACCATCGCTAATACGGTTATACAAAGTTTTTTTCTATGTGACTTACAATTCCAACACTCCCCTCTTTGGAAGTTTCTGATTTGCTATGTGGCTTACTCTTCGAACACTCCCCTTGTTGGACGGTTCTAAATTTACTAGTTATGTCTTTTGTATTGCAGTGAGTGGAGGTCCATCAGCGACACCTGCTCCTACTACAATAGGTAATTATTATTTTATGATAGATTATAACGAAACATTGTAAATAAAAATTAATTATTACAAAAATTATAACTTGTGCATTATTCATTCAATTTTTCAATAAATAAGTAATTAAACGTACAGTATTAATAATATGAAATGACGGTTTAAAATGAGAAATCTGGAAATAGTAATATCTAGATCTATCCAGCATTTCAACATAAATATACAGCCATTGTAATAGTCATACCTCTATATAAGCCTAATAAACTCTTCAACGATGCATTAATACAATGTTATAATATTTATAACATAATATTTTGCTATGATATATATATATATATATATATATATATATATATATATATATATATATATATATATATATATATATATATATATATATATATATATATATATATATATATATATATATATATATATATATATATATTATGTTACGCATATCTATGTTATAATAATCATGATATATTTCGGACTACCAGGCTCATGGTCATACCGGTGTGGACCAGGATGGATTTTCAATTCTATGACGGACACGTGTTACCAGGTGGTGCTGGGAAGGCCGATGACGTGGACAGATGCACAGTGGGATTGTCAGCGGAGGGGTGGTAGCCTACTGAGTATTGAGGGGCCGAGAGAGCAGAGCTTTGTTCAAGGTATGATAGCATTGTGATATTGTAATATCTGAAATACAACTTATTGTGTCAGATCGTTGTTGTGACGAATGAGAAGTTGGTAACTTCATGTATCCATATCGCGAGATGATTGCTGAAAGTTACGTCAAGCACCAATAAATCTTTAGTAATTAATTCTAGGTAATGGAAGAAAGAGCAATAAGATATTACTTTTCGAACACTCTCAGAATTTGTTTTATTTTTGTTTTCACAGCTATCTTAAACACTGGTACATACGCTAAGATACAGTTCAATTTCTGGATGGGAGGATCTGACAGGTCGGTAGAAGGAGGATGGGAATGGTCGGATAGGAACATTCCATTTGCATACCTGAACTGGCATCCAGGTAAGTCGCCACGTTTATACGCAGAAAGAGAATTTTTTAAATAAAATTGGACGACTTGCTGTTCAGACGTGTTTTGATGTTAAGTGAATAATAAATGCATACTGTAAAGTTGGTGTAGTTAAAACTTAACAAGATAAATAAAGAGTGAACAGTCATGTTCGACTTCTAAGAGAGTGTATAAAATAATTTTGTATTAGTGTTCACTGTAATTTTACAAGCATGTGTAAAGTATATAGGTATCTATTCATATAATGCCTAGATTCACTTTTGTTTAGATTATTCCTTTCTTGGCATTAAATCAATTAGGTTGAAATCCATTGACATTTACTGCCTCACTCAATACTTTATAACTGACATTTATAAACATTTCATTGTTGTTGTTATTGACATTTTGTAACGGACTATATTGACATTACAATGAGAATTGACACATACAGGCTCATACAGGCATTTAATGCCTGGCTTTTATGACATGATAATTGTATGGAGTACCTGGATAATACTGACATTTAGAATCTGGCTTACATCCAATCAGGGGAGCCGAATGAGTACGGCGTGGGGGAGGACTGCATGGAGATTGTACCAAGGTGGAGATACCAATGGAATGACAAACGCTGTGATCATGAACAACAGTATATCTGTAAAAAGCCAGGTAAGAATGAACAGCGGTGTATCTGTAAAATACCAGGTAGGCATGAACAGCAGTATATCTGTAAAAAGCCAGGTAAGAATGAACAGCGGTGTATCTGTAAAATACCAGGTAGGCATGAACAGCAGTATATCTGTAAAAAGCCAGGTAAGAATGAACAGCGGTATATATGTAAAAATCCAGGTAGGCTTGAACAGCGGTATATCTGTAAAAAGCCAGGTAAGAATGAACAGCTGTAAATCTGTAAAAATCCAGGTAGACATGGACAGCGATATATCTGTAAAAAGCCAGGTAAGCATGGACAGCGGTATATCCGTAAAAAGCCAGGTAGGCATGGACAGCGGTATATCTGTAAAAAGCCAGGTAGGCATGGACAGCGGTATATCTGTAAAAAGCCAGGTAGGCATGAACAGCAGTATATCTGTAAAATACCAGGTAGGCTTGGACAGCAATCTAATTAAAATACAGATCTTGTTCTCTCGTGGAGAAACGTTTCTCCACGAGAGAACAAGATCTGTATTTTAATTAGACTGGCTTGGACAGCGGTATATCTGTAAAATACCAGGTAGGCATGAACAGCAGTATATATGTAAAAACCCAGGTAGGCATGGACAGCGGTATATCTGTAAAAAGCCAGGTAAGAATGGACAGCAGTATATCTTTAAAAAGCCAGGTAGGCATGGACAGCGGTATATCTGTAAAAAGCCAGGTAAGAATGAACAGCTGTAAATCTGTAAAAATCCAGGTAGACATGGACAGCGATATATCTGTAAAAAGCCAGGTAAGCATGGACAGCGGTATATCCGTAAAAAGCCAGGTAGGCATGGACAGCGGTATATCTGTAAAAAGCCAGGTAGGCATGGACAGCGGTATATCTGTAAAAAGCCAGGTAGGCATGAACAGCAGTATATCTGTAAAATACCAGGTAGGCTTGGACAGCGGTATATCTGTAAAATACCAGGTAGGCATGAACAGCAGTATATATGTAAAAAAAGCCAGGTAGGTATGGACAGCGGTATATCTGTAAAAAGCCAGGTAAGAATGGACAGCAGTATATCTTTAAAAAGTCAGGTAGGCATGGACAGCTGTATATGTGTAAAAGCCAGGTACATGGACAGCGGTATATCTGTAAAAAGCCAGGTAGGCACGAAGAGCAGTATATATGTAAAAAGCCAGGTAGACATGGAAAGCATTATATCTGTAAAAAGCCAGGTAGAAATGAACAGCGGTATATCTGTAAAAAGCCAGGTTGGCATGAACAGCAGTATATCTGTAAAAAGCCAGGTAGGCATAAACAGCGGTATATCTGTAAAAAGCCAGGTAAGCATGGACAGCGGTATATCTGTAAAAAGCCAGGTAGACATGAACAGCAGTATATCTGTAAAAACGTCAGGTAAGCATGGACAGCGGTATATCCGTAAAAAGCCAGGTAAGCATGGACAGCAGTATATCTGTAAAAAGCCAGGTAGGCATAAACAGCGGTATATCTGTAAAAAGCCAGGTAAGCATGGACAGCGGTATATCTGTAAAAAAGCCAGGTAAGCATGGACAGCGGTATATCCGTAAAAAGCCAGGTAAGCATGGACAGCAGTATATGTGTATATCTGATTTCTTACAACATGATTTTGTTCTTTGTCATGAATGATGTTGTAAATGTACGACTGTCTATGATAAATATTCGTTCAATTTCAGCTACTCCTCTCTCGACGACAGCAGGTGCTCCAACGGAACCTACACTTCGTAAGTACATTTGTACTATCATCTTCAACTGTACCGTCACCTTTATAAGTACAACTGTACCGTCATCTTCGTAAACACAAGTGTACTATCACCTTCGTAAGTGCACCTGTACTACCACCCTTGTAAGTACACATGTACTATCACCTTCGTAAGTACACCTGTACTACCACCCTTGTAAGTGCACCTGTACTGTCATCATCGTAAGTAAAACTGTACTATCAACTTTGTAGCTACACCTGTACTATCACCGTCGTAAGTACACCTGTGGCATCACCTTCGTAATTACACCTGTACTATCACCCTCGTAAGTAAATCCGTAATGTTACCTTCATAAGCACACCTGTACTATCACCTACGTTATTATCAACGGACCAAGTTTGAGGATTGATTACAATGAGAGTATTTGGGGAAACAGATGTATTGTACAGATGAGATGTAAAATCATTTTACAAATATTGCTTATTGTAACACCAGGATTATTCTACCGGTATGGTGGTGGTGCCTTTGCTTATTGTAGCACCAGGATTATTCTACCGGTATGGTGGTGGTGCCTTTGCTTATTGTAACACCAGGATTATTCTACCGGTATGGTGGTGGCGCCTTTGTTTATTGTAACACCAGGATTATTCTACCGGTATGGTGGTGGCGCCTTTGCTTATTGTAACACCAGGATTATTCTACCGGTATGGTGGTGGTGCCTTTGCTTATTGTAACACCAGATTATTCTACCGGTATGGTGGTGGCACCTTTGCTTATTGTAGCACCAGGATTATTCTACCGGTATGGTGGTGGCACCTTTGCTTATTGTCACACCAGATTATTCTACCGGTATGGTGGTGGTTCCTTTGCTTATTGTAGCACCAGGATTATTCTACCGGTATGGTGGTGGCACCTTTGCTTATTGTCACACCAGATTATTCTACCGGTATGGTGGTGGTTCCTTTGCTTATTGTAGCACCAGGATTATTCTACCGGTATGGTGGTGGCACCTTTGCTTATTGTCACACCAGATTATTCTACCGGTATGGTGGTGGCGCCTCTCTGGTTAGTTGGTTTAATAGATATTAATATAATCATGTAAAGGACACACTGGAGTGAGGATTGTTTCGGATATACAAAACCCTACCTTGACACAGGATCTTGATTTCTTCTCTGGCCCGAGGGGCATAAACAGACTTCGGCGGAATGGTATTATAAGATCATTCGATCTTGAGATTGACTCGTTAATTAAAATATAATATTTTCTATGTATTGTAAGATATTTGATAAATCATGTGATCACGATATGATATGTGATATAATAAATGATTGGATATTATATAAGATATATAGTATGATATGATACGATGTAATATAATAAACGGTTTGATATGGTATACGATATATAATATATGACACGTTATGATCTATGATATAGTCTATACTTTAGTCTGATCTTGTTTTATCATGTTTCAGAAAGTTGTCAGCCACAACCTTTGATATCCGGGAACTATAGTATCCTTGACGATACAGCACTGACAGCTTCATCGAAAGTCGATTCGACACACAGTCCATTTGCATCCAGAATTTTCACTTCCAGTACAGGTAAGATTAAAGCATTATTTGAATATGATTGACGTTCAGATATTAAAGTGTTTTAATTCTGAATAAATTGTAAGAAGCACGATATTCAGAAAGTTCCAGTTGGCATTTATCCAAATTTGTGCCCATTTTCAGTACACTCCAGATGGGGGTAGGCATATTTACAGTAGCATTGCTTATGAAGTACTGCTTGGATTTTCATGAAATTTGTGTCATTTTATTCAGAAATCAACACACTTTCGTTTGATAGGGGTTTTCCTAGTTTGATAAAGTAGTTAAATGCATATTTATATATATATATAAGTCAAAGAACAGTAATTAACGAGAGTCGTGATTGGCTGATGTGATGTAGGGAGAGAGGGACTACTATTTCAGTGTATCAGGAGCTGTGATTGGATGAAATTATTTGATCAATCTATAAAGAAAGATTGATTCTGCTGTAAAATTATGGATTTTTATCTCATTTCGCTAATGTAAAAATGTTTTAACCTAAAAAGGGGTGGTTGTTTACATTTGAATTTTGGCCAAATTTTTTTGGGGGGGGGT
This sequence comes from Pteria penguin, assembly GCA_035048485.1. Classification (NCBI taxonomy): domain Eukaryota; kingdom Metazoa; phylum Mollusca; class Bivalvia; order Pterioida; family Pteriidae; genus Pteria; species Pteria penguin. The sequence goes on along the minus strand of CM068585.1, from coordinate 59,874,907 downwards.
GACCCAATTCCAGCATGATTTTCTAGAAATTAAGGTGGATAACCTATGGTAAACTGTTAAAATTCTGATAGAAAACGGTCTGACAAACATTTTGATATATCGATTGTATATAGCTAAAATGTAGGATGTTGTGTAAATCTTGCTGAAAGTTTGGTAATTTAACATGGGACCCTATGGGAAATGGAATTACTATGCTTTGACCAGAAGTGGACGGCGGGTGTTCTTGTTATTTGTGTAAATAGAGGGGGTCGTTTGAACTGGATTTGATCTGCTCTTTAGGATCATGCTTGCAAGTGTATATCTTATGTTTGTAGGAGGTTGGTCAGCCGCAACCACGACGCTTGGCGAGTACATCCAGGTCACGTTCTATGATCTCGTCATCGTCAAAAGCATTACGACACTCGGGCGCTCTGACGCTGACGAGTACGTCAAGCAGGTACTTGATTAAATCTTAAAAGTTTATTGTCCTTACGAGAGAGAGAGAGAGAGAGAGAGCCGGAGGTAACGCAATATTTCAATGTTTTAAAGTACATAGAGTTATTTGTATGTGAGGAAAAAAGAGACTCTTAGAGATATCTTGCATTCAGTTTTCATTTTTCTCATTACCAAAGTTTATATCCATTTATTTTTTTAGATAAAATATTCTCAAAGCGGCTGAATGCACACCGATGATTATTAAAAACATTATATTTAGGAATTTTTCTTTCTTTTAAGTACCAAATACGCTACCAGTACGACCAGTTTTCCACCTGGACATTGTATGAAGACCCTCCCGGAACAACAAAGGTTGGTAGGCATTATCTTGTGACTAGAAGCTTGTATATTTTGAGATTGTGTTATATATATATTGAATTGAAAGTCGATATTGTAAGATAGGTAAGGATGTACCAAAAAGGTGCCATCATCATAGAAGTAGAATAATCTGGGTACGCCAATGATCAATAAAGGAAGAAATAAATTCACGTGATTAAACATAGTTTATGTTGTCACTGGGCATTAGAGTTCTTTTGATGTTACTTTTTATGCCCCCGGATCGATATAGCGGGGGCATATTGTTTTTGTTTTCTTCGGATTTTTCGCCTTACACATGCTTCTTTCTAGATTGGGAATACAAATGGCGAAGTGGTGCCGAATGGTTGATACACATACACAAAATATTGGTCACTTTACATCCAAGTGCCCCGCTTAAGACTGTTTATTTATATGTAATTAGTTGACGTGGTTACCTTGTGTCCGGTTCTTGCAATCCCCCCCCCCCCCCTTTTTTTTTAGCTGTGTAATCTTTCAGTTGTCGGACAAAAAAATCAACACCATAACAATATTTGAGAGGTCATAAGACATTGAAATATACATGATAAATATCCAATGATTCATATTGTATATTTAAACTATGTGCTTATTCATGGAAAGCTAGTGACTGGGAAATACCATTTAAGGAAATTGATTTCACTGCCGTCATTTCAGACATTTAATGGCAATACAGATGTTCTTACTCCAGTAACCAATAACGTTACGTTCCCGTTTGAGGCAAGATCTATTCGATTGTATCCTACGTCATGGCATAATAAGATATCCCTACGCTGGGAACTCCAAGGATGTATGGAAAGTAAGTACGACGACAGTAGCCATTACTATAAGTCCTCCTCTTCCAGCCCCTCCTCCTCCTCCTCCTACTACTACTACATCTACTACTACTACTACTACTACTATTACTATTACTATTACTAAATACTACAACAACAACAACTACTACTACTGCTATTATTATATACTACTAAATACTATTACTAACATCAACAACAACAACAACAACAACAACAACAACTACTACTACTACTACTACTACTACTACTACTACTACTACTACTACTACATCATGACATTTCTGTTTATTCACATACTGTAATATTACTGTAATCCATAGCTTCATGCAGACCAGATTTCGGAGTAAGCGGTCCTTTATTTGTGCCGGACACGGCAATCACAGTGTCCACTAAGTCGGATGCATACCATGGTGGCAGCGCCGCCCGCTATCAATCGCCCAATATCAACTCCTCGCCTAAGGGCTGGGAAGCTCTTGTGGATGACAGCAACCAATGGATCAAGGTGGATCTTGGAAATGTAAGTCTATTCTATAGGAGCCGGCGTAGTGTTGGCTCGTGAACTTGAGGTCCCGGATGCGAGTCCCACCGGTATCATGTCTTTCCAAGCGCTGATCCAAAAATTCTGTCAACCCCAATGAATTTTCAGAGGTAGTCCATCAACGCTTTTGTTTGTAAAATCCCTTATTTTACAAAACGCTACGGAATTCCCCAACATATAGCTCGGTTTCATTTCATACTTAGATTTCCGACAATGCTGTTCATTAAAATAGAAATGGATTTCGGGACACTCAACAAAATTCCAAAAATGGAAAATATGTGTTTTTAGAGAAAATATTTTAATATTTTGAAACGTATTTTTCAACCTCTTAAACGTAATGGCGCAATCCGGAAATTGAACCCGGGTCGCCTGCACTGCATTCCATTCGCTTATCCACTACACCGAACCTTGACCTTGTAAACATCAACAAATAAAAACAAACATAAACAAAGAGAAACATCAACAAACCAAAATTATTCTGATTAACTTTTAAATTATATATTCCATTCATTGTTACTATTTCATTTTCATATTTGATCATTCTTGGATAGACGATGATCATCCGGGGAATATCAACAAAGGGAAGTCCATCAAAACAAGAATGGGTGTCATCCTATAAAGTTGCGTACTCAACCGGAAGTATCGACCATTACTATCAGGAACCTTATGGACATATACTCGTACGTTATTATGAATAGTGTGTGTTTTCTGCTATAAAGTCAACTGATGGTGTTAAGACGATAAATCAATACAAGGCTAAGGCGTCATTATTCTGTGATTATTTGTGTATCAAATGTTAAATTCATAACGCTATATAAATAATTTGATTTTGGTTCATCTGCGAAAATACACCAAACATCAAATCTATCAGAGAGCATTAATTCTACTAGAATGACATCGTTTGTTTAACTATTGATCTTTTTTCCTATGTATGTCTGTGGAGGTTTTGGTCATAGGGCTCAATCAGATTTCTTGTCTTTTTTGATGTAGAATATACCGGGGAACACCGACAACATTCACGCTGCAACTTACTTCTTCAAAGCACATTTCAAAGCCCGCTACATCAAGATCATTCCGACCACGTTCCACACCTCTATCGCTTTAAGGTTCGACGTACTTGTATGCCAGCAGGGTAAGCTATTTCAGCCTTTATCAGCCACGTGATCTTGTCATTCCCTGGATGAAAGAAGAAAGTCAATTTGGCAGATGCCATTACCACGCAATATGTTATAAAGCTTTTTTAAGTCGGAGATTCGGGGATATATATTTTTGTCTGTCTGTCTTTCTGTGATAAATACTTTAACAGTAGTCATTATTTTTGAATAGTGATGGAAAGGGATGTGATATATTACGAGTGTATTCCTTGTGACTATATCTTTTTCTTGAAACAGAAGCTTTTGACCTTGTGGTCTTGACTGTGACCTTTTTCTTTGACCTATTTATCCAAACCTGGATTATTTGTTGTGGTTGTCAGGAATCAGCATTTCACAAGAAATCTTGATTTTATAAGGATAAAATGATACATGTCCGCTGTTACAGATTACGAATTATCATATATTTTATTTGAATTTGTAAGTGGTTAACTACAACTTTTACTATATACATAAAGTTCTTTGTTTTTGTCGTTCCAGGTTGCAACAGTGAAACTCTTATAAATGGCGCGAATAAGATAGCAGACGATAGTTTGACTGCGTCATCAGTAAGAGATAACGGTCATAATCCGAGCCGAAGTCGGCTTTATCAGCCGGCTCAGGGTAACAGTGCCGGCGCCTGGCGACCCAGATTTGATGACAGCCACCAGTACATACAGGTAAGCCATAATGGTATAGGTTGGTTGGTGTTTTGCGTCGTTTTCAACAATTTTCAGTTATATCTCGACATGGAAGCAGGAGGTAACCAACCTCTTAAACATAGTGGCGCAATCCGGGAATCGAACTCGTATCGTCGGGGCCGCAAGCCATAGGCTTAACCACTAAACCAAGCCTGCTCCAATGGTTATAGGTATATATCTCATCTGGCAATATAGTTTCAAACCGCGGTTACTTTATCTTTGGGGTGGATCTTACCGTGGTCTCTCATGTCTGCCAGATCTGGGCTCAAATCTCTGTCTTGCCAAGTGGGGTAGTCCGCCAATGTATCTGTCGATGATTAGGACAAAGGAATGCACCTGTCAATGGTAAGGACAAGTGGGCACTTCGCTTTTGTATCTGACAGTGGTTCGGGTAAATGGACAGTCTGTCAGTGTACCTGCCAATGGTCATGACAAGTGGGCACTGTCAGTGTACCTGCCAATGACCTGGGCAAAAGTCTGTGTAAGTGGGCATTCTCAATATTCCTGACAATACTCAGGGCAATTGTGCACAGTCAGTATACCTGCCGATGGACAGGGCAAGTCGACACTATGGACAGGGCAAGTGGACACTACGTTATTATACCTGCATATGGTAGGGCAAGTGGGCACTGTCAATGTACCTGCCAATGACCTGGGCAGGTGGGCACTCTGTCATTGTATCTTTTAATAATGTGGGCAGGTGGAAAGAGAAGTGTTCAGTAAAAAATTGAAAATGTGTCAAATATTGTATTTGTGAATGTGAGTGGCCTGGTGGTAATGATTGTACCGTAATTTATACGACTAATATACATTGAAGGTGGATCTCTCAGCACGGGTCCAAGTGGTAGCGGTAGCGACACAGGGACGGCAGGACCGACCGGAATGGGTGACGTCATACACCTTATCCTACTCTCAAGATGGCGTCAAGTGGTTCCCGTATGACGCCTTCACCAGGACGCCGATAGTGAGTATCCCTTCAAAACGCGAAAATGGTGTGCGCCCCAAAAATAATAATAGAAATAAAAATACATTCATGAATAAATAAATTGATAAATAAATACATAAATACTTTAAAGAATAATGATAATAATAATAGTAATAAAAATGATAATAAAAAAGCTTAAAGACTTTTAAAAGTGAAGTTAAAACTTATAATTTTAATTTTTTTTTTGGATGATTAACCTCTTCTTTCGTTTCCAAACAATTCCAACGACATTCTTCAGTTATCAATGGAGAAGTCACACGGACCCTTCCATTTGGAATATTTTTTTCACTGCAATGACGTTATCAATTTGAGGTCAGACATCAGTCACATGACTCACGTCTTGAAAGTCCCATATATCTCGTGCAATACACATTACATATAGTGAAGCCGGCGTGGCTTCGTGGTTTCGCGCTCGCCTTCTGATCGGAAGGCCGGGGTTCGAGTCCCGCTTTGGTCATGCCGGTGTCCTGTCTTTCGGATGAGACAGTAAAAACTGAGGCCCCGAGTCGTGGTATGCATGGCACGTTAAAGATCCCTCACTGCTTCGGGTGGGTTCGTTGCAAAGGTCAAAATTTGTATGCTCGCATCAGGCAGATGCCGTCACCATATACGTGAAATATTCGTGGTGTGACGTTTAAACAAAAATCAATCAATCAGTCAATCAATGATTACATACAGTAACGTCATCTGCTTAATGCAATACACATTACATATGGCGACGTCATATGCCTGATGCAATACAGAAGTTTATATTTAAATTTAACCCTAAACAACGGATCCAAGGGAGGGATAGTTTACTTGCAAATGTTGACCTTGATCTGGGACCCCAGTTTTTTTTCTGTGATATTCTAAAGACAGAACACAGATGAATACCTAGTGTGACTTACCCCGGGAACTCTGGACCCCTAGTCCAGCACGCTAGCTATGTCTGTTCACTCTGGCCCCCGTCCCAGCATGTTAGCTACGTCTGTTCGCTCTGGATATTTGAGACCACCACGTTAGCTATGTCTGTTCACTTTAGACACCGAGCCCAGCACGCTAGCCACGTCTGTACACTCTAGACCCCGAGCCCAGCACGCTAGCCACGTCTTTTCACTCTGGACACCGAGCCCAGCACGCTAGCTACGTCTGTTCACTCTGGACACCGAGCCCAGCACGCTAGCCACGTCTGTTCACTCTAGACCCCGAGCCCAGCACGCTGCCTACGTCTGTTCACTCTGGACACCGAGCCCAGCACGCTACCTACGTCTGTGCACTCTGGACACCGAACCCAGCACACTAGCTACGTCTGTGCACTCTAGACTCCGAGCCCAGCACGCTAGCTACGTTTGTGCTCTCTGGACACCGAGCCCAGCACGCTAGCTACGTCTGTGCACTCTAGACCCCGAGCACAGCACGCTACCTACGTCTGTGCACTCTGGACACCGAGCCCAGCACGCTAGCTACGTCTGTTCACTCTGGACTCCGAGCCCAGTACGCTAGCTACGTCTGTTCACTCTGGACTCCGAGCCCAGTACGCTAGCCACGTCTGTACACTCTAGACTCCGAGCCAAGCACGCTAGCTACCTCTTCACTCTGGACACCGAGCCCAGCACTCTACCTACTTCTGTGCACTCTAGACTCCGAGCCTAGCACGCTACCTACGTCTGTTCACTCTGCACACCGAGCCCATCACGCTAGCTACGTCTGTGCACTCTAGACTCCGAGCCCAGCACGCTAGCTACGTCTGTGCACTCTAGACTCCGAGCCCAGCACGCTAGCTACGTCTTCACTCTGGACACCGAGCCCAGCACGCTAGCTACGTTTGTGCACTCTAGACTCCGAGCCCAGCACGCTACCTACGCCTGTTCACTCTAGACTCCGAGCCCAGCACGCTACCTACGTCTGTGCACTCTGGACACCGAGCCCAGCACGCTAGCTACGTCTGTGCACTCTAGACTCCGAGCCCAGCACGTTAGCTACGACTGTTCACTCTAGACTCCGAGCCCAGCACGCTAGCTACGTCTTCAATCTGGACACCGAGCCCCAGCATGCTAGCTACGTCTTCACTCTGGACACCGAGCCCAGCACGCTACCTACGTCTGTGTACTCTGGACTCCGAGCCCAGCACGTTAGCTACGTCTGTGCACTCTAGACTCCGAGTTCAGCACGCTAGCTACGTCTGTTCACTCTAGACTCCGAGCCCAGCATGCTAGCTACGTCTGTTCACTCTAGACTCCGAGCCCAGTACGCTAGCTACGTCTTCACTCGGGACACCGAGCCCAGTACGCTAGCTAAGTCTGTTCACTCTAGACTCCGAGCCCAGCACGCTAGCTACGTCTTCACTCTGGACACCGAGCCCAGCACGATAGCTAGGTCTGTTCACTCTAGACCGGTATCCAAGCACGCTGGGTACGTTTATTCCCTTTGGGCCTAGAATCAAGTACGCTTGCAAGGTCTGTTGAAACATAACAGCGTGGTCACACGATAACACAATGGAATATAACACAGTATGATTTCATACTTGCAGGTTTTTCCTGGAAACTTTGACCAGAACACAGTAAGGAAACAGTATATCTCTATACCATTTATCGCACGGTATGTTCGCCTTTGGCCGAAGACCTATCATACCCACATAGCCCTGAGGTGGGAAATCTATGGATGCCCAGGTGGGTCAGAATTTTCAACGTAGATAGAAAGTAAATTTTCTTATTCATACTCTTTTAATTATTTCAGGCTAATATACACTATTTGGTTTTAGTTGTGCAAATCGTCAGGACAAAGGAAAGAAAAATTGTGTTTGCGCCAGATTTACTTTTGTCATATTATGACGAAGAGCTTTAAAAGTAAAAACATATCTCGTGACTACGAGTTATCAGTTATTCTATGGCATGACGGTGGGTGTGACAGGTCAGCAGGGAATGCTTACTTCTTCAAAGCACATTATCCCACCTCTGGTTCATCCAGGGGTCCCGTGATTGTGTATATTTTCTATTTTGTCGTGTATTATATAAACTTACTGTTCGGTATTAGCATTTTACTGAAGTGTTCAGTGTTTAGATATATTTTGTATCGTCTGCATGACATAGCCATTCATAGCTGGTATTGCAAGCTATACAGGAGACGCTTACACCTCCTGGATACCAAATCACATTTTGAGGGTTTTATAAATAGTTGCTATCGTCAGTGGCGGATTAAGAGGGAGCCGGGAGCCCAGGCCCCCTTAAAACCATATATTTACAAGTAAAATATCCACATTTGGCACCCAAAATGGCTGAATGGTTTGGCTAATACACATGTGTCCCCGCCCCCACCTTTCGGAAATCTTGGATTGGCCACTGATCGTGTGTTGCAATGAGTGCCAAAGTACCATTCGTATTTTACACCACAACACTAAATTGCAGTACATATGTATGGTTTGAAGTACATCTAATGATAGCAACTTACATCTTTGTAGGTGCAGATTCTGGTACGAGAATCGGTTGCTATGCCGATGACGTCAGCAGCCGAGACCTGTCGTACGAGCCCTTCACCAACCCGGCGTTGGGTATGTGGCCACCCATGTGTGTCCATCACTGCTTTGAGAAGGGTTACTACTATGCCGGCCTGCAGGCTCAGTACAAATGCTTCTGTGGAAACTCCTACGGCCGGTACGGTCCACTTCCCCTGTCGAAGTGCAATCTACCATGCTTCCCGCTCACGAGGTTTAAATGTGGAGGCACCACGTCAAATATGGTGTATTCTACGGGCTTAAGTAGGTACATTATTATGTAATTTATATATATGGGTGATAAAACTCAAACCCTTGTTGTGTTAAAATATTGTGTGTTTGTGTTTAATTACTTATATGCTTTTAGGTTAGATTAATACAAGTTTCTTTCCATTGCAGTATATCATTCAATGTACTTTTTCCCATCTGTACGTAATACAAGATTGCAGATGCCAGACGCGCTGTATTTTCTGAATTTCTGCTTCTGAATTTATAAATTCACTCCTTAATTTGATACCTGCTCTTTTCTGTTTTACACGAAATTTATGTCCTCTCCGTCAAATGATTTCATTGAGCTTTTGTCGTATCCGGGAGTGTTATGTATATTTTTTTTTCAAATTTGTGTCACTGTACTGGACTGGGGAGAGGGTTTGGGCTCGTAAAGTAGTTAAAAAATCGATTGTCTTTTGTTACTGGACTTTTCTCTGGATTCAGCTGCGAGTTATAAAGTGTGCAAGCCAAACTGGAAAGAATATGCTGGAAGCTGCTATTTGCTATTGTTAGACAGACGAAGCTGGGGTGATGCGCGCGCAGAATGTCAGAAACAGGGAGCGGATCTGGTGACGATTAACAGCCAGGCGGAACAGGATTTGATTTACAGCGTCATTAGTAACGGTAAAAGTCTTGTGGTATCTTAGCAACCGCAAGTGATTGTTTTTGTTTTTGACTGGATTGCAAAGCAAGTCCGATGTATGAATTGGCGATGTTTGTCTGTGTGTCCGTCCGTCTGTCTGTCTGCTGTCTCTCCGCCCGGCGTCAACAACTTGCGTTTAGCATGATCTCTGGCATAGCGTTAATGATACCAACTTAAAACTTGATCAGTTGATAGACATTGATGAGTTCTTCCCAACCGACACAAATGTGGTGACCTTGACCTCGATTTTACGCTTCAGTGATCACAGTCTGATTTTGGGTTTATCTTGATCTCTTGCATACCATTAATGATACAAACTTCAAATTTCTGGAAAAATCTTCAAACTTAAAGAGACATGTTTCTGGATAAGATTCTACAGGTAGGCTATAATGTTATGCTTTGCAATCCGGTCATAACGTCTTCGATGGTTTCTTGCTGTCTGTTTTATGTCAGTATGTCCAATATCATTGCACGTATATGGTGACAGCATCTGATGTAAGACACAGAAATTTAGACTCATTCAACGGTCGGGCCTAACCGAAACAGTGAGGTATCTTTTACATGTCATATGATACCGTGGTACGGGTCCTTGGTCATTAATGTGACTTTATACAGAATCCGGTAATTCTCCATCCCAAGCCAGGTGTCCAACAGACTGAGATACGAGGTATCGCGCGATACACAACAGATGAATAAGAAAAAAAAAAGGTTAAAATGTAAAAATAAATAAATCAATAAATATTTATATATAAATAATTAATTCAATTAATTAATTAAATAAATCAATTGGTAAATTAAAATATGGATACATACCAGAGTAAATACACATATAAGAAGTACCTGTAATAATAAGAAGTGCCCGTTATATAAGAAGTGCCCGTTATATTTTGAATATTGAATGCTCATTATTATTAACATTAAGACTTAATGAACATCTTTGTTTTTCAGGCGGCGGTCAGGATGTCTGGATAGGATTAAATGATATGAGGGAAGAGAATTTGTTCGAATGGATAAGAGGCGAGCGTGTTCGATTTACAAACTGGAATGTTAATCAACCTCGACATCCCTCTAACAGCGAGGAGGATTGTATAATGATCAATCCGAAGGTGGGTATACAAGCGGCATTTAGTGGGAGAGAAATATTTAATACAGATTTTAAAAATCTCGTCTTATAAGATGGAATTCTAAAGTGATCAATGAATTTCAAAGCATTTCAGATTTATGGATGTCGAAATTTCTTGATATTTGAAAGATGCACCATCTGACATTTTTATTTTCTTGTTTTCGATGAATTTTGGTTACTGGCTTGTATAATGTAATACGTGCGTTGTTTGTTAACGGATATCTTGCATGAAATAAAGTTATTTAATATTTGTCTAATAAACAACTCGAACACTCCATCTTTTGTTCTCTTTAGCTTAGTTACAAACTAAACATATATACCAGCATCCGCCAATAAAGGTCATTCATAAATAAATATAGAACGTAGGTTAATCGATCGATTGATCAATTGTGTGTAGAGTAATTCAGTACAGGTAAGTTATTGTTGAATAAACACGGATTCGAGCCATGAGATAAAATGACCTTTGCTTGATTAGATGAATTTATCACTGTTACACTGTATTCTGCATCGTACACAGCCCCTTTGCCCATTGTGTATACCTAGCGATGTCGCATGAACGGAAAATGTATTAATTTTACTTAATCTATGAAACTGTATTTTGGGGGTGAAACCGCGAAAATTGGAATCCACGAAATATTAAAGTAATTTTAAATATACCACGAGCAATGCTCTAGGTTGAATTATAATGCATGGACCGCGCGTCTGTTAATTTTTTTTGTTTGAAAAAGGGTGGGAGAGGGTTAGTGTTGTCACTGTCATAAAGTAGTCGGACACGGTCTCTTAGCTTGGTTCTGTTAAATTGGTTCACTGAAATCTCTTCACCTCCTCGACTTTGCCTTGAGTGGATTTTATCGTGTAATTATGACAAGATGCATTACCCCCTCCTTTCCTTCGTCTTGCTTGAAGTCTTCGAGGTGATTGAGCCAGTACTCTTGCTTGCTCCTTTTCCATAATGTTAGAGTCTTGTATACAATTAAAGCGATTCACGAATTTTCGGCCTCCTGGCCTTTATCAAGTGAAGACAAAATTTAAGTTTATATTATATCCTTATAATGTAGTGGTGGATTTTATTTTAATGAAATTAACGAAATTATTGAGTTTACGTGATATGGTTATAAGGTAATGATGGATTTTACATAAATGTTGAACAAATTTCCATTTCGTTTTTCACTTGATAAAAGCCAGGATGCCGAAAATTTGTGGAAAAGAGTGTTCGTTATTTCTTCTCGGCTTATATGTACTTCAGTTTGGAGGACTTTATTATCCGTATAAAGCAATCTCATGAAGTCAAATCTACATCATACTTTGACTATTCTCAATGCTCTGATATTCAATTTACAATATTTCTTCATAAGACAGGTGGATGGCAGGACGAGAACTGTGATACCAAACATCAGTACGTATGTCAGGCAGACAAACAGACATCCAGTCAACCCAGTACCCAGCGTGTTGACCAAGGGTGTCAGAAGGTCAGTGGTACAAAATGGCGATCTTACACCGCACCAGTCAGTTTTAAATTCCCCGTCTGGTAATCTGTGACTGTAATATACTTTTTATATAGTTGTATCTCCATCCCATTGGGGAGGAGAGGGTGTATGTATGTATGTTTTAGTTAAAATCTTTTAAGATCCAAAACCTAACATTTTATCTTTTATTTTGTGGTTTTCTGTGTTTCTGTTTACTATAAACCATGATTGTATCTTCTCTCATTCAGTTTTTGTATACACTTTTGCATTTGATGTTTTTGCTTCAATTTATAAGTTAAACGAGATTTCCGTATGGAATGTTTCATATACTGTACATGCAAAACCTTTTTCTATTAATATTTTGTATTTTGGAGTGGTTTGGAGGGTGGGTTCTACTAATATTTTGTATTTTGGAGTGGTTTGGAGGGTGGGTTCTACTAATATTATGTATTTTGGAGTGGTTTGGAGGGTGGGTTCTACTAATATTTTGTATTTTGGAGTGGTTTGGAGGGTGGGTTCTACTAATATTATGTATTTTGGAGTGGTTTGGAGGGTGGGTTCTACTAATATTATGTATTTTGGAGTGGTTTGGAGGGTGGGTTCTACTAATATTATGTATTTTGGAGTGGTTTGGAGGGTGGGTTCTACTAATATTATGTATTTTGGAGTGGTTTGGAGGGTGGGTTCTACTAATATTATGTATTTTGGAGTGGTTTGGAGGGTGGGTTCTACTAATATTTTGTATTTTGGAGTGGTTTGGAGGGTGGGTTCTACTAATATTATGTATTTTGGAGTGGTTTGGAGGGTGGGTTCTACTAATATTATGTATTTTGGAGTGGTTTGGAGGGTGGGTTATGTATATGCGGTTTTATGTCTCTGTAGTATGGGTGGAAATTTCTGCCATCCGCTTCCCATATTATTGTGTTGACTTCCTGAATACTCTGTTGACTTGCAGATTTTAATGTTACAAGTCCGTATTATTTTCAAACAAGTCAACAAACCACCCGACCAGTCGATATACTTATCAGACAGGTCGACAGTTTGTTGACAAGCCAACACAGAACGCATTGAACAGTCAACATAATATCTAAGAAGTCGACTTGGCTTTCTGACCAGTTGAAATAATTATCTGACAAGAGGGTGGTAGAAATATGGCCATATACCCCACTACTTTTAATGAAATTTACATTGATATCTCCCTTCTTTATTCATTCTCTATATTAGGGTTGGGAGGCCTACAGATCGTCGTGTTATTTGTACATAGACATTACAAGAACATTTATGGATGCCTACACTGTGTGTCGGGACAGCCGGGCGACCTTAGTGCAGATAGACGACAAGTACGTATAGAGATACACCCCTTTTCGCATTATTTGAAGGACGGAAGTTATTGTACGTCAGCAAATGATAAAATTAAGTAAATCCGTAAAATTGTGACGTCCTAAATAAAATTTCACTATTTCTGATGTCGTTTTACGGGAATAGATTAGTGAGGATTTCACCAACCGGATATAGTTAGACCTATTCCGATATTACATGATGCGAGTTTGCCGCTTAGATCTGGTTACAAGAAGTAAAGTGTAAAATGTATATGTTTACATTCTGATCACCTCTTTAAGTGTGTTGATTTGTTAAAACATAAACTGAATTCATCGATGCCAGTGATTGCAATCAGACAATAGTTGATAGTTTTTATTAAATACGAATTAAACTGCATGAATAATACAAGTATATTGATAAAGATAAAAAGTATTAGGTACTATACATGTGCGGATCCAGACAGGTGGTCCGGGGGTATGGACCCACACGGTTATGCAGCAAAAATGACTTTTCTTGTAATTTTTCAATAGGGAATATGTATTTTTACGCACAAAAACATGGATGGAGTCCTTCTCGGAAAATTCGTTGGGAGTGGACCCCCTCTCGACAAAATTTCTGTATCCGCGCCTGAGTTATTTCTGACTGTATATTTGTCTTACCGCTTCTTATGATTATTTGTGTTTTCTACAGATTTGAACAAGCTTATCTATCCAGTGTGCTTGGTACAAAAACTGGGTCTTACTGGACGGATGTATCGGACTTGAAATTGGCTGGACAATACAACAACTACGGCAGCTCCTATCCGTATCTGCTATATACAAACTGGGGCGGCCAGCAACCATCAGGTGTGTTGATATAAAATCTGGGTGGCCATCAATCATCAGGTCTGTTGATATAAAAACATGGCGGCCAGCAATCATCAGGTCTGTTGATATAAAAACTGGGCGGCCAGCAATCATCTGGTCTGTTAATATAAAAACTGGGCGGCAAGCAACCATCAGGTCTGTTGATATAAAAACTGGGCGGCCAGCAATCCTCCAGGTCTGTTGATATAAAAACTGGGCGGCCAGCAATCATCAGGTCTGTTGATATAAAAACTGGGCAGCCAGCAATCATCAGGTCTGTTGATATAAAAACTGGGGCGGCCAGCAACCATCAGGTCTGTAGATATAAAAACTGGGCAGCCAGCAACCATCAAGTCTGTTGATACAAAAACTGGGCGGCCAGGAATCCTCAGGTCTGTTGATATAAAAACTGGGGCGGCTAGCAACCATCAGGTCTGTTGATATAAAAACTTGGCAGCCAGCAATCATCAGGTCTGTTGATATAAAAACTGCGCGGTCAGCAATCATCAGGTCTGTTGATATAAAAACTGGGCGGCCAGCAACCATCAGGTCTGTTGATACAAAAACTGGGCGGCCAGCAACCATCAGGTCTGTTGATATAAAAACTGCGCGACCAGCAGTCATCAGGTCTGTTGATATAAAAACTGGGCGGCCAGCAATCATCAGGTCTTTTGATATAAAAACTGAGCGGCCAGCAATCATCAGGTCTGTTGATATAATACCTGGGCGGCCAGCAATCATCAGGTCTGTTAATATAAAAACTGGGCGGCAAGCAACCATCAGGTCTGTTGATATAAAAACTGGGCGACCAGCAATCCTCCAGGTCTGTTGATATAAAATCTGGGCAGCCAGCAATCATCAGGTCTGTTGATATAAAAACTGGGGCGGCCAGCAACCATCAGGTCTGTTGATATAATACCTGGGCAGCCAGCAACCATCAGGTCTGTTGATACAAAAACTGGGCGGCCAGGAATCCCCAGGTCTGTTAATATAAAAACTGGGGCGGCTAGCAACCATCAGGTCTGTTGATATAAAAACTTGGCAGCCAGCAATCATCAGGTCTGTTGGTATAAAAACTGGGCAGCCAGCAATCATCAGGTCTGTTGATATAAAAACTGGGGCGGCCAGCAACCATCAGGTCTGTTGATACAAAAACTTGGCGGCTAGCAATCATCAAGTCTGTTGATATGAAAACTGGGCGACCAGCAATCATCAGGTCTGTTGATATAAAAACTGGGCGGCCAGCAATCATCAGGTCTGTTGATATAAAAACTGGGCGGCCAACAACCATCAGGTTTGTTGATATAAAAACTGCGCGGCCAGCAACCATCAGGTCTGTTGATACAAAAACTGTGCGGCCAGTAATCCTCCAGTTGGATAAAGACCTAGGGTGTTTAACAATATTTAGGCTTTTTTATATAAAAATTAGTGCGACCAGCATGCTTTAGGTCTTTTGTTATATAAACAATGGTTTAGAAGGTAAGGTATGAACACAAATAAAGTGTAAGGTATCAGGAAATGTAGAATGTAAGGTCTGAGCACAACTAAGGCAAAATTTAGGTCTGCTGATACATAAACATGGATGATCGGCGATCATAAGTTCAGTCGATATACAAACAGTAGCGGTCAGCATCTTTTAAGTCTAATTAATTACACGACTAGAGTGTAATAGGAATAGAACCGAAGTGGTTTGTGAGTGGGCTTTGTTCAGCAATCCTCAGATTTGGATTGATTGATTGAATTTGTTTAACGTCACTCCACGAATATTTCACATATATGGTGACGGCATCTGCCTGATGCAGGGCATACAAATTTTGACCTTTGCAACGGACCCAACCGAAGCAGTGAGGGATCTTTAACGTGCCATGCATACCACGACACGGGGCCTCGGATTTTACTGTCTCATCCGAAAGACAGAAAACCGGCATGACCAGAACGGGAATCGAACCGATCAGGAGTCCAGCCCGATACCACTAGGCCACGCCGGCTTCCTCAGATTTGGATGACTAGAAACTAAACGTTATATTGGTATACAAGTTGGGGATGTGAGCAATCTTAAGGTATGTTTATAATCAAACTTGAGTTGTCGATGACTTTCAGCTTTGTCGACCATTTCTGTACGCATAATGGCTTTAAACATACCACTCATATTTTTATTTTAACTGGTGTATGTACGTAAAATAAAAATGGCGAGTTAAAATTCTCATGATCAACAACATAGTTAGATATTACTAAGTCATGTATGATACAGGTAATGGATCTCGTTGTGTCGTCATGAACACGGGGAAGGCAGCAGGCTTCTGGTCAGACATCCCGTGCGGTCAGAAGTCACGTGCAGTGTGCGAGTCGCATCGTGCGGGTTACATGCAACCTACGAAGCCTAGCATCACTACAGCCACGACACCATGTGCTACAGGATGGATCGACGTCAATGGCTTCTGTTATCAGGTAAAATAATCCATACTACCTTAAATTCTTCTCGTTTATATGCATTTTATTCTTATCTTCATCTTTCAATGAGCCATATTTATAATTTAAAAATTCATTCTGTAAATTAATTAAAGCTCAGTCATACTTGCCCGCACGGTTTCTGCAAAGGTGGCTATTCTAAACAGGTTAAAGTTAATTAATGGTCTCTTCAGATATGACTTCCGTGTAATTGTATACCTTTCTTAATGGTTTCCCCTACAGTGACGTTTATATACAGCTAAATCTTTTAATGTAATGGTTTCCTCAAAGGTGGTCTTTGTATACAGAGCTAAATTTTGAAATAATTACCCCTAAGGTAACCTTTGTATGCAGGTAAACTCGTTTTAACGATCTTTCGTAGACGACCTTTATATACGGGTTAACCTGTCTGAACAGTCTCCCATAGGCGACCTTTATATACATGTATGTCGTAATAAATCGTATTGGGTCATTTTAAAAAGAATAATTTGCAATTATCCAGGAAGAGAGAAAATGTTTTACCCGTTCTTGCTATGCATTTATAATTTCTATTATTATTGTTACGATTGTTTATCTGTACGATGACACTGATTACACAGAAAGTGCGATTATAACCACATCATTTGATGTTATACACCATTTGGTCGTTCTACATTCGTCTCATGTAATCAGACACTGTCTATAGTGATCCATTCTCCTTGTTTTGCTTTCTGCATTGTCTGTGGCTGATAATGAGGTCGACAAAAAGATTCTACTTTGTCGGTGGTAAACCGACATATGACGTTCTCGTGGTCGGTTGCCCTTTTATGTTTACAAAATTCGAATCTGCACTGGTGACACCTGTGTATAATCGAAGTTATTTATCTATTTCAAAATCTAAAATTTTACATTCATTAAATACATAAAGTAAAATGAATGGTTGGCATAATTGATTGCAATAAGTTTGATAGGTCAAAATATTATTCAGTATTATTGTACCACTGGTTGGTGTCTGGTGTTCAGGGTTTTGTTTAGATACAGGAATGCTTGGTCTTACCACGGACAGGAGATGCTTAGTCTTCCCGGGCACCTGGTCTCATTTCTGAAGGGAGATGCTTACTCCCCCCAGACACCTGGGTCCGGCGCCATAAACTGAGAATATACTTAAGTCAAAAATTTCATTTTAATTCATTCCATTATCAAACGTTCAAATGAATTATAATGCAGAATGGTTAAATTCTATTTATCAGTAGAATAAAACTAAATAAAATCAAAATCCCAGTTATTAATTCATTGATGAACAGAAGAATATGAATTTTTGACTGAAGTATATTCTCAGTTTATGGCGCCGGACCCTGGTCTCACTTCTGACAGGAAACGCTTACTCCTCCCAGGCATCTGGTCTTTCCTCTAACAAAAAAAACCCCTTTATTTTACAACGATTAAAAAACAAGTTAACAACTTATATAAATCTTGCTCGTTAGCACGGATCTTGGCGTAACAGTGTCATTTTGTGTGGGAGGAAACCGGAGTACCCGGAGAAAACCCACGAAGCCAGGTTGGTGAGAGCCCCACCATATCACGTACCACACCAGGAATCGAACCCGGTCGCATTGGTCTCATCTCTTACAGGAGATGCTCACTCCTCCCGAACACCTGCTCTCATTTCTGACAGGAGACACTTAGTCCTACCGAGCACCTGGTTTCACCCTTGACAGGAGACACTTAGTCCTCCCGAGCACCTGGTTTCACCCTTGACAGGAGACACTTAGTCCTACCGAGCACCTGGTTTCGCCCTTGACACGAGATGCTTGATCGTTCTTACTCTCCCCTTTTTAAACATTTTATTTTGTTCTTGGTTGAATGTTAAGCTACGGTTAACATTATTTCCGTAGATGAACGCCGTTCCCAGAAACAGGCGACTGATGTTTTCAGAGGCTGTCAAGAACTGCAACGATCAAGGTGCCACATTGGCGAGTTTCCATAGCAAAAGTGATCTAGTTCAACTTCAGGTTGCATCTATAACCAACAGGACATCGTCAAGGTCAGGTCATATATACCAAGGTTGTTTCATTTGTAACATTTTGTTGGATACGTTTTGTATATTTTGGCGAGATTGAAAAGCAATTCCGGTCTATAGATGGGCGATGTCTGTCTGTCCGTCCGTCTGTCTATCAGCAGTTTGGTTGAGTCTCTGGCTAAAGCATATTGGGCTAGATTGCAAGAACCAACTATTACCTTGGACTTTGACATTTAAAAAAACTATAATTTTGGCTATATCTTTTCATTGAATAGGAGTAGGGCATTAATACTTCGCACATAGGTTTTTATGACCAAAGCTTTCAATTGATACCATGACTTTTGACCTTGTTTTTGTTTCGAATTGCCTTTCATTCGTCCATTCTTAGCGATTTCTTGTAGACTATATGTTTTGAAATAATTAAGAAATAATTTTGATACTTTTTTACAGTGACTCGTCATATGATACAAATTATTGGATAGGACTCGATGATCTCCAGGGAGGTAATTGCATATACTGCAACTTTAAATATTTTCTGATGAAGTATTTACAATATGTGCGGTGAATATTTTGGAATTCCGTTTTCTGTAATAATTCATTGAGTCATAAATAGAAAACTACAAATACAATTATAGAAATAAAGAAATTAGTTTTCATATGAAAAGAAGGATTATTTGTATAAGAAAGCACTATGTTAGAAATCTTCATTAGACAGAGTATATTTCACCCATACATCGTCATCTATAAATATGATGGTCATCATTTTAAATCTTGAAATGACATCAGTTTGAAAACCCCTACTTTGCTTAAGAGAACACCTAACTAGTTTACATAAACCCAAAGAGTCATATTCCATATAATGCCGTATGCATTCACTTGAAACTTTGCTAATATTATGAATCCGTTTTGCATTGTTGTAGTCTACAGGTGGCATGATAGTTCTCCATTGGACCTCACCAACTGGTCGCCCGGGCAGCCTGATAATTACCAAGGCAGAGAAAACTGTGCGGAGTTATTGAGATCCACCTGGAAGTGGAATGATGCCAACTGTTACAATAGGAGAAACTGGATTTGTAAAATCCCTAAAGGTAAAAACCCTGACTCAACGGTCATTCTAAACAACAACCTTCACCTGTCTACTGTCACACCTGGATATGTAAACTCTTAAACAGTAATACTGGACACTGTAGGAAATTTTATAAGGGCGACTTATCGGTCCTTGATTATTAGATTCGCGGAAGTAAAAAGTAGTGATAAAATATAGGGATATAAAAGTTGTGTAATAACCATAACTTCAATTTTCCTTTCATTATTTGACGATAGTGAGATATGATCAATCAAGTAGCCATCACCTTATCATACCCATATAAGAGTTCTTATCAAGGGCAGATAAATCATCGTATTGAATTCTCGTATGTCACCTGTCTATTGCCATACTGGATATGGAGATGGGCACTCCATATAAAGCGGTCAATCTAATTGCACCCGTCATCTCCAACGGTAAATACCCAAAGAGTAGACGGTGGAAAATAGCCTGATTTAGCTGTCACTGAATGACACTATTACATGGCAACATACTGCCAGCCATTCTGGCCACTCTGTATTTAATAATCTGTCAAACATTATGTAACATACTTGAATTCTCCCACAAGAAGTCAATAAATGTATATAATCACCTGTTTAAACCATTGACTATGTTAAATTCCCACAGTAGTAGTCATATCTGTCAAAATGATGAAATTGCGCCAGCAATCATAGCTCTATAACAATAAATCATCTGTTTATTTCTGAAGCTCGTGGCGGCTTCAGTATGGTGCAGTAGCACCTGAGAGATAAGTAACCAATAGGTGACGGTACTATACTGCTCATTGCTGATGTGATTTGGGTTCTCCTCAGTCTTGGTATGATCATGTGCCACGTAGTTACATACTTGTAGATATGAAATGGTGAAAATTGTGGATCAAGGAGAGATTAATCGTCTTTTGTTCCACTGATAAGGTAAAACCAACTCAGTTGTTCAAAATAAGGAAACCGATGGACGTAAAATCAAAACAAAAAGGTTAAAACAAAGACAAAATTTCTGAACTTCTACTAAGGAGCAGAAGTGAGCCACCAAGAGGGAATGAGATCAGGTGTCCTAGGGATGTAAGCATGCCCTGCTTGCTATCAATACATGTCATAAATTAGTTATGTCCAGAAGAAATTGTCACATCTGATAAATATTGAATATGGAATGTGTCGAATTTGGTGTTCAAAATGGTGGGAATCATAAATTCATCAAATATATTTGATTGATTTAAGAATATATGCATAAAAAATACATGAATTTGTTTTACAAGTTTCAATCTTGTGTACATCTATTTCTAGGGCGTAAAGTAACTATAATAAGTACAATGAGAGCACCAACTGCAGGGTCTGGTAAGTAACATTCAAATAAAAGACAAATTATGAATAATGGTGAGCGGTTTTTATATGGATTCATTTCTCTATCCTCTGTCTTACTATATGAAATGAATTACACTTTTGAAAATTAGTCACCATAGGACATGTGCTCTTTCGAACACTCTCATAATTTTAAATCATTTCTCTCTGAATTTTCGCCTTTTGAATGTGAGCACCATAGCAGGACTGACATTGCTTTATGTATACTGTAGGAGTAGCATGTGGTAATGATTTGAATTGGATGATGTACAACGGCAACTGTTACTACATAGTTGATGGGGTGGGTACTCAATCCAAATCGTGGCGGGAAGCCAGGAGTTGGTGTCAGACACACTCAGCTGATCTCGTATCTATTACAAGCATGTTTGAGCAGCTGTTTATTCAAAATCAGGTAAGTGTGACGAAATGGAATTGAATTGTGAAATACACATAATATCGTCGTCGTCATCATCAACATCATCAATAATAATAATAATAATAATAATAATAATAATAATAGTAATAATATATTTGGCTTTACAACATTTCACTATTCATGTTTTATCTAAAGACACTTGTCATCCTTCTTCTAATGTTTTTCTTTATCCTTATACATTCAAAGTATAAATGTTTTCAGATTAAAAATACCACTGCCTTTAGCTTCTGGACAGGGTTTAGTGAAACTGACTTTGATCTAGGATACAAGTAAGTATTACATACTAATTTTATTAATGAATTTAAGTCTTAACATCTTTGTAGTATTTACTTATATAAATAGTGATTTTAATGAAGTTGTGCTCCATATTAGAAACATAAATAAATTAAATTCAATGTATTTCATTAAATGAATATGTAAAACTAACATAACATGAATCAGACTATAGAAAAAAAATTATAAATCAAAATCACAAATGATTTCAGAAATGTTTTGCATACATAGTTGTGCAATCTACATTTACATTTGTATTAGTCTTATACATATATACACAGATGGAGTGATGGCAGTCCTGCTTCCTTTATCAACTGGAATAAAGGTGAACCAAATGACTTTTTCGGCCCTGAAGACTGCGTAGAAATAATGGTTTACACAGGTAATAAACATGAAGAACACTTAGGCAGAATAAGCCGGCGTGGCCTAGTGGTATAGCGTCGGACTCCTGATCGGGAGGCCGGGGTTCGAGTCCTGCTCTGGTATGATGCTGGTGTTGTGTCTTTCGGATGAGACAGTAAAAACCGAGGCCCCGTGTCGTGGTATGCATGGCACATTAAAAATCCCTCACTGCTTCGGGTGGGTCCGTTGCAAAGGTGACAATTTGTATGCCCCGCATCAGGCAGATGCCATCACCATATGCGTGAAATATTTGTGGTGTGAGGTAAAACAAAAATCAATCAATCAATCACTTAGGCAGAAATAGTAGTTTCGTAATGTTATGTTTTGGAATATATGGCGGGTGTTTTCAGTCAAACAGGAGATGCTTATTTCTACCGGCCGTGGATGAAGTGCTTTACCAGATCAGGAGATCCGAAGTTCGACTCCCGCCGTGGCCATACTGGTCTTCTGTCTTTTGGATGAGGGAAAACCCGAGGTCCCATGTCACGGTAGGCATGGCATGGAAAAGATCCTCACTGCTTCGAATGGGTCAGATGCTAAGGTATAAATGTCTATGCAGTGTATTAAGCAGATGACGTCACCATATACGTGAAATAATCATGACGTGAAACAGCAATCAAGCAGTCAAACATTAAAATCATATACTCTTTTATTATTACTTCAAATTTAACTTAATCCCATTTCAGAAAACTCTAAATCTTAATGGAATTAATATAAATTTTATTTCAGGAAAATGGAATGATGCCCACTGCGCAAATAAAAAGGGATTCATTTGTGAGAAATCCTTAGCAGCCAAACCAGCTACAACACCAGCGTCTGTCCTACCTGGAAATTGTCCAGCTGGTTTCTCTGGATATGGAAACAAATGTTTCAAACTCGTTGTCAACCAGCCCAAGACTTGGAATGCAGCAAGTGCTGCATGCAGAGCTCTCGGAAGGGACAAGTATTACCTTGCCAGTATCAATAATGCGCTGGAAAATGGTAAGATTGTCTGACGTGTGGCAACACTCCGTTTGATTTTAACAACACCTGAACCAAAATCATTTATTTATTTTGTTTCTCTGTTTTTGAAAAAATTCTGTATTATTCTGTAAACCAAAAACGGCAAAAGCATTCATCTTGATTTGTAATATTTCCCAATACTTCTCCAAATGTTATTTCATTCAGAGAGGAAATATTTCAAATCAGACATTCGTGTCTGATGTTTCTAACCATTTCTATGGTTTCAAGGGTAACTATGAATGTCCACTTTGGACAGTTGGTTGAAGTGGAAAACACATATACGTTACCTTTACGTCATGTAGGAAAAGGTATTTTATGGAAATTATGATGTGTCTTTTTTCAGCTTTCATTACTTCCATTTTATCGGATATGTCCACCACTCCGTGGATTGGGCTGAGGCGTGGTCCCTCTAGCGTGTACCGTTGGGTGGACAACGAGGATTTAGTTTACACAAATTGGTATCATGGGGAACCGAATGGCGACAGCAATTCGGTAGGTATTGAGACAAACTATAGGGATATTTGTTATCGATAATATTTCGGTAGTTTGTTTGGCAAAGATTGCTTGATCTATTCTATTTTACTTGGAAATATCTTGTCCCTGTATCGAGTGTTAAGGTTCAATAGGTTTATGTCACTTACTCTTTTCAGCAAATGTGTACTCGTGTGTACAGTTATGAGCACAGTGCCGGAGAATGGGATGACGTGTTATGTAACCAAACTAATGCATACATATGTGAAACAAAGAAAAGTAAGTAGTACAAAATATTGTGTTAGCTTTCTCTTGAACGTTGCACTCTGAGCAATCGGGATCAGGGACAACTGCATGGTCTTTTAGGGGTATATATAAAGTCATGATCACAATCTCCTTTGATGTACACCTTTTTGCACCAGTAGTAGTAAATCAGCTTTTTCTATTTTTTGGTTGTTGTTTATTGTTTTAAGAATAAGGGTTTCTTCTTATTATGATATTTCATAGTATAAGATGCGAAACATTGAGAATTTATGTAGAATTCAGTGAAACCTTTCTTAATGGCCAACTTATTGAATAGTTATGAAGGTTATTCTTCAGATTTCCATTTTATAAATTAGATTACTAATCACCTTTGTATAACGATCGCCTTTGTATAACGATCACCTTTGTATAACGATCACCTTTGTATAACGATCACCTTTGTATAACGATCACCTTTATATAACGATCACCTTTGTATAACGATCACCTTTGTATAACGATCACCTTTGTATGAAGGGGATATTTAAATTTTACTGAATGTGACCCTTATTTTGAGATTTGGCAATAACTCAACTTGAACAGGACTTAAAATTTTAAAATAAGAATATAACATAATATAATTATTCAAATAGTAATTTCTTGTTTTTGTTTTGATAATTTGGTCAGGAATACAAACTTGGTAGTCAGTGGGCGGTTTAAATGTCAGCTTGACCTTTGTCTTCAGTATAATCATTTATAATAAAAATAACCTCTAATTTAATCTAATACTTTCGAACACTCTCAGATGTTAATACTATGATAATATTAATAGAGGCATACATCACGACTCCTCCAATTGTTCCTAATCCATGTGACGCCAAGCAGGGATTTAAACCATATGGCAACGATTGTCTTCTCTACGTTAGTGCTCCAAAGACTTGGTCACAAGCTAATGCATACTGTCATACAAAGGGAGCATATCTTGCTACGGTTGGGGGAGTGTTCGAACAGGCATACCTGTTTCTTACCATTAATGACCGTTCTGTTGTTACTAAGACATCTACATGGATCGGATTAAAGTCAGTAAGTGATTTTCATAAAAAAAATATGATTTTTAATAACAAAGTATCGGTGCCATTGTTATTTAAGGTTTATGTTTTGTACAGTTGTTGGGGCATCATGACCAAGCCACCCCCAGATATAACCTGGGATGGATTTCTTTGTCAGCAGAATTGGGAAAATCGGTGTGTTTATTAGATTTTCTCTGGTTATCCCAATGTCCCCTATTGCAACAGACAATAATGGTCAAAATTTCCTGTCCTGATATGACTTTAAGAAGTATGCAATCGACCTGTCTCAATTCCTCTTTAATACACACGAAAAAGAAATTCGATGCCCCATGGTAGCAAATATAGAATAAAACATATACGACTCACAAGATCTTTTCTTAAACGTGAGATGCGACACCGATATGGGACGTTCAAAGAAAGCACCAATAGCAATGCAGTCGGTTTGGTTGACCGGTATACAGGCTCACCTTATATATATATATGTATACAAATTCTATAGATAACAATGGAGATGTCTATCTACTACAGTTACTTAAAAATATTGTTTACAACAGAATAATGGTACATATTCCTGGGCAAACCCGATATGGCCTGTGGCCTATACTAATTGGTTAAATGGGGAACCGTCACATAAACCAGGTGAAAATTGTATATCTATGGGCACGAACGGCAAGTGGAGTGATGATCTCTGTTCACTAACTAAGCCATACGTCTGCCAAATCACCACAGGTAAGATATATTCATTTTCTTATTTATTGTTTCTTATTTTGCGTTTGGAGTATAAGTTATATATTTTAAAAAGCAATTCTGTTGTTCTGTTGTTGTGGTGAGTGGGTCCGTAAGCCGGTTAACAAAACGAGTTGAGTACCTAGTATTATTTAAAATGACCATCTTATGATGATGCCTCAGATGCATTACAATGAAGTTTGTGGTATCTTTCTATATGTTTATCGTTTGCTATTTTTGTCTGTAATGGCTTTTGTCATACGACTGAGTCAGATGTTTCATGCTTTCTTTTACAACAAGATCACTTCATTTTAATTGTATGTCTTCTGTGACACTTAACATTGCATTTTACTGAAGCAGCTTTGTCCATCCGTATGTCCTCTACATAGCATAGTGACACTTAGGAATAGCTTTGTCCATCCGTATTTAAGCCGGCGTGGCCTAGTGGTATCGTGCTGGACTCCTAATCGGGAGGCCGGGGTTAAATTCCCGCTCTGGTCATGCCGGTGTCCTGTCTTTCGGATGAGACAGTACAAACCGAGGCCCCGTGTCGTGGTATGCATGGCACGTTAAAGATCCCTCATTGCTTCGGGTGGGTCCGTTGCAAAGGTCAAAATGTGTATGCCCCGCATCAGGCAGATGCCGTCACCATATACGTGAAATATTCGTGGTGTGACGTTAAACAAAAATCAATCAATCAATCAAACTGAAGCAGTCGAAAGACAGGACGCTAATGAGCCGACGATGTGACTCAAAAGACAGGACGCTAATGAGCCGACGTTGTGACTCAAAAGCGAAATATAAAGCATCTGATTCAGCTGTATGACAACTCACCACGTATCAAAACCTCGACTGACAAGACAATCTTTTAGCATATATATACGATTTCATTTTTGTAGTTCTAAGTGCGCATATTTCAAACGAGAAAGTTCATACACAATACGAAATTAACTGTTTATATATAACCGTGTTACTCATAAAACGGAGAAAAAAAATCATTTAATGAAATAGGTGTAGGATGTTGTACATTTATATATCTATCCTAAATCCTATAGATGACATCATCTGACTCTTTCGTTCAAACTGTATTGTCCAAACTCATATGATGTTCTTTATTACTGTCAAGACCTCAAACAGACTATGGTATGAGACGTCTAAGACCACAAAAATACTTTTTGATAACAATCTAAAATTGTTGTTCTTCATACACCAAATATTCCATCTGTCTATTTTATCAATAAATTTTAGGCAACTGGCCACTATTATTTAATTCTTTTTTAAACTTCGGGGAAATTTCAGGAGAGTTTATAGTGTCAGTCTTAATACGAATAGTATCATATTTCACACAAAGGTTTCCTGTGACAATAAAGGTCAGGGAAACATGACTCAAGGTCATTCTGCAAGGTAATTGTCACTAGGCACATATTCCTAAAATATTCGGGAAAGGCTGCATATCTCTTAAACCACTCAGAATTTTATAATCTTTCACACAGTTAGTCTTATGGACAAGGACTTTCAGACAAGGGTCACTCATGGTTATCTCAGCACATTACCAACATTTAATAATTACCCTGCAGCCAAGTTGCCAAGAGGCATTATAGATAGCATCAATCAGTTTTTCTAATATCTGATTTCTCTGCGCATCTGTAATCAGAAACATTCATCATCTATATTCGACATCTAAAATATGTATGGAGTAAAATCTGTATGGAGTATAATGATGCCATTACTTTGAAGCCTATGTATTTGCAAAACGCTTCCTATTTTCTTTCATCTATTCATTGTTGTTGATTTAAGCTTTTCCACCTGTCTCGCCTCCGCCACCCAACAGTCAGTGTCCAGACTCCAGTTGGGTTCTGAATGGTACCAAGTGCTACATGTTCAGACTGAAAACACCCGTGTCTTATCTTGACGCTTCCATCGACTGTCAGCGCCACCGTGCAAACGTGGTATCCATCCACAGCAAACGTGAAAACGACTTCCTGATGAAAACAGGACGAGCTTACACCACTCAAAGTGAGGGATTCTGGACATCACTACATAAATCACCACAAGGTATGGAAATGTCAGGGAAAGTACACAAACATACGTTTATTATTCTCTGTAATACTTATGGTAAATATTTATGACAAAGTTAAGTATACATCCAAATTATTTTTAAATTGTTATAAGCTGGTTACGAATACAACATACAGCACTGATATTTATGTTCTAATATTTCTATTTCTAGATGCTATTTTCTTTTCATGACAAATTTTGACAAAGTGAAGTGAAAGTTAGGTACATATCAGAATTATCTTTGAAACGAATCTGACGTTTTCTGTTTATGCATTTTTCATACAGAAGTGATATGTCTGGTCTGATATTTATATTTTCTTTTTGTGCGCATGTCTTTGATGATTTATGTCTTACAAAGTGTGATTTGTGTCTTTTAGCTGGTAAAATTCATACCAAACTCCTTTCTTGTCGGTTGAATATTATAAATTAGGGGTTACTATGCGAGTGTTAAACAAAAACTGACAGGGTATCGGCGAATACATTGTCAGAAATTGAGTTTCACTGCGAGGTGATTCCCCATTCTAATGCTTTTGACAAAAATAAATACAACTAGAGGCACAGAATTATTTTTTCTAAGCCAAGTCTCTAATCACAGTCATATCAAAAATTGTAAGGTGTCGTGACGTCAGAAATCAGAAACTGCAGGGTATCATAACATCATATGAAAAACTGCAAGGGTATCGTGAATACCTTTGCAGTTTTTAAATCGGACAGTCAATAAGGTCGCGTGTGACAAACAAGATGCATTAGAATTTTCATTTAATACCCTGTGTCTTTTGTGTATTTTAGTCCAGAAGTGGTTTAAACAACGTGAAAGCAATGGAAGAAACATTGTTATATCTTTTTGTCTTTATAATTGTTAACAGCGGGTTTTGAGTGGTTTGATGGCAGTCCAAAGAACTTTATTAATTGGGACCAAGGAGAGCCATCAGGGAAAAGTCAAAGAGGGGACCAGGAAAATTGCGTGGAAGTTCGTGCTTGGAATGGAAAATGGAACGATTTGGATTGCACACAACAACGAGGATATATTTGTGAAAGGAATCCCGGTAAGTTGAGAGGAAATATATTTTTTGTATTAGAACCGATAACGGACATTCAGATCAGGATATATATTAAGCCTAGCTTTATTTCTAGTACGTGATTATTATGATATTAATAACATAGAAACCACTACCCAGCATTTACTTGTATGATTGCAGCTATCGACACAAACATAAACACAATGCCTAGGAGTACACCTGTGAATGCACCATCAACTCGTTTTGTTTCTCCTACAACTATAAAACAGATTACTCCAACGTTTAAACCAACCAAAGGTCCGACCGCTGCTCCGACAGCAAAACCAATTCTTATACCAACTATTCCCAACTACACAGGACACACGGCTGAAAGAACAGGTATAACAGATTGAACAACGCTTAGTATCCATTCTTATTCTTAGTAATTTTACGCATATGTGAATTGTGAATCATCTTAACACATTTTGTTTAATTGACCGTGAAGTTCCTGTTACAACACCCTTTTTTCGATTTAATGCAGAAAAAAATTATTTCTGCACTGTTTTCTATTAAATGGCAGTATTCATTATATAACATGAATTTAATACCTCTGAATTTCCTAGATATATATGTATGTCCTCTTCCTCAGTTTTAATTTTCTTTGTCCCGTACAGATTTCAAAGCGTATACAATTTTACGCTAGGTTATCCAGATATGCGGAACGTAATAAATGTTGTGGCCTGAAGTTTGCATTGTCAGATGACAAATTGGTAGCTTGACTTGATCAAAGATGCAATTTGATAATGCAAGATGATTTCACAGCACTTGTTATTGTCGATGAACACTAGTATGTAAAAAAAATATCATCGCACATATCTCTTTGTGGTAGAGAAATTCTACACAAAGGCAATGATTGTTTATAATCTGACAATAACATATGTATGTTCACTGATTTTCCATTCATTTTCCATTTTGTTATTTTCCATTCGTTTTTCATTTTCACTGATTTTGTATGTCCTTTGGTTTCATGTTTTTTGGACTTGTGGTTTGGATTTATCCATCATCTTTACATACCTAGGTGACTGATAAGGCTGATGGACCTATTGTTGAGGCAACCATTATATTAAATTCACCTTATATGAAATTCATTATATTGAAAAGACATTGTGTTAAAATCATTAATATACCACAACACTTGAGTATTTAGCGGTATTTCAGTTGACCGTCCTAAGTCGGTGTCTCAGTTGCATTACAATTGAATACTTTGTGGTGTCTTTGTATACCTTTATTATTTGTTTTTCTGTTTGTGACGACTTTTAGTCAGATGTCTTTATGCATTCTACTATATAAGAAGAAATCTTCATCAGAGTTTTATTTTCGTTATACATGACGGAAATGTTGTGGTGCAGTTACAGTGGTTAAGTGATCGGCTTGCGGTGCAGCGATCCGGGTTCGGTTCCCATACAGCCCCACTCTATCTAAGCGGTTGCTTATTCTGCTTCCACGTCACAATATAGCTAAAAATAGTGTTGATAGCGACATGCAACACCCAACCAACCAATCATAACACATGAGACAGAAAAACACACTCTGAACTATATATAGATGAATAAATAATTTAATTTGTTGCAGGTACACAAAGTAAAGGTAGTTCATCGACACTGAGTGGAGGCATGTTAGCAGGGATAATGGTGGCGGTTGTCGTCATAGCCATAGGAGGCGTAGTTGCCATGGTGATGATTAAACGCCGACGAAATACAGCTGGTACTCCCAGTCTTAGTTTTGATAACTCGACATACGATGTGAACAATGGAAAAGTGGAATTTAGCAATACAAATGGCACAAACAATATAGCAAAATTTATGGATAATGAGGCAGAATCATAATCGAAAGTTTTATACATAAAATGATTATAAATTTTGTATTTTCATGTAGTGTTTTTTTTTTTGGTGCAATATTTTTGGTTCAAATATATGAATAGATTATTATGTAGGAGACCAGACAGATAAAATTCCTTGATGTAAATGGTTTCTTAAGGGTGAGGTTAGGTTTTTATGTGCATGTCCTTGGTGATTTGTGTCACATAGCATGTTCAGATGCCTTCTCCTTAATGTACAGTTCTTTTAAGCATTATATGCCTGGTCAGATTAATTTTATCAGAACATTGTCTTATAAATCTTCTTTTATAAAAATAATCCATTAACACAAATATGTATAATATTTACTAAAGTATTGTGTTCTATATAATTTATTGTTTCGGGAACACCGTTGAATAATGCATATGTGTCGGATTGATTTACAACTATTAGACGACCAGTTGTGCAAAGGTTTCATGCTGACACATTGATGTTAAAACGAGCTGTAGCATTTACAAGCATTATAATGTGAGATATGCAATTAAAGAAGTCTGGGAATATTGCAATTTGTGTTGTAAATACTCGTATTGTACATTTGTTTTTTATTTGTTGACTATTGTCATACCTTATTTCATAATATATTTGTAAATATCATCATTTCTCATCAATCAAACATTAAAAAAAATCAACGAATTTAACATTGTTGTGTTCGTCTCTTTCTTTCCAGTTTTGTTATGTATTGATTTTAAATTACGTCGTCAGCTTTTCTTTTTCATCTATATACACGTCCATGTGAAACATACTGTTGTACTACTTCTACTACTATACATTCTGCGATTATTGTCAACATGGAGGTTTCATGGTACTGAAATTTGATAACTGAATTTAAATACATAAAAGGAGATCTCGGACGGAATTTAGTGTACCAATTAAACTTAAGATATTACAATATGAGTAAATGAAATAAATGCTTGTCCCAAAAAAAAATCCTCTTCAGTGAACCAAAATCCCGAAAGAATATAAGCCAAAGTTATTCGAAGACATCCATCGTCTCTGTCCACTAAGACAATGAAATTAGATTACATATTGTAATGGATACGATCCAATGACCTAATGCAGAGACAACAAGAACCATGTTAATCACTCCCAATACAGATTTTAAGAATGGTAACATTGACTGAGGGGCGCTTTTTCGCATAATAATGAAAACGTGTGTCAACAGGTGATATGATGGATATTTGACGATTTTTCCGTCTCTTGTTAATTTCCAATTAATGCAGTATATTCATTAAACAGATTCGATGATACCGTATATTTATATATAAAACCTGACAAAGATATATATATATATATATATATATATATATATATATATATATATATATATATATATATATATTTATATATATATATAAAGAAAGAAGTCTATGTATAGAGTAACGATTTGATAATAACTGCACATCGAGTAAAAGTTCTGTGTGTAAGATATACATATTTAACACGATGCTATACATTAGAAAAGTTGTGTACTGCATGAATTGTCATTCTTGTGTTCCAAAGGTCCTGTGAAAAATCTATAAATCCATAAAATATTCTCTTACATTATTCATCTTTGTGTGCGGATAGTTCGTTTGATCCGATGAATCAATATTTTTGTTCAGTTTTGAAAACATTCTTCATATTATAGTGCTTTGAGTTTTGCGTTTATTTTGACACAGGAAGTAAAAATAAATGAAATCTAGGTTACCATTGTTGACGTAACTCCAGTGACAATACTGAACGAGTGAAGAATGTCTCTTTTCTCGTTAAAATGCAAGCACGATAACATTTTATTCGTTACGATTACGTCTAACATTAACGCGACGGTGAAATGCATGGATGAACTCTGATAGGTGTTGAAAAAGTACAGGTACGATTTATCTAGAGGAAACAATTAAGTATTGAGCATCGCATTTCTCGAAGAGTTAACCATATCTCATACTCTATGGAATAAAGGACAATATTGTGTATAGTGTCATATTCCGACAAATGCATACCCCAATTAAATCGAGGCGAGACCAGGTGCCCGATAAGCGTCCCCTGCACAAAAGTCCTGCAACTTTTCAAGTCGAAGAAATAAATACATAAAAATTCAAAATGAGAAATAAAAACCAAAAATGCATAAAACTCAAATGCTTACCTGAAGAATACGATCTTAGCTCAACTGAACCTTAGACTAGTGTGGAAAATTCTCATTATTTAGAAACTTCACATTGTTCGACTTCTTCTCCAAGACTTGTACAAGTAATGAAGAAACAATGCATATCAGATGATCATTCGTAAAGGTGATCAATGTAGTTGAGGTGAATTATATGACCCATGGGTTACTTGTGCGTACTGGACTTTAAATGAAAAATATTTAGTTTCAGATGGGTAATGAAAAAAAAAAATTGGTACTTTCTTCATACCAGCTTACTTGTTAGATGTTTTATGTAAAATAATCTTTTGCGCAAGTAGGTGAACACTTATTGTGTAATCAATTTAGCTGAGGTCAGTGATGTAAACGACCGGTTTCTTGTTTGAAAATATTCACTGTAAGATGGGTGGGGAAAAGAATTATGTTGCTACCCCACTCCAATGGCTTATAATTGAAATATTGAAGTTCTTTTCTTTGCTTCCCCCCAAATCCAATACACAAAAGTTTACACTAAACCAATTCAATGCATAAGAACATTACATTGAATCACTGAATAAGATATAGAGCTATATAAATATATTAACGTAACATGAAATAAACAAAACGTTGATAGCATACACTTCAATTTAACATTCATTCATAATTATTGTTTTTAAGACAAAGATTTGAGTGCACTATATCGACCGACGTCAAAATTGACCACAATGTAACAATGTAATGTGTTCACACAACAAACATCATTTACATGTTTAAGTGTGATAAAAGAGAAAAAAGAATCCTGTTAATGCTGATACTCAGAATTGTACATCCGTTTCGAAGATCGGGAAAAACCAGGTAAATAATAGGGATTGACGTAACACGTGTATATAAATAAGACCGTAAGACGAACGTCAGTTATTGCAGACGCATGTTGCACATTGTTCAAAATACAGTAAAGGTAAGATTCGTTTTCATTTAATGTAATTTGAATATTTGTTCTAGTTGCTCTTAATTACATTCAAGTAACTATATTATATTTTCATCTTAATGAACTGGAAATGTGTATCGATAACTTTAATGGGATAAATTCTAAATGGGTTGGATACGTCTATTGAGCAAATTTTTAAATATTTAGATAAAAAAGTAATGATAATGATCAATTATGATAGTTTCCTAATTTCAAATTTATCAGTGCGTTCATCCTTCCCTACTGAGCATTTAAGCAAAATAAAACAAAAGATAAACATAGAATCATTAACATGCATACAAATAATGAGCAATCTGTAAATAATATGATGCTTCTATAACAGAAATGGAAATGGATATCTTACCCAATTGTATTACAGAACTCGTGACATTCGAACAAACAAGAAGAAAACATTAAATGACATGAAATTTCGATTGTTATGCATTACCCGTAGCGACATAAGACGCTCATTTGCGGTACCGACATAGGACGGTCATTTGCGATAGGGATCTGGAACGGTCATTTGTGGTACCGACAAAGGAAGGTCAATTGAAGAGACAATCGTTATTCAATTGGTGTGGTTCAGTAATTTAGGGACCTGCATTCGATGCATCTTTGTAAAACATGTATGTTTTTATCAAGTTCAAGTGTATGTACGTTTAAATGAAGGAAAAAAATGACAATCACTGTTCTACGTAGGATGGATAATGTCAACAATTCCCCATGTTAAAGGCGCTATGTCTTAATTCTATCAGTGAACATAAAGAAACGATAAAAGATGTGGCCAAGTTGCACAACAAAAACCGCCTTACACATGCATGCATGAAAAAAGTACAGTAGAATATATAAGACATATTGATAAGACATAGTTTCCTCAGTGGACGGGCACCAGTTAACATTCTATCATCTTTTGATTTCGTTTTATTACAGGTGTGTGGTTGATTGGTTAATTGATGCTTAAAGACTTTTTTCAGTTATATCGCAACATGGAAGTAGCTTATCAACATCTCACACATAGTGGCGCAATTCAGGAATCGAACCCACGTCATCTGCACTGCAAACCAAGCTCTTAGCCATTATACCACGTTTACTTATATTATTCAAATAACTGCATATTTCGGATATCGGGTAAGAGAGAGAGAGAGAGAGAGAGAGAGAGAGAGAGAGAGAGAGAGAGAGAGAGAGAGAGAGAGAGTTAATATATTGGTGTCGTGGTTGTTGTTTAAGAAAAAACAGACAGCCGCTGTTTATTGTCCAGTTATTCCCGGCAATGTGATTATAATTTGATTGGTTTATGCGACGGAGGGAATTAATGAGAGAGAGAGAGAGAGAGAGAGAGAGAGAGAGAGAGAGAGAGAGAGAGAGAGAGAGAGAGAGAGAGACATCCTTCATACAAAGAAAATGTGATTTTAGAAATTCTTTAGATATTTAATAGAAGCAAACCATCGAAGCCTTAAGGGATATTAGATATTACCTCACTGAATGAAGATTAATTCTCATTTCAGAATTTAAAAAGATAATGAGAAGTCAGCACCTGCTGCTCGTTACTCTGGTGATATCGTACCTGACGTTTCATGCAGATGGAGCGTGAGTATATAACTTTATCAATGAACATCGAAACATGAAAAATATTCATTATTTCCTAATTATATCAAACGAATTTATTACCATTCGTAATTATCTAACTCAGCCTAATAGCATTAAAACAATATATCAATGATGTATCTTTCAATTTACTTTTTAAATTCTTTATTCTCAAACTTTTCTCATATCTGTTGATCTGTCTTGCTGTGGAAGAATATATACACAATATACATGGAGTGCGGTGTAAATTTCATCTGTCGAACAATACCGTGCAATACACTAGGCACTCCGTCACTAATTTATTGCCATACTAGTTTGAAAAATAAATAATTTAATCGTATATAGATTAACGTTGCCCAATACTGCTCACTAACATGTTGACGTGATCTGTCTCGCGAGTGACACAAGAATATACAATAACGATATTTAAATTGGTGCATCTTTACTCTTGATATTACAATACTTTTCTATTGTAGGTCTTATATTATAACTATTCCTAAAGAGTTCCGTCCTGGAGAGGACCTAGTGGTCAATGTTCAGATCCTGAATGCAAATTCAGCTGTTCATACAAAAGTATCGCTTTTGCAGAATTCTGTTCGAGTTCTAGAGTCATTCGACGACATAAAACGAGGTAGAGAATAGTTGCACTTATCCAACTTTGACACTTTTATAGCAATATTTCATTGTTGATCGTCATGTCTATGGTAAAAGAATCCATTTATGAACACATGTGAAGAACGATATCCAAAACATATTTAGGGACTTTTTGAAAAAATATCTTTGAGTGCTCATTTAAAAATTTCTCTAGTAATTAATTTTTTGTATTCATTCATTTTGAATGTAGAAAAGTTTAAGTAAATTGTATCTGAATTTTAGGCCAAATTCTTATAATCATTATTGTTATGAAGTGGTTATAAGATATTTAAGAATATATAACAAGATCAACAAGAAAGGAGAAAGACGGGCATATAGAAACCAAAATAATATTTACAATCTAAAGACTACACATTTCACGTTACTTTATAGATCTGTGGATTCACGCGAAGTGTTATAGATAGTTTTAAATGACACACACATACATATGTCAAAATTAATGAAGCTATTAATGAAACTGTATGCATGACGCATGACAATAAGTAAGTAGAGATTGTATAATGCGTTTGACATGTTTTGTTTTTAAAATGTTTTATAATTATTGTGGATTGTTTTCGTATTACAACGATCCATATTTCAGTGACGTTTAGCAGACTTTAACTTGTTTTGCTTGTGATGTCATAATCAAATGTCTGACTTGTCCGACCTTATATGACGTAAAAACAATAAAATAAGAGTTTGACATTTGAGGAAATTTTAGCTTGCTACATGCCTAATTGATTATTAAATGAATACCAATGAATCAATACAAATCGAGTAAACGAGTTTTCGAGTATGAAATAATTAATCGATCCATCAATAGACTTTTTACCACTTTGAATGATGTAAGAAGCCTTATATTGGACAAATCACTTTTGACGGGATTTTCATTTTGACGTTAATGCTAGGAATGGGACTTTTCAGTTAAAGGATTCGAATCAGAATCTTTTATCCGGTATTGTTTCTCGCATCAAGTAAAATTGGGAAAAGGTCTACTTAATGACAACAATGAAAATGCGACATCTTATTACAGAATTTTAAAGGTTATTAAAGAAACATGCACTTTGCGAATCACGTGAGCTAATAATACTGGTTTATTTTATTTTGTTAGGTTCCTCAGAAAATATTGTCCTCAAGGTAAGTGGTCAAGTTGTAATATCAAATAGATTTCTATTATTTTTCTGAACTATTTAGCTCACCTGAGTCGAAGGCTGAAGTTAGATATAGTCATAGTGCGCAGTCCGTCGTCCGTCGTCATCGTCGTCCTTCATCGTCATCCGTCCGTCCGTCGTTAGCTTTTTCACATTTTCGACTTCTTCTCTGGAAGTGCATTGGATCAAATTTTGTATAAATGATGTACTTAAGGTCCCTTACTAAAATTGTGTTCGGGATCCAGATTCCCTCAGTGATGGATCCAGGGCGGGGTCAAAGGTGCCCAAAACGGTACCCCTCTTCAAAAATCTTCTCCTTCAGAACCAGTGCATAAATGGGGATACTAATTGCATTTCAACCATCTTTAAAGATGGGCTATCAAACTTGTGTTCGAGGTTAAGATCCGTCAAAAGGAAATTTGCGCTTTTTTACGTGTTTATGGACTTAGTAATTCAATGCAGAAACGTGTCATGTTTTTCATTTAATTAACATTGATGATTTCTTAATGACTATTTCGATCAAAATCATGGCAAGGAATATTATTGTGAAAGAATTTTGTGAATATCTCAATTTTTTTATTTTTTATGAATTTTGTAAGACTTCCAAAAGAGGGGTGTGGGTTTGCCATTTTTCACATTTTCAACTCTTTCTGTAAAACTGTTGGAAGGATTTTAATAAATCTTGGTAGAAATAAATCACTTATGATCTCCTTCAAATTCTGTTGTTTTCGTCCAGACCTCTTTACAGGTGGCGCCACCATAGTCAAAAGTAGGTCACAAAAGAGTACCCTCCTTTGACAATATTCTTGTTCATACTGGCTGTATACAGAGACAAACAGAATGCATAGAAATGATCTAGAGGGATGAATGAAGAAGTATGGTCATTTTAGTTCCCTTCCAAAATCAAATTTTAGAATTTTTTTTCAACATTTGTTTGGACTTGGTGATTTCAATGCAGAAAAGTGTCATATTTTCTAGTTAATTGATAATGATGATTTCTTATGGACTATTGTGATCATAATTATGGTAAGGAATTTTACTTTGAAAGAATTTTGTCAATATCTCAATTTTTGGATTTTCTATGAAGACTTCCAAATGAGGGTGGATAGGGGTAATTCTTCACATTTTTGACTTCTGCTGTTATACCACATGACAGATTTAAATGAAACATGGAATACATGAAGTACTATAGGTCCTCTATCAATTTTGTATATTTCATACAAATTGGTCTACAGATAATGCCACCATTTATATAAACTCGGTCTCACAATGGTACCACTTGGTAATTAAAATATGGAGAGTAGCGGTTCAAATCCAGCTGTGGTATTTTTTTCATTTCTTTACATATCTAAATAAGTTTTAGATGTCTCTCAACATTCAACATATGAATTTACGCCATTTCAAGTTGGATCTGGACAATATTTGAAACAATTGTTGTTCATGACCCAGACTTGAAATCAGTCAACAAAAGACCCCATCTAAAGGAAATGACTAACTTGTTGCCCTGAATCACATCTTGCAGAGACAAAGCAAATGCTTAATATCAAAATCACGTAAATGGATATGCAGAAAACTGTTGCTTTTTATTCTGGTCAAAAATAACATTTGACATGTTTTCAACATTTGTGTTGACTTATTCACAGTAATGCAAAAATAAATGAATTCTTCCTTCCTGCACGACTGATCATCTAGGTACTCAGGTGAGCGATATAGGTCCACTTGGGCCTCTTGTTGGTTCTTGAGCTCTTATACTTAAAGCCATAAATTAAAATCATAATAACGCATGTAATTCTGGTAAATTAAACGCATCATGAATGACATTGTAAATATTGGAGAAAAAAAATACTTACAGCCTATGACATTTTATTATTTTAAAGTTTTAATTTTGCGTTATACCAATATTATTGCACTTGTATGCTGAAGGCATCTGTCTGACACAATGCACAGAAATTTACACCTGCACACCCTAAGAAATGAGGAATCTTTAAAGTCAAACGTCTACTGTGACGCAGGACCTCGATATTAATTTCTTTTCGGCGGGAATCGAACTTTTGACCTAACAAACGAGTGCTGCTTCGCAGACTCCATGCTACTATAGTACCATTCGTCCATTGTATGTTTTGAATAGGTTCCATCTAATCAACCATCGGAATCGTATAAGGTGCAAGTACAGGGATCTGGTGGTTTGAATTTCCTCGAGAATGTTCCAATAAAGTACACAAAAGCCACCATTATATTGATACAGACAGATCGGGGAATGTACGCCAAAAATGAAAATGGTAAGACTGGTATTGGATATTTTACAAAATTTGAAAAAGCTTTCACATTTACAAATCAGACCAAGCTAAGAGGTGAGTGGTGTCATACTTGAATCATGTGTCACATACTCAATAAATTAATGGAAACTAAGGCCGCTAATCGAACACACACAAAAAGGATTAAACTCTTTTTTTTCTGGCTACATTTACAACAATGTATTGAAAATTTGAATAAATATAAATCATATAAACCTTTTAATTTTGTGCACCATATGCGCATTTCGACCAGTTATGTCTCTTCAATTTAAAATATTTCTGTTTACAGTGAGGAGTAGAATTGTATTTCTTCAGCCAAGTCTCAGAACGTACACTGGTACAATCACTGTACAGGTTTACGTAAGTATTGGCAAATGTCTGAGTTTCTTTCGTTTTTTTCACTTTATATCATTGTCACACGCTCATTCCCTCTGCAGTTTGGAACTTGCAAAAAAAATCCTCAGAGTGAATTTGACTCGAATGTTTTTATACTCTTTTGATGTCGTGTGGCTGTGTCCAGCGCATCGTCGTTTTACATTTTATTCTGTCCTCTGCATTCTGGGCATTCTTGGTGGGTGTGGATAACCAAACAAGTGTCTCTTACGCCACTCGCGCACTTGGCATTACCTCTTGCTTTCATCAGCATTATGAATACCATGAATATCAGCGAAATATGGCATTGTTGTGGTCCCAATAATATTGCGTTCGTAATTTTCGTGTTTTACATTATTTTTATTTCAGTATATAACGATCTTCACAACAATATTATTTCACTTATATAGTGACGGGACTTGCTTGTTGCATGACGTCACAATTTTGATCTTTGACACATATCCAATCTGTGATTGTCAGAAATATATGTATGTCCACCGCGGTACACTGCTGTGAGTACAAATGCTACACAATGCTTTCATGTTTTGGCATGGTAACATCTGCGATGACATAAAGTTTATTTTTATACTTTCTCATGTGAAAGACCTATGGAGATCCTTTCCACCAGTGATCTCTTACGACGACTTTATAACTGTAGTGTGGTATCATTTGACTAACTATGAGAACAAAGAAAGATAACATCTGTCTTATTACATATGTATGACAAATGTCGCTACAGTCATGTAGAGCAAAGAGAAATAAAAAAACATCACAAAATTAGCTATTGCAATGCTTATACGATACAGACTAAGGACGGTAAATTGAAGTGACAATTCATGTAGAAAACCGGTTTACGGGCCCCACCTTCCCACTTACCACAAAAGCAAAGCACAGTACAATAAAAGAACACACATTTATAAATGTATAGGAATTAATTTTACATTTTGCACTAAACAGGTATGAAAACAGGACATTAGCAGTGTTGACTTACAGTAACACCTGTTGCTATAAAGCTATGCAGTAACAAAACTATTCAAATGAATTTATTCAAATTATATAATTGACAAATCATATGCAAAATAAATTAAAAAATGCATAATATAATTAATAAACTATAGATTTTGAAGGTAATGTACACTTTCTAATATTAATTACTTTGTAAATTAGAAGCGGAACCTCCATAATCTAGTTACCTTTATAATATTGTATATTTTTAAATTCCAGGACGCTAAAAACAAATTGGTGCATCAATGGATCGATGTATCGTGTTCACATGGTGTGTTTGTTAAGGATTTCCAAATAGGATCAGATCCAGAACTTGGTACATGGAAAATACGAGCCTACGCAAAGGTGCGTTGAGCTATATTTCTCTTCATTTCTTTGGTTATTTTCCCTCTGTTAACAAGTAAAGTGTTAAGTTACCGAGCGGTAGTCGATGAGGAGCATCCAAATGTGTCAATCTGTGCAATCAGATTTCGAATTTTGGTTGTCTGTCGAATTCGGATACTAAATGTTAAAAAAAAAGCCAGATGAAATAAGGCAATGAAACACACGGAACATGAGAAGTAAAAAATATGAGTCAAGCACCCATGATAGATAAGAATATTCCGATATTCTGCCACGTTTGCCATGCATGATTCGTCTATTCAATAACTAGCGCATATACTATGCCACACTTCCCATGAATGATATAAAGTCTGCATAAAATGTGCCACGTTGGTTATATTTGATGTCCTTGTAGAATTTTAACACAGAATACACCACACTTGCTATTATACCATTGTAAAATTCGCGCAAAGAATAAGGGAAAGATTTTGTCTGTGTCAAAAGAACGTCAAGGTATCAATGTTGGTACTTGTTAGCTAAATGTTAGCTTCGATATTTCAACATTAAAATGATTGAAACAGAAAGGTTTGCTGTCAGTCCATGGTTTGTTTTCAAAAATCTTTCATTACAATTTAGATGGGGGCAGGGTGGTGTAGTGGTTTTTATTGGGGTTCGCATTTGTCCGAATATGACAATATCGTGATATTGTCCTTTTATTCCATGGACTATGAGATATGGCATACCCTTCAGCACTTCTTCGTTTTTTACTTAAACAGAAGAATTGCCAGAGGACGAGCATAGAGAATACAGTTATTTACTTAAAAATCAATGCAAATATTTGTACTTTGACGAATGATTGAATATATAAGATCGAAAGGACAATATTTAATATGTCCATAGTCACGTCGTGTTTATGGTATAGTTTAAAAATATCAGGTTGTAATGAAAAGTTCGAAAAGCCATGTACATGTATTGTGGTTAAACTTATGCACCGTATGGTATTTCTCCATCAAATTTTTAAATACATCGTTTTTTTTTCTAGGGACAATCCCAACAGAAGACTTTCGTCGTTAGGAAATACGGTACGATTGATATATTTAATCAAATATACTTTTCTTTTTAAACTCCAAGTTTCAATTCTGCTACTCAGTGAATAAATTTGACGGTCACTCAGATACCTGGTTTGCTTGAAAGTTCTTTAAAAATTGAAATATATTGGCATTAAATTAATTTCACCCTGGAAATTATTAATATTTTGTTAAACAAGGTGTTCACAGAAAACCCTTTTTTTTTAACAGTTTTACCAAAATTCAAAGTGGATATTGATTGCGTGCCAAAGCAAATTGACAGTACGACAGATCACTTGAAATGTACAGTTCAATCAAGGTATGGTCAAAGGAAATGTGCTCTAAACATTTGTATTTATTCATAGAACATATAATGAACTATAAGTTATCTTCCTACGAAAGATACCTTTATTAATTTGCAAGTAAAGCAAAAGTTTTCACAGCCAATCTTGATTTATCGACTTTTAATGGATGCGTCAAAAGTTCAATAATATCGTCTATTGCTTTGTGCATATACTTATTATGGATAATGCCGGTACTACTTATCATGGACACTGCCGGTACTTATCATGGACACTGCCGGTACTACTTATTATGGACATTGCCGGTACTACTTATCATGGACACTGCCGGTACTTATCATGGACACTGCCGGTACTACTTATTATGGACACTGCCAGTACTAGGTATTATGGACACTGCCGGTACTACTTATCATGGACACTGCCGGTACTACTTATCATGGACACTGCCGGTACTACTAATTATGGACACTGCCAGTACTACTTATTATTGACACTGTCGGTACTTATCATGGACACTGCCGGTACTACTTATTATGGACACTGCCGGTACTACTTATTATGGACATTGCCGGTACTACTTATCATGGACACTGGCGATACTACTTATTATGGACCTTGCCGATACTACTTATTATGGACACTGCCGGTACTACTTATTATGGACACTGCCGGTACTACTTATTATGGACACTGACGGTACTACTTATTATGGACACTGCCGGTACTACTTATTATTGACACTGCCGGTACTACTTATTATGGACACTGCCGTTTCTACTTATTATGGACACTGCCGGTACTACTTATTATGGACACTGCCAGTATTACGTATTATGGACACTGCCGGTACTACTTATTATGGACACTGCCGGTACTACTTATTATGGACACTGCCAGTACTAGGTATTATGGACACTGCCGGTACTACTTATCATTGACACTGCCGGTACTACTTATTATGGACACTGCCAGTACTACTTATTATTGACACTGTCGGTATTTATCATGGACACTGCCGGTACTACTTATTATGGACACTGCCGGTACTACTTATTATGGACATTGCCGGTACTACTTATCATGGACAATGGCGATACTACGTATTATGGACCTTGCCGGTACTACTTATTATGGACACTGCCGGTGCTACTTATTATGGACACTGCCGGTACTACTTATTATGGACACTGCCGGTACTACTTATTATGGACACTGGTACGTACTACTTATTATGGACACTGCTGGTACTACTTATTATTGACACTGCCGGTACTACTTATTATGGACACTGCCGGTACTACTTATTATGGACACTGCCTGTACTACTTATTATGGACACTGCCGGTACTACTTATTATGGACACTGCCAGTACTACGTAATATGGACACTGCCGGTGCTACTTATCATTGACAC
Organism: Pteria penguin; assembly: GCA_035048485.1. Taxonomy (NCBI): domain Eukaryota; kingdom Metazoa; phylum Mollusca; class Bivalvia; order Pterioida; family Pteriidae; genus Pteria; species Pteria penguin. Next base: position 59,831,142 of record CM068585.1, on the reverse strand, counting down.
TGCCGGTACTACTTATTATGGACACTGCCGGTACTACTTATTATTGACACTGCCGGTACTACTTATTATGGACACTGCCGGTACTACTTATTATGGACATTGCCGGTACTACTTATCATGGACACTCGCGATACTACTTATTATGGACCTTGCCAGTACTACTTATTATGGACACTGCCGGTACTACTTATTATGGATACTGCCGGTACTACTTATTATGGACACTGCCGGTACTACTTATTATGGACACTGCCGGTACTACTTATTATGGACACTGCCGGTACTACTTATTATGGACACTGCCTGTACTACTTATTATGGACACTGCCGGTACTACTTATTATGGACACTGCCAGTATTACGTATTATGGACACTGCCGGTACTACTTATTATGGACACTGCCGGTACTACTTATTATGGACACTGCCGGTACTACTTATTATGGACACTGCCGGTACTACTTATTATGGACACTGCCGGTACTACTTATTATGGACACTGCCAGTATTACGTATTATGGACACTGCCAGTACTACGTATTATGCACACTGCCGGTACTACTTATCATTGACACTGCTGATACTACTTATTATGGACACTGCCAGTACTACTTATTATGGACACTGCCGGTACTTATCATGGACCTTGCCGGTACTACTTATTATGGACACTGCCGGTACTACTTATTATGGACCTTGCCGGTACTACTTATCATGGACACTGGCAATACTACTTATTATGGACCTTGCCGGTACTACTTATTATGGACACTGCCGGTGCTACTTATTATGGACATTGCCGGTACTACTTATCATGGACACTGGCGATACTACTTATTATGGACCTTGCCGGTACTACTTATTATGGACCTTGCCGGTACTACTTATTATGGACACTGCCGGTACTACTTATTATGGACACTGCCGGTTCTTATCATGGACACTGCCGGTACTACTTATTATGGACACTGCCGGTACTACTTATTATGGACACTGCCGGTACTACTTATTATGGACACTGCCGGTACTTATCATGGACACTGCCGGTACTACTTATTATGGACACTGCCGGTACTACTTATAATGGACACTTTACTGAACAACATTGATAACACACTGCATTGCAATTCCAGCGAAAGCATGTCTACATCATGCATGATAAATTAGTTTTTCAACCTATAATTTAACTGTGCGTAGAATCCTTTCAGTGATTAATAATTGTTTGTTTCTTACGATCTTCAAGTTATTGAATTGAAATGTCGTATGTAACTTTGCATCAATGAGCCTCAAAATCTACGCAGTACCCATTTGCAAAACGTTCAAACTATGTATTACTACACAGTTTAAAACTTATAACTGTGTCGGGTCAATAAGATTTTGAGACTAAATGTGTTCTAGTTTATGAATTAAGATATCATATGAAATGATAAAAATTGAATCTAATGTTTTTTCTTTGAGGTAGGTATCAAAAGAAGCACAGTACCGAAAACTATTGCATCAACGCACGACGAGATTTGATGCAGTTTTCAAATATCCTGTTTATACATGTATGGAACGAAAAAAATTATAATTCATTTCTAATATGACCGTTCTGTCATCAGGAAAGGACTCACGGCGTAATAGATTAAGCGTGTCGTACTGCATGCACACATCAAATTATCATCAACTGTTACGGTTAGGGTGTTTATCATAATAAATATGACAGGATAATACGTACATCAAAAGACGTCATAGAAAATTTTAATGTATAGTAAACGTGCATTGTGACAGATTGTAAGTTTGTGCTGATCCGAACGACTGTACTGAGAGTGTAATATAACTATAAGAACAAAATTGTATTATTAGTTTATTGTTTGGTGTGTGCATTTCGATAACCTATTTCGCTTTAGTGATACTCTTTTTTCGACACTATATAAACGTGTAGAGTATTTGTAGAATAACTAATTGACCTGATCAAAAAGAACCGCAACCAATCCAATAATAGAGCTATACGAAGTATATACATATATAGGTTTCGATTGAAAGAAAAAGCCAAATCAGATGTATTCGTTGAGAACCGAATCCATGTCGTAGGTAACTATTGGTAGATGTAATAAAACTGGCCAAAAGAATTACACTTTTATGAGTAGAATAAAAAGATACGTATCAGCAAGGGGAGGGACAATCGAACACTCCAATACAAAATAGGAAAATTGACAATTACGGAGATCTGGTTGCAAGAACAAGAAATATTTTGTAGATGATATGCGTTCTTTTCTCAATACAAATGAGGAGGATAATATCAAAGTATGAATAATCATGTCACGGTAAAAGATTAGAATTTTTTGAGAGATATATTTTGTCATTGTATTTGTTGTTTTACTTACAGATATACATTCGGGAAAGATGTAAAAGGGACCGTTCACTTTCAGGCAATCACAGAAAACGACCAATTCTTATTAGACACGTATAGAGATGTAAGTATGTCCATCCTAAGAAACTAAGTAAAAGAATGCTATCTTGAAATGTCCAGTTTATACGAAAAACATTATAGTTTTAGAATATTCTCACTCGATAGCTTTACTTTTATACTTATCCCTGACGCCTGGTCTCCCCTTTTAATTTTAGGGGTACCTGAATATCTACTGTGGTGCATTGGTGTTAGAGATATTGTAATGTGACACCAGTTAATTTCGTATTTTACATTATAATTCATATTTAATAATATAACACTTTTAAGTTCTTGCTTTTATTTATATTTCCATGATATATATGCATATATATAAATATATATATTGACAAAAAGATTTAAGATTTCACCGTACCTCTATTATGATCATTAGTTTTTATTATTGTTGCATTTTTAATATCATAATTATTTATCATCTGATGATTATGATCTATGTACAGATTGACCGTAGCACAGTTTTCAAGGTACCTTTAACAGGGAAAAATGTCAATGACAACATTGAGGTTGTAGCTCAAGTCGGTGATACCGCAACCGGAACCACGGTGACGAATGTGGCGGTGGTGACATTCAGAGAAAGTTCTTCTTTATCATGGAGACTAGAACCACACCGACAGAACTTTTATGCTGGCCTGCCTTTTGTTACATATGTAAGTATCTCTAGAAGAGCAAGACATTACAGGAAGATCGTAAGATCCTGAAGAAAATGACTGAGCAGTGTATAGGGTGTTCCTTTACTGTGATACTATTTCCCTTCACACGTTGGTAAGTTTTGGTAGCAACAATAACATGCCTCTTTAACAGTATAGTATTCAGACAGATTTACAATTGATTTCTTAGCGAAATTCCTTGTGCATGTAATGCAAAAAAGTTTCTTAGGGTGCAACTTTTCTTTATTGAGAAAGTATCGAGAAATTCCGGGTTGTAAATCCCCGCAAAACGTCTTACAGACACACACTACAACTAAAATGTCAATACATGCAAGATAAAGAATAATGTGAGATTTTGACATCATCTATATCAACATAGTTAACAAAGCCTTTACAATTCATTCTACAAAATTAATTTTCTCTCAGATAAGATTTTTGAGCAAAACGTCGACGACTGTTCAGATGGAAGTGAAAATTTTAGAAGAAACAATTCAGGAATGTAAAAAGAAAAACCCATCATATCAGTACAGGGTGCCGAGAACCAGGGTGAACACTATTCAAGTCAACGTGGATTCTAATGGTTATGGACGCATTGCATTAACTCCGGGACAATTTGTGAAGACTATGACATTGGTGGTAGGTCATGTCTGATAATCTATATAAGTGTTCCAGCATCATAATAATATCAAGGGGAAGTATATTTGCTTTTAGATATGTATGGCGGCGGGTGTGTTAACCCAAGCAGGAGATTGTTCTCACATGACACCTTTTATTGTCGTGTTTTAATTTCACTAGCAAAGCATATAAACCCCTCACACATATCTTTTTTTTATTATAAAGGCTCTCCCAGGCACAAAGGGTGTTTATTGTTTCAATGAAGAAAATTTCTCTGTGCATCAATTTAGTTCATTATTTGCGCATTTGGACAACTTCAATCTCTTCAGTAATATTCAAGGCCGAATGTGTTGAAATCCAAAGTATAAATATTCGTAGAGCAAACTAGTAATCAAATTATCAGTAATCCATTCTAAAGACAGAGCTATGCATGAGGGAGATACTCCTTAGTTTAATTTTCAACCTATTGTCACAATACATTACATGTATATTAAAAAATTGAAAATGAAAAAACCTCAAAGTGAAAGACTGATATTTACATTGCTCACTGAACTATTATCTATTTTACACTCATTATAAGGTAATTTTAACCGAGATTATTTTCAACTCTTATGCTGCTTCATTTTAATGATGTTGTCATTAATACCATAATCCCTCTTTATTCCTGGACAGGTCTGTGGATTATCTTTTAATGTGAAATTATACTTTTTCGACCAACATACTATATTAAAGACCTCGCAAATGCCCTACAATAAAATATAATTTCAGAGCTACAGTGGTACACAGAAGAAGGAGTATGTACTACAGGCTAATGCATTACAAGGACAGGGTATTATCATGCAACCAAATGCTGGTTTCGTCAATGTAAGTAAAAGGATGTGCAAATCATCAACCATTCTGGGACATTTCCAGATAATTGTGTATTACATTTTAGAATTTTATACATGAAGTCTAGTACTAATTGAGTGTATTGATATCTACGAATCATGCAATGCTCAAAAATCTGTTTAAGATCGTGATAATGACGCTTGTTTTGCAAGTATTTCTGAAATTTATTAACATATTATCTCGGCGCTTGACCACTTTTACCTATTAAACGTTTATTTCAATGTGCTGATGTTAAATATTTAACATCTAAGGTAAATTCTCATTCTAGTGTCTCTCTTTTTTATTCATACAGGTTGGATCTCAGTTATCATTTATTTTGAAATCTAATATGGCAATCCGTGGTACACTAGGATATCAGGTAAGTTTTCGGGCGTGGCTAACTGAACAGGAGATGCTTACATCGTCTCTCTTCTGATTTCATGAATTCCATGGAAGTCCAGCATGTTGCGAGATTCTTAATGCCACGCTAAGAATACGGTTTTTCAAAAATAAGAGAATAATAAAAATTTCATTACATTTTGGAGACAATATGGTGAAAAACGTGAATTTTGTCTCTTTGTCATACAGCAGAGTCAAATGTTATCCTATCATCTTAATGTATTAATTAATAATGTTTTTCTTAGCCCAAAAATGGTATAATATAAATGAATATGTCTTGATTAGGTTTTCGCACGCGGATACCTTGTTGCAGAGGGCAGAGTAGGAGCTGGTAATAGGAAGGAGCAGACGATAAACATTAGGGCGAAACCCTCGTTCTATCCGCGTGCAGATGTTCTCGTGTACTTAATCCAGCCATCTGGAGATGTATTGCTGGACAGAGCAAGCTTTGAAATAAGTGGAAATCCATTAAATAATCATGTATGTATATGAAATTTAAGCGAATAAGAATTACATATGTGTGAAAATATTCATTCAATCAAGTAAAATAAATGAAAAAACACAAAATAGGAAAGCAACGAAACTCTTGTTACAGAGATCAATATTGACACACATTGCCATAGTTTCTCATTCCATGCAGAAAAACAAAGTTGAATGAAATATTTATCATATCCAATCGTGCAGATGACCATTTTGCATAGAGAAGAAGATATGTCTTATCCAATGTCCAAAGCGGTACTTGTTTGCGCTAACCACAACCACCAGTGATAAACCACAAGTCGTATATTATTCTTACTTTTGGTACTATAGACATTAAATCCCTAACATCTGTCTCTTGTTTTGTGACATATGTGCTTATATTGTTGTATGACCGTTCTCTCCTCTACCTTTTTTCCATCCTGTCACATTATTTTCCATTACATAAAACAGACACATTTTCATAAGTAAATTGGAAGGTTCTTTCTTACTTTTACAGTTCTCAAAATCTTTAAGTTTTATTTTTACGTCTTCTTTCATGTTGTTGGGTGCTAACGTCTTAACTTCTTATACTAGTTAAAGATCCCAACTTTATTAGACAATCTGGTGAACAACGTGAAGTTTGTTTGATAAAGTTATAATTATATTTCGTAACTTTTTTACTTTCCTTTTGAAGGTGTCTTTAACTGCTTCAAATGTCGATCCTGCACCTGGACAAGATGTTAAGCTCACGGTTGGCTCTAAACCAGACTCCATAGTATATTTACTGTCTGTGGATGAAGGTGTTAAATCATTTCAAACCGGATATGACATCACAACTGTAGATGTAAGTTTTGAATAATCAAATTTCGTTAAAGGTTTCTTGTATTAGTTTTAGATGTTTTGCTAAAGAAATGTTTCATTCTAAAGTTCTTAAATTAATTTGACAATATTTTATACATATCTGAACAGAGTATGTAACGTGACTTATGACATTCAAAAAGAATTCTGTCAACAATCCACTATAAAAAAAGGAAACATAAGTTCTGTAAAACACTGATTCAGTTTATTTGACATTGTATCTCACTAGAGGGAACGAAAAGATATATGACTAGATTGGATGTTAAAGTTTGCCAGATATGTGCATGGCATTCGAGAGTATGGACACAAAAAGATATAACAATATAACAAAATAATGCAGATGCGACATCGACTCAGAACGCCAATCAAAGTGACAGGCATGAGAAGCATGAGAATTAGAAGGACGAACAGTAAAACTAAAAAATATCGTTTCAAATACGGAAAATTCATGTGATTGCAAGTGCGAACTGTCATTTGATTGCATTGGTTAAATATAAGAAATTTCAATTTTAGTCGCCATATTATTGCAAAATGATTCGTATGTCGGGTAATTCTATAGCCCATGTAAACAAGATTACCATGAGGCTTTATGGAAATATACGGGCATATAATGCATGGTGTTTCTTCACTTTTGCAAGATTTATTGTTTATGCACATGGCTAGCAATGCAGACTATTTTTAGCTTGATTTTCACCATTCGCCATGTTAAAGAGAATGATTACTTGCTCCCATGTGTTGATATTACAAAGGTATTGTTGAAAAAGTAACAAAATACCACGAAAACTGGTGACTTTAAAGAAAGACATTTTATCTAAACAATTAAAATTTATTCCATATGTATCATTTCAGGTATTCAACAGATTAATGGTGGGTGAAAAGGATGACAATACCAAAAAGGTAGGTTTTTAAAGATGAACTTAGATTTTTTTTGTCACAAATGCCAGTATTAATATTGTTGTTATTGTTTACATCGAAATTTCGTTCATAGATTTATTGCCTTTCTTTAATGGGGTTGGCCAGCTACACAATGTATCTAATGAGTCTTCCTTTTTCTAATAAATAAACTATTAACATAGCATATGTGTATCTTGATGTACCACATCAAATTATTTAATAAATTATGATAAAGGAAAAAATGACTCGAAGAGAGAAAAATAGGTCAGCCAATATGACATATGTATTCGACGATTATACATTACACAGAAGCACAAACATAAATGATTGTATTAAATTCTTTAATCTTTATTTTACATCATGCCCTTTATAACATATTTTACAGTGACGAGCATGTTGACTTTCTTCTCATTTGAACTTTTCCTTTTTTCTAGGGTTAATTTAGTTTTGTAAACCTAAGTCATTTTATCTCCTCTAAAATAATTATTTTCAATTATTTTCCATTTTTACTTTCAGACAACAGAAGCCACATTCATTAGCGACGGGTATATTACACCACCTAAGAACTCACGTGACAATCTACCTACGATCTGCATAGGTAATTAATCGTCATCATGCTCTTAAAACATTACCCACACATGCGTCTAATGGCGTGTTCGAGGAAAGGGTGACAACATACTATAAATCGCATTTTTGTTCGCTTATGTTGTATTTTCACTTTATTTTTATTATGGTGGTGACCACCAGTTATCAAAAGGACGCAAATTTCAACACTAATCCTTGATTTTCATTTCATCGCTATTCAAACATTGACAATTTTGTATCTTTTTCCGTGGGTGGCCATAAAAGCAAATATGATCTTATTTTCAATTTTTGAGAAAAGGCAAAAAAAAAAAAACAAAAAAAAAAAAAAAAAAAAACAAACCCAAAAAACACCCCCAAAAACAACCCCCCCAAAACCCCCAAATGTATGATACTAATCATCAAGGACATACACATAAAACATTATAATACTCATATACAGAAAACGCAGAAACGACAGTACAAAAATATTCGATTGTGCTGCGGTATATGGGAGCCTACATTCCCACTGACCGCGAAAACAGCACAATCAAATAACACACATTGACAAATATATAAATAATTCTCCATAACTGGTCGAATCGAGGAGAGGTCTTAAAATATATGAGCATCATTACAGAGACATTAATTGTCCAAATTCACATATGGTGCACTCAATTCATATACGTATATATGATCTGATATTGATTATTACCTCTTGGTCGACGTTGGACCATTAGTTCCCGTGGGTATCCTCGGCCCAGTTTGCAGTACCTTTGTATATACTTAAGGAATGACTGTCTTTTTTTCTAGGTTCATGAGGAATGAACTTGGGTGAGAAACAAACAAATCAAGTGAACCGCGAAGCGGTTCTCGAATCATTTGTTTGTTTCTCACCCAAGTTCATTCCCATGAACCTAGACAAAAAAGACAGTCATTTCCTTATATTTACAATGCATTTTAAAAGGTTCTTTTTTGAAAACAAAATAACAAATTCCCCGTTATCAAACTGGCAAGGACCGAATTTTTCCTGAAGTGGAAAAGTACTTCCGCCACGCAATATAGTACGTGTCTAGAATGCTAAAAATATTCTGTCTGTCCAGGTAATTTCTTCAATTGCTCAAAATTAACAGATGCATTAATTTTGTTATTACAATTCTTATATTTATTTAAGTAAGCCCCGCCTCTTTTTATATTACTGCGCATGTGATTTGCCATACGCCGGGTAATACTTCCATGACCCAAATTCATGGGCTGATGAACCGAGTCTGTTTAGCATGGTTCATCGAAGGAATTAGACCAGCATTGTAAATATTTCAAACTTACTGTGAAATAAAGCTTGTGAATTATTCTAAAACAAAGGAGTTATCTCTCATGCATAGCTCTGTACTTGGATTGGGGTTTTGAACATCACTGAAGAGATATAAGTTATCGAATTGTGCATATGGTTCACCAAATTAAGAAATGTATGTTCGGTTGCTTTAAAATTTATATCGGAGTTTCTAGGTTTTTCTCAGCTTATTAGATATACCATTGACTATTTTGTTTATCTGCTCTGAGGAGATCATCATTCATTGCAGGAAAATCAAACCGCAGGATAAAGGTACGCATGTTTAGCCGTAAATCTTCTATCGGTAATATTGGTAAAGTGCTTTCCGATTCAATCAACAAACCTGCAGTTATTGGTGGGGATGGAATACTAAAACCGGTAGTCGCTGACAAAATTGACATCAAACCAACAAGGATATTTAAGAAGAATGAGCCAAGAGTGTGGTTTCCAAAGACATGGTTATGGGAAAGTGTCTTTCTTGAGTATGTATACGTGAAGAACTTATGGAATCTGCTTTGTATTCTGAATCGTATTCATTATATCATGGCATTTTTCTTTTAAAATCCCTTATGTATATAATTGAAACATGGTTTCTTAACGTTTTGAAAAATAAGATAGAATAAGTAGTCCTCCAAAGGGAAGTAAAATACACTAAAAGAAACAGATGACGTCACAATGTGAAATTAAGTTTTGTGGAAGGATGGATTGTCATGATGAATCAATAATGATGTCGATTATTTTGAATGAGAATCTGTATCTCTCATCAGCAATGCTTTCAAAAGTAAATCAATACTATTTCTGTGGATACCGTACAAACAAGGAAAAATATAGATTTGTTGAAAATCTTCGGTGGTATAACAACCATAATTGGAGGAGTGCATTTTGTATGTGTCAATTTCAACAATTTGACCGTCAAAACACCAACTTCTTTATAATGGAGGCAGCATACCGAAACTGAAATCCCTGAAATAGACAATATGACATCTTTGCCGCAAATTTTCGGCCTCCTGGCCTTTATCAGCAATTGCTTGATAAAGGCCAGGAGGCCGAAAATTTGCGGCAAAGAGTGTTTGTGTTGTTTCTTTTAGTGTTTTGAAAAATGTTTATTACAAATACTTTATCGTCAGGAATGGAAGCTTGAACATTACTCGCACAGTCCCGGACAGCATGACTACTTGGACTACTACAGCATTTGCAGTGAATGATAAATATGGACTAGGCATGTTGGAAAATCCTCTAGAGGTATAAACTAGTATACGATCTGTTGCTTTTTTTCCATAAAGGCGTAATTCATCCTTCCAGTGAGATAACGTGACATTCAATCTGTTGCTTTTTTTCCATAAAGGCGTAATTCATCCTTCCACTTTGATAAAGTGACATTCGATCTGTTGCTTTTTTCCCATAAAAACGTAATTCATCCTTCCACTGTGATAACGTGACATTCAGAGTATTTTTATTTTTTTATATACATGACGTCATAAACAAAGCGTCCTTCATCGGAATTTGTTGGACCCTCAGATGACGTCACAATGTGAAATTAAGTTTTGTGGAAGGATGGATTGTCATGATGAATCAATAATGATGTCGATTATTTTGAATGAGAATCTGTATCTCTCATCAGCAATGCTTTCAAAAGTAAATCAATACTATTTCTGTGGATACCGTACAAACAAGGAAAAATATAGATTTGTTGAAAATCTTCGGTGGTATAACAACCATAATTGGAGGAGTGCATTTTGTATGTGTCAATTTCAACAATTTGACCGTCAAAACACCAACTTCTTTATAATGGAGGCAGCATACCGAAACTGAAATCCCTGAAATAGACAATATGACATTGATATCACCAAAAAGACTATAGGCCTGTATTTGGCCCCTCTACAGCCTTATGCAGACTTTGACTTGAACATTGCACGCTGACTAACAAGGCGGTGGGGACTATCTGACGGGCCTTGTCCAAACCTCTTTCAGAGGAGACATGGCCCTGAACCTCGTCCCCTCTGACTGTTGGACGGGACTTCTACAGACCTAGGGTCTTAGCTGGCTTTCAGACTGGCAGAGCACGGTTTATCATGTTGATGTCGCATATATTTTTATATCATTATGTGTTTTACAATACCCTTGTTCTTTACATGGATAATTATTTATGAATATTTAAATGTACGTCCTTTGATTGTTCTGCTGTTACGGTGAGTGGGAAGGTGGGCCCATAAACCGGTTAACCACACCATTTGTTTGGCTTTTGTCAAATTAAATGACCGTCCTAAGTCGGTATCGTAATTGTACTACAATCAAATATTTTTGTAATGTGTTATATGTGCTAGTATATTATTTATATTCATGTATTGTATAGCTCCATGGTGACTTCTGCCACATAACTGAGCCAGTAACTCCTCCTTTTTCTTTCGAACACTATTGAAAGTAAGCATCTCCTACTGACCACACCCACCGTAATGCTCTGATAAAGGTTATCAGAATTACTCAAGTAACCGACTTTATGTGGCCACGAGTCAAAACTTTACAGATCGAGCTGAGGATCTAATATTCCTTATGTCTAAGCTAGGTATTGGTTAAATGTAAAAATTTTAAAATCCTTTCAAATCATTTTCCAGATACGTGCTTTCAAGAATTTTTTCTTAGAGGTCTCGATACCAGACTTCGTGGTAGTGGGTTCTGCTATGGCGATAAAAATTACTATATTCAACTATACTCCAAACACTAAAACTGTGAGTTATTTATCCAGTTATAAAGTTTTAAACAGTTTAAATGTTCCGTAATACGATTTCATGTTTATAGTAAATGAAAACCACTTGAAAAGATAACGGTGATCACAAAGAAAATAAATTTACTCAGTTTACAGAAATTGAATTTTAGTCAGGAATTGATTATTTCTAAGAACTTACGTTCATACATTTATTTATCTTTTTTTAATATTTCACAGATATTTCTTCAAATGCTATTCAAGGACAAACAAGAGGGTGTTACACGCACGGTATGTATGTAATTCAGATCGCTGAATTATGACCGGCTTCATATGTATAATAATATTTATAAATTTACTGATAATTTGGTGTTCATAAGCATCTTAACTTTTTGACTACAGTTTATTTTTACTTAATATGTATATATACAAACATTTGTTCACCTGCATTTCCGACGCCGGAATTTCAGTTTAACAAACTTTCATATCGTGAATGGGTTTATTTGACTTCGTATTCTTATCTCTTTCATGTGGTCATATGTATATATTTATTTATTTTCTGCCTCGACTTTTGCGACGGGTGCTGCATGCAACCAGGCGACGCTTACTCCTCCTGGGTACCTGGTCTTACCTAGATTTTATTGGGGTTCACATTTCTATGAATATAACTCTATATACAATATTGTCCTTTTGCACCATGGATTATGAGATATTGTTTACACTTTGGTACATCTTCGTTTTTACCGAAATCAGTCAAAACCTCCCCAGTGTAAAATATTATGCTTTATTCTTTATGGCTTTTCAATTATAGTTATGTGTTTGTAGTTGTTCTCTACATATCATTGACCGATATAAAGATGTCACATTATTATCTTGATTTTGTGGTAATTTTGCCTGTATATCTTATAAAAGGAACCGGATTACATTTAAGGACAGAATTTTGACTTTGATAGACGCGACTTTGATTCATAAGATGATTTTTGTAACAGTAATTTTTCAAGTTTGTTTTACTGATGGTCCTCAAGCGCAATTATTGACTCAGTAGTAATGACAAATCTCATATTATTATAGATAATTTGAAGTGGAAGCTAATTTCTACTTGATTTAAGGTGTTTCTAGCGAGCAGAAAATGTTTTCTGTCCCCTGGCACCTGATTTCACTTCCTTTTGGGTGTACATTTTCACTGCTTATTATATGTTATTTGTTTTATATTTGAAAATCCATTTTGCTGATTTTTGTATGCATTTTTTTTCATAATTTTGAGCTACTGAGTTGGTTTTATCCATTTTCTTATCATTTAAAGTTTTAGCGCTCCCGTTACAGGTCGAGAAAAATAATTCTACCCTCGTAACTCTAGGACTTCAGATCAGACCTACAGACTTTGGCAAGACCACTATCACTGTCATAGCACGAGATCTGACACAAGGGTTTGCTGAAATAGATAAAGTCCAGAAACCAATCGTTGTGAAGGTACTAGTAAGACAAAGCATTGAGACCATTAAGATATCATTCTCAATATCTACCTTTAATGAGATGTATTGAAACATTACGCAGGTGAAGCTACATACATAATAACGATTCATACTTCAGTATGGCAAATCAATTCTTGATGTTGTCAGGGAAGAATTGTTGGTTGATTCCGTAAATACAGAAGACACACTGCGACTATATAATTATAACATTGAATAAAACTCATAGTATATTATATTTATAAAATAACACAATGTAATAAGATAATAAAGTTAAGATTACTCAATTAATTGTCAGATTTCTAACATATAATTTCCCATGTACATGTTTTGATAAAACTTTTCAATGATAGTCGATTTCTAAGACAAGTTAATGAATCATTCCAGAGGACCCTACATAATATATTACAAAAGATGGTTGAATATGTAATAGATAACGTTTGACTTGAACATTGTTGATTATTGTTCTCTCTTGATGACTATTGATAATTGTTTAATACACAGCTGAGTCAGATGTTTTGTTTTCTTCCTAGCCCCCTGGAATAGAGCAGGAGTATAACATCCCAACCTTAATCTCCATGAAGCCAAAAGACCTGGGCATGTCTAACTCTGTAACACTAACCCTACCGAAGAATGCAATCACCGCAACAAAAAAAGTATATGTCACCGTCACAGGTCAGTGTCGTAATCCGTCATAGGTCGGTGTCGTAATCCGTCATAGGTCGGTCTTGTAATCAGTATGTCTTAGTTTTACATGGTTGGTGCATCAAATCGCACAAATATCTCCTGAGCATGTGATTAAGAAGGCTCCCTGCATGTCCATCGTGGTATCCTATTCTGAGGGTCAGAATGACGTAGTAGCGGTTAATTTCTTATTTTAATTCTGTGTAATTATTTCTGTCAATCTAAAACATACATGGCTATGTGTGTTTTCAGTTCTATATATTTTTATAAGAAAAATTAGTTTTGTTTGTTTCAGTGCGTCGTGAATGTTACTTTCATTTCCATATAGGCATGACCTGTATAAGATTCGATAAATGTAGTAAACAATTACGTTAAATGGCTCTGTTTGGGTATATCATGATTGATTTATCATTATTTTACTACCAACCATAAATTAAAGAGAAGGCAGAAGAAATCTGACCCGGCTGTATGACACAAATGACCAAGGCCAAGCACATCAAACATAATAATAATCAAATAAACATGGAAAACAACATTACAAAAATGTCTAAATTTTTGCAGTTACGACACCGATTTAGGACGGTCAATTAAAGTAACAAACTTCACTCAATTGGTGTGGATATTTTATGATGTTCCGTACGGAAAATGGTGATAATTACTTGTCTGTAGGGGATGTCCCTCTGATCTTAATTTTATCGACAGCCAAGAAAGAAATAAAACCATAAAGGACAATAAAACAAACGAGCAACAAAAATTTAAAATGATTTTATTAAGTTTTTTCGAGCTTTATATTATCTCCTCATCATTTCAGAAAAGAGTATACTCTGCACAATTTTTTAAAGGTTTCAATCCTAATCATCTTTCAATAGACATTTTGTCGACATGATTATGCAGTTAAGAATATCGGTTTTAATTGGTACAATGCAAAATGACAAAAGAAAAAAAATCGTCACTTTTTCACATCTTATCAACAGGTGATATCATGGTTCCTAGCATAAATGGTTTGGAAAATCTGATACGCTTGCCTACCGGATGTGGAGAACAGACAATGATGTACTTGGCGCCAAATATATATGTTTATCAATATTTGAGAGCAACAAATCAGTTGACGGCAGCCATCAAACAAAATGCCCTACAACAGATCAATCGAGGTAAACAATTGAACCTATTGTTGTATATGATATTGTTATTTCTATACGTTTGTTCATTGATTAGACCTACTCGGTTATAATACTGTGTCTTCTTGTCTTATTTCCTACAACCAACACTATTGTCGTCTTTTATACTCTGCGTTCTGGCGTGTGGTATTGGAAACCGTCACAATTTAAACATGATTTAGAAGGAAAGGCCGATAAAATAAAATAAGTACTTATTCATCCTATTTTATCCATTTTATGAGTGCATTGTTTGTCTTTATCTAAGAAATACATACCAGAGATGTTGAAGTTTTCAAACATATGTGTTATTTTCGGTGATTTGAAAATTCTATCATTCAGGACAATGAAATATATATCACCAATTTCAGATTTTTGTGAGTCTGAATGAAAGTTGTCAGTCAAAACCTTCGGTCTGACACTTTTCAACATCACTTCATACATACATTTTCTATTAGAAATATTCCTTTAAGAGAATAATAAATGTTTTAAAAATTGTGCAATGAAGGATCGTAATGTTTCATCCTACCTGTTCCCCTTATATCTAATAAATGTTTGGCTAGATGGTTATTCCCATTAGACTCTTCTATTCAAAACTAATCAACCATTTCTTTTAAATTCTACTAGGTATTTTAATGGTGAACTGTACATCTGAATTCTTATTACATGTTATGTCATGAATTTTTTGTGTTCAGATATACCCTATGATTTACTATTCATTTTATGTTGTTGATGATTCATGATACGACTTCAAACCACAATGTTTTTACAGGTATTGACAAAGAACTTACATGGAGGAGATCATCAGGGGCATTTAGTGTGTGGGGAGTTAGGGATAGAGCTGGCAGTACGTGGTAAGTGTACCATTTAGTGTGTGGGGATTAAGGGATAGGGCTGGCAGTACATGGTAAGTGTATCATTTAGTGTGTGGGGAGTAAGGGATAGAGCTGGCAGTACGTGGTAAGTGTACCATTTAGTGTTTCGGGAGTAAGGGATAGAGCTGGCAGTACGTGGTAAGTGTACCATTTAGTGTGTGGGGAGTTAGGGATAGAGCTGGCAGTACGTGGTAAGTGTACCATTTAGTGTGTGGGGAGTAGGGATAGAGCTGGCAGTACGTGGTAAGTGTATCATTTAGTGTGTGTGGAGTTAAGGATAGAGCTGGCAGTACGTGGTAAGTGTACCATTCAGTGTGTGGGGAATAAGGAATAGAGCTGGCAGTACGTGGTAAGTGTACCATTTAGTGTGTGGGGATTAAGGGATAGAGCTGGCAGTACGTGGTAAGTGTACCATTTAGTGTGTGGGGAGTAAGGGATAGAGCTGGCAGTACGTGGTAAGTGTACCATTTAGTGTGTGGGGAGTAATGGATAGAGCTGGCAGTACGTGGTAAGTGTACCATTTAGTGTGTGGGGATTAAGGGATAGAGCTGGCAGCACATGGTAAGTGTACCATTTCGTGTGTGGGGAGTAAGGGATAGAGCTGGCAGTACGTGGTAAGTGTACCTTTTAGTGTGTGGGGAGTAAGGGATAGAGCTGGCAGTACGTGGGAAGTGTACCATTTAGTGTGTGGGGAGTAAGGGATAGAGCTGGCAGTACGTGGTAAGTGTACCATTTAGTGTGTGGGGATTAAGGGATAGAGCTGGCAGTACGTGGTAAGTGTACCATTTAGTGTGTGGGGAGTAAGGGATAGAGCTGGCAGTACGTGGTAAGTGTACCATTTAGTGTGTGGGGAGTAATGGATAGAGCTGGCAGTACGTGGTAAGTGTACCATTTAGTGTGTGGGGATTAAGGGATAGAGCTGGCAGCACATGGTAAGTGTACCATTTCGTGTGTGGGGAGTAAGGGATAGAGCTGGCAGTACGTGGTAAGTGTACCTTTTAGTGTGTGGGGAGTAAGGGATAGAGCTGGCAGTACGTGGTAAGTGTACCATTTAGTGTGTGGGGAGTAAGGGATAGAGCTGGCAGCACATGGTAAGTGTACCATTTCGTGTGTGGGGATTAAGGGATAGAGCTGGCAGTACGTGGTAAGTGTACCATTTAGTGTGTGGGGAGTAAGGGATAGAGCTGGCAGTACGTGGTAAGTGTACCATTTAGTGTGTGGGGAGTAAGAGATAGAGCTGGGAGTACGTGGTAAGTGTACCATTTAGTGTGTGGGGAGTAAGGGATAGAGCTGGCAGTACGTGGTAAGTGTACCATTTAGTGTGTGGGGCGTTGGGGATAGAGCTGGCAGTACATGGTAAGGTCACCATTTCATCATAATTGAATCAAATATGGGATGTAAAAAAATTCGCTTATAAGGCACATACTCTATCGAACGTCACTCAATTGGTGTGATTAACCGGTTTACATGCAACCACCTTCCTATCCACCGCAAATGCAGCACAATCAAGTGACACACATCTAAAAATTTATAAATAGACCTCCATATAGAGAACAAAGATCAACAGGTTTCTCAAGAAGAGAGGTCATAAAAGTTTTATTACACACGAAAAGTTTATAGAATAATGTTGTTATCAAAAATATGTAAGGCGACATCAACATAAGTAAACTGTGCTATAAAGTAATATTGTGAATTAACAAAAATAAACTGAACGAAAGTAATGGAATCCTTGCAGTGAAAAAGTAAAATATATACATATGCAAACATGGATTTTAAAATAGTACAGCTCGAGTGAGCATTACCTGTTGGGCTGCTAAACCAAAATACTAACAAATAAAGTGGACTGAAAAGTTATATATACCCGAGATATTTTTCTCTTAAATAATTCTTGCATTTTAATGCTAGGTTGACATCGTTTGTCCTGCGTTGTTTCCATATTGCGAAAAGGTATATTAAGATTGAAGAAAATATCTTCACCAAAGGCATAGCATGGTTGTCATCTAAACAACAGAATGATGGTTCTTTCCGAGACGATAAAACTGTCATCCATTATCATATGCTGGTAAGCTGAACAGTTATCTCTTGTTCTTTATTTTTGTAAACTATCTGCAACTTTGTCCGTAAATAGTGTCAAGTCATGTGCTCACTTTAAATCATAAAAATTTAAAGTTAGAAAAAGACAGTATGTTATCAAACGTAAAGATTTGTTATGTAAAGCTATTGTTTTACATCTTACATTTAATGTGCATGATCAGTGGGCGGATTGCAGGAAACCAGATTGTGAAATCCACCTACTTAGTGGATGATATATGATAACAATTGTGGGAAACCAGATTATCTGGTGAAAACCACTTTCATGGTGGCGATCTGTGGTAAAGGTTACAGAGAACAAGAGGAAAACAGATTATCTGGTAAAAACCACATACATGGTGACGATCCATGGTGTGGGTTTTAGGGCAGGTAACCAGATTAAATGGAAGAATTCATCAATCATCAGCTGACACACAAGATGACTTCCACTTGCACCTTGGAAATTAGTCTATGAATATGGATTATCACTTTCTAATATCACTTATGCTTTAAAGACTTATGAGGCACTGACCGTAAATAAATACAGACTCCAGTGGAATTCCAAAGAATATAGTCAAACGTTTATGAATTTGTTTTAGGGAGGAGTAAGAGCGAACAGCGTTACCATGACAGCGTATATTCTTCTAACATTCATAGAAAATACAGACATACCAGGATATGAGGTGAGCACCGAAGTTTCCATTTAAAAGCAAAATATTTATCAAGTGATTATAGAAAAGTTTGAAGCCTTTATTACTTTCATCAACGAACTGACCATTATGGGTTATTTAGCAATATAGATATTTCATAAGTTCTTTTATCGGTAATGTTGATGAAAGATGTACACCAAGTTTTTGTCAGATTGTCATTTTAATATATATAAATACAGAGAACTTTTTCCAGGTTCCACGTCAATGCTTCCAAATTCATAGATTTACCAAGTGATCTTATAACGAGGAAGAGTATTTTGTATAAATTTATAAATTTCAGCAAAAAGTGAATGATGTTACCAGAAAAGCAGTGAAGTACATTCTAAGCAATGTGAATACACTGAACGGAAATCATCACGGTCTAGCTTTAACAGCGTACGCCTTGAAAATGGCGGGAAATGATGCTGATGCTCAAAGACTTTATGAAATTCTAGTGCAGTCAGCATTAGGAGGTATGTGAATATGAGTAAGAAGGATTTTTTTCTTGTTAAATTCCTCGCTACTTCATCCACGCTTCATCTTTGATATAGTATAGAGACGTTCTTCTCGTTTGGGTGTTTGAAGTGTTTACTGTTTACAGATTTAACTTCGTTGTGTGCAAGCTTCCTCTCCGACTTAAACGGCTGTATGTGATTGCTGTGTTGGGGATGGGTGGATTCTATCATGTGCTTAATTAAATCAAATGAAGATAATGGAAATTTTTCAATTTTTTTTTATTTTCTTCTCTTGATAAAGGCCAAAATTTGTGAAAAAGAGTGTTGTTATATTTTTTTTATACATATACATGTACTTCTCTTTGGAGGAATTCAATATCTGTATATCTTTATTATATCAGATTTCTTACTTTGTTCTTTCTTTTCTATCATACCAACCAAAAAGTGGCCCACATTACTGTCAGTGTTAAACGACATTTCTGCATCTTCTAAAGCCAAGAAACATTCCCCACGAATTTCTTTATTATGTATGAATTAGGATGTGACTACTCCATCACTGACAATTTAGATCATATTTCGTATATCTATAACACAACTACAAAAGTAAAACAATTCAAAATCTTAAATAGATGGTCAATTGATGTATTGGAAAGAAGGATGTCAAGGTCAAGGACGCTGTAAAAGGGCGGTCCAAGCACCGGTATGGAAGTCACCTAACCCACGCGCCAGGCCCATTGACGTCGAAACAGCAGCGTACGCTCTGCTCTATGTGACCTTGAATCGGAATATAAACGACGGTATGCTGATAGTAAAATGGTTGACGTCACAAAGAAATCCTAGAGGAGGCTTCATATCTACGCAGGTTTTTGTCACATTACTTATGGATTTATCAATTTTAATGTTTGATTGCATTTCGAAATAGCATAAACCTGTTTTTACTCCTTTAGTGTAAATGTATTTTAATTCCTGAAATAAAACAAAAATAAAAACAAAATAATAATAATAATAATAATAATAATAATAATAATAATAACAATAATAATAAGAATAATAATTCTAATAAAAAGAATTAAACCACTCCATTAGAAATAAAAAGATAAATCAACTTTTAACATTAATCGCGCAGATCTCATTCAATGCAGTAATAAAAGCAGTAATAAAGCCCACGCCAGTAATGAGACACATTTGACTTAACATCTTCATTGAGAGTATTAATCAGTCGATTGAAAAATCACGTGTCGTTAATACCTCTCACATAACACGCTGACGTGACACTCTGACGTGGCACGCTGACGTAACACTCTGACGTGGCACGCTGACGTGACACTCTGACGTGACGCTCTCACGTGACATGCTGACGTGACACTGACTTGATACTCTGACGTGACACTCTGGCGTGGTACTGACGAAAGTAAATGTACGTGAAATACATGCGAAATACTATAACTTTTTTCACATTACCCACTGTTTCATTACTTGTTATTGTATACATAGGACACGGTAGTTTCTCTACAAGCCATGACTGCCTTCACAATGTTATTGGGAAGCGGGGGTGCTAAGTTTACCAACCTGAATGTGGACATCCGTCATGGCAACACCGAACACAGAGTCCAAATCAATAACGGCAACAGGAAACAAATACAAAGAATTGAGGTATACATACAAACCTAACAAAAAGATTAACAGCTTAAAAATATAAAAAAAGATTATAAAAAGGATCTAGCAAACAAACAAGTTTAAATAATAATAATAATAATAATAATAATAATAATAATAATAATAATAACAACAACAACATTAAATAATTGTGATTATAGATCAGCAAACTTTTTCTACTCTTTCAGCTACCTGATACGACTGACAGTGTACAAGTGTCTGCCAATGGAAACGGCATAGCAGTTGCTGATGTAAGTAAGATTTTGTCACTTGAGTGATGGGTCACTTAAACACCTTTCCATGCTTATTGTATTCCTGTCACGATTTCCGCACAAATTTCGCGGCGGCACAAATGACTCTTGTCAAAAGTCTTGGAAAGAAATATTGGAAGTGTGGACTTCACACCACTGTTGGCTTTATGTCCAGTGTTAGAAATGCATTCCGCATAGCCACGTGTCTCTGGGGACGTCTACTTTCCTGTTACGACCACACACAGCTACAGCATTGGATATAAACTCCACATTAAACAAGGGTGTATGGCTACCGCTCCTGTTCCATTACAACCTCACACGGTACCAGGATTAGACATTCACTCAGCGTCACCAAGGGTCTCTGTGTACCATTATTTCTCTATTACGACCAAGCGACGGTTTGTGTTGGAAATTTCCAGCAGAATGATATTTACAAGAGATTCTGATTTGAACTTAGTCAGTTAATACTTTTGATATGAATTTATATGAACTATTTAATGAATCCTCGGGTTTCAGTTATGATTTCGTTTTACTTGTGTAAAAAAAGTATCATGGCGGTTGTAACTAACTTAACAGGAGACGCTTACTCCTCCCGGGCACCTGTTTTCACCTCTGGCAGGAGATGCTTACTCCTCCCGGGCATCTGTGCTCATCCCCGATTTGCAGGGGCTCCATAAATGTCCACCATGGAACCATGTTGTGAGCAACACAGACACACGGTACCATTTACTGATGTATTTTATATTGTGTATTCTATTGTAGATCGTAGTAAAGTACAGCATGTACACAGAGAACGGAAACTCCACGTTCGGAATTACGACAACAGTTGATCCGACAAAACAAACATTCGATACCCTCACCGTCAAAGTCTGTGTAGCGTAAGTACCGACATTAGTCGACCCAACTCAACAAACATTCCATAATCTCACTGCCAACGTCTGTGTAACGCAAGTACCGACAATAGTCGACCTAACTAACGAAATATTCGACACCCTCATCGTGAAAGAAAGAAACGCATTTCAAGTCTATATCACATAAAATGTTGATTACATGACAGAGCAATAGAGGCATAGAGAAATGGTTACTTAATTGGGGAGATGGTATGTTTTTGTGTAGGGTTTTTTTTTTAACATTTTCTTGTTTATTTCGTAATATAGATACAGGAGGTAACCAAAATAAATTTCGGTTTATGAAAATATAAAAGCAGTATCAAGTATCACTTTTTGTTTTATTCAATGTCAAACAAGTAGCAAAAAGTGAGATACCCCCTTTTTACCATACATACAGTGAAACAAAAATAAATCGATGAGATGTTTACTAAAACTCGACCTTATACATATATGTATTAGTGTTTTTATCAGAGTATCGCAGTCCGTAGGGTTTTTGCCTCTGGTTGAGAGGTTCTAGGTTCGAATCATTCGGCGGCTTCTGGGTATCTTGCCTTTCAGACGAGTCAGTTAAAACCGTAGTAGACATTGTCATGGAAATTGTGATCCTCACGGTTTCAGATCATATGTACTCGAAACGTTCCCTCACTTTAAGCTTTCACTCTATGTGTTATAAATGTAAACTTACAGTGAGGGAACGTCTCAAACTTTACTTTTCGAGTACTTGTGCTTCAGATGGTCAGTGGCAAAGGTCTAGAATTCTGTGCAATACATCAGACAGATGCAGTCTCTATATATACCTTAGAGCATGACGTAAAACAAGAATCGTATAAATCAAATCTGTTTCTATTCCACAGTCGTCGTGATAACGTGAACAATGGTATGGTGGTAGTAGAAGTGGGTCTGCCCAGTGGATTCAAGGGTGATGTGGATAAATCCGGCGGAAATGTGAAAGGTCTCCGACATGTGGAGGCGGATTTCGACAGCGTCAATGTATATTTTGATACGGTATGTTGTTGATACGGTATGTTGTTAAACTTTTTAATAACCAGAGTGTTCGAATGGACACTTATCGCCTATTTAGTATTCAATTTTCTCTCCTACCAGACAGACGGATAGACAGACAGACAGATGAACGCTGGACAAACACCGACAGATGCACAGGCAGATAGACGGACGTTGGACAAGGATGTTGTTTCACATGCGGCACAATAAAGGTTCATTTTGCTTTGATGGAGAAAAGAAGTGGTGAATGTTGTTCATGAAGGAAGAAGCCGGAGTACTCCTTGAAATTAAAAATTGCCGTGAAGAAACCGGATAGATAAAATTATAATACTCGGACAAACTCAAATAAGCCCCATAATTCCAGAGAATACCAAGTATTGGGAGGAAGCAAGAGTACCAGAATGGATACCTCCGATTCTGGCAGGTGTCCTAGTGAACTTACTTGACATAGGTGAACGGGTTCAAGTAACAGAACTATTGTAATTCCCGGCAGTGCGTTTTCTTATTATATCTTCTATATTTTACAGATAGGCCAAGCTGCTAAATGTTTTGATATGACGGCCAGTCGTGTGGATAAAGTGACCCAGTCAGAACCCATGCCTGTCTATGCCTACGACTATTATGAACCTGGTGAGGAGAGAGAGAGAGAGAGAGAGAGAGAGAGAGAAGGGGGTATTGATATTTTGGTATCGACGTGGTTGTTAGGAATCATTTCAAAAACGAAACCTTTCGTTTCGTTTCGTAACGTGATATAAAACTGGTCAAAGTATACAAAAAAAAAAAATAAAGAGTTTCAATTTTTGGTTCAGAAATGGGCGAGGGAGTCTAAAAAACCAGTTCTTCATGCTCGTTTACAAAATATGCGGTAGGTGGATAGTATCAGGGGAGCTAAAAATAGGAGATTCGGTACCATCGAAGTTCATCATATTCTTGGTCAAAGTTATCTTTCTGTCAACAACATTAATGAACTTTTATTTGTTCAAGAAACTTTAATAGTGTCAATGTGGATTAAAGAACAAACAAAAGACGACCAAATTGGCAGACAGAACTACGATTACTACGATTGGTCAATTCAAGTTACATTTGTTTCTTTTGTATGTAAGGGCATCCATGACGGGTGTGGCTAGCCATTCAGGAGACGCTTATTCCTACCGGGCACCTGGTCTCACCTCTGAATTTCAGGGTCCGTGAATGTCCGCTGTGGTACAGTGTTATTAGTGCCATAGTCACTTGACACAAGTTTCTTTCGTATTTTGCATTGATACGGCCTGTGTTGATTTCGAATTGTATTACATGAACCTATAAATCATCTGTTGTAATACTTGTCTTCCAGAGAACTTTGGTTTAGGTAGTTACCATTCTGGCAAACTGAAGGAAATGACACTGTGCTCAGTCTGCACGGAGTGTTCCGTGTGCCAAGACAAGGTAATAATAATAATAATAATAATAATAATAGACAACTTTTATTTACTCCTGTTGCATCAATTAATTCTACAATATGACCACGTTTGCTCGCGAAGTGCATAAAATTGTCGACCTGTGCAGTGGGTCTGTTCAGATTGTCCACGTCCGTTGTGGTGAGCAAAGATTACAGAGTAAAGAAACGCTACTTGTAATGCAGCTGGTCCGGGTTCGATTTTCAGATTTAGTTCTATATTCCACAAGTTGTCACTACCCTGCTTCCATGTCACAATACGACTGAAAACCTCGTGAAAGTGAAGTAATGTATATGTGGAAACTCAAACACTAAAGTATTCGAATGGACACATTATTCCAGCTACCCAGGGTGGTCCTGGGTTTGAACTTTGAGGCCGCCAGGGGCTCATTGATGTCTCCGTCTTTCAGGTTAGACAATAAAACCCGAGGTCCCTTATCGTGAAACGTGTGGCATATAAAAGATCCCTAATTGCTTAGAGATGGTCCGTTGCTAAGGTATAAATGTCTGTGCATAGTATCAACCAGGTGGCGTCACCATATAGGTGTAATGATCTTGGTGTGACAAAACTAATAAGCACGGACATTCCTACCAGAGTGACGGGCACTGGACAAACTGCCCCCTGCATGCTGCACAACTTTGCAGGCGATATAACAGCATTGCTCGTACACCACAATTTTGTGACACAAACTTATTTTGATCCGCGTAAATATGCCTTGGTAGAGATCGGACAATTTCATGGAACTAATCTCCACCAATCAGGATGTGTTTTACATATTTTGTCAGCAAGACATAACCATACTTGTATCTTTCAGGTTATTGGTTAAGAGGTAACTGCCAGTTGATATTCAAAAGAAAACCAGATGTCGATTTCCAGTCACCGTCCACAGCCAGTACATGTATATATGCATAACAAAACTCTTATATATTTAGATGTGCACGCCTTTACATATATTTTTTTTTACATTTATAGTACTTTTTCCAGAAGTCAAATAAAATTGATTTTACCAAAGCTAACGTGTTCGTCTATGAAAAATTTGATACTGTGTTATGTCATACTAAGAATATTTCGCCCCTCTGGTGGTTGTCACTGGTCAGTGTTTATAGTGGTACACGGAACCACAGCTGCAGGAGACCATCATGCTTTGGCAGATCCACTTGAAAGTTATACAGGAAACATTTCACGTCTACGGTAGTGGTCAATACGGGAGTGATGGTCAGTATTTAGTTATGGGGGTGGTGGTCAGTATTTAGCTATGGGGGTGGTGGTCAGTATTTAGTTATGGGGGTGGTGGTCAGTATTTAGCTATGGGGGTGGGGGTGGTCAGTATTTAGCTATGGGGGTGGTGGTCAGTATTTATTTATGGGGGTGGTGGTCAGTATTTAGCTATGGGGGTGGTGGTCAGTATTTAGTTATGAGGGTGGTGGTCAGTATTTAGCTATGGGGGTGGTGGTCAGTATTTAGTTATGGGGGTGGTGGTCAGTATTTAGTTATTGGGGTAGTAGTCAGTATTTAGTTATGGGGATATAACTACAGCTCTTGGAGACCATCACCACCTGGAGATCGTTACATACTTTATATGGCTTGGGTACCACAACCAAACTTGGTAGATACGCCTCACTTCACATGTTGCTTGGTTTTCATTCATGTGGAATGCCACATCTGGATATATCAATGGTACACTACAGGCGTACCAGTACTCTGGTTTGACTGATGACTGTCATGTAATTCTGGTCACTTGTTCTTGCAGCTTTTTCCAGCTTGTCTGAGAAATCTTATGTTTACAACAATTCCTCCTGAAATCTGACATGTTATTGTCTGTCAGGTTTCCGGAAGAATCCTGACAATGATTATGGCTTCATTATTATGCTTCATTATACAGCAACATCTGTCACTTTGGAATGAAATCTCAACTTACCATGGTGATGTTTTATTATTATTATTAAAATATCTTTAGAAGAAATAGATATACTTTAAAGTTTTCAAAGATGACAGAGACAGAAACAATGCTTGTGGAAAAAAATATTATTATAAAACTTGTGCTTGTAGCAGACATAAATTCTCTGCAGTTCTTGAAATGTACACTCATGTGCATACGTATGTACATGTGCTTGTTCAGAAACATGCACAAACATTTTATTCAGTGCTTACGTTATTACACTATGGATACCACTATTTTCCTTGGACCAAGATCTGATCAAGTATCTTGGAATTTATAAAAGAAGTATTCCAAATGAAAATGCAACAAATAAGTCCTCATTTATTATGTAACTTGATCTTTTAACATTGACATAAAGTTTTCATCTTCTGAATCTAGACCGTCATCACTCTCTATGTCTTCGTCACTCTCTATCGTATCTTGGTCACCAGAGGATGATGTTGGTAGAGGGCGCTTTCTTTTGCAGTGACTTAGGGAGATGATATATTCCATGGCGTACTTATTGTGATCACAGCTGGAAAGATAACGTATGGTATTAACAAAAGATGAAAGATTTACAAGTCTTTACTTACCATC
Organism: Pteria penguin; assembly: GCA_035048485.1. Lineage (NCBI taxonomy): Eukaryota > Metazoa > Mollusca > Bivalvia > Pterioida > Pteriidae > Pteria > Pteria penguin. Next base: position 59,804,216 of record CM068585.1, on the reverse strand, counting down.
TTCGAGACCTGTGAGACTAAACTATAAATTTGACCAGATACTACATACTTTAAAACTTATCAGACCAAACGAGCTAATAATACTTATAGCACTTTTTCAAAACGCTTACATTTTGGATATATCTTCGTATTTCCGAGTGACATTTTTCTGTAGTGTCTTGAGGCATGCCATGATATCCTGCGACCTCTGCTTGAGTTTTGATCCATGAGTCATCAGAATTCTATTGATCCATGTCAGATAAAACTCGATGTGTGCCGACGATTCCACTTCCTCTGCGACTAAGGCTAACAATTTATCAATATACGTGTTCGGCAGGTTTTCCACAATCACATCCACTGAAATACAATGTTATGATTTGAGTATTATGTTACACTGACATTCTAAGACAGCAAGTTTTAATCTGATTTAAAAAAAAGATTTGAAAATAATGCATTATTATAAAACTTGAAATAAAGGGAAAAAGAAAATCATGGCATCATTTGATATATTATTTATCACCAATGTTAGATATTGTGATGGAAACCATAAAAAAGATAGTCTGTTGATATGACCTCTATACCTTCCCTCAGCTTTCCTTCATATCCATTACATTATAAACATTAAATGTATGAGTTATGTAAAGCATACATGAAACGTTGGGCCGAGATCTATTCATATATGACTGAAATACAACTTGGACACAATTTTTGACAATCTTTTCAGGGTGACATTGAAAAAGAACCCATGACCCCTTGTGTCAAGTTAATGACATACATTGGATTATGGGAAACTGTTGCCATGTGAAGCTGGTCCAAACCCATTCATAAAAGGATGAATTTATGCAGTCTGGATAAAAATTTAATGACCTTAAAAAAGGAACACTGACCTTGAATCATAGTCCTAAGACAAAAGTGGTTTACAGTGAACATTTAGATAAAGTTTGATTAAGATTCACTGATAAATGTAGAAAATACAGCCCAGACACAAAATGGGACAGGAAACAGATAGACAACATGATTACTATAGTCTGTCTGTCCTTATTAGTAATATTTATACAAAATGTGTTAAACTTTGTAAATCAATAATGCCTCCATTACAAATACAATATCTAAACATAGTATAATCAAAGATTACCACCCTCACCTTGATACAGTATTTGTCAAACAAAAACAAACAATAGTCCCAAGTGGGCCTATATCGCTCACCTGAGTACCTAGATTATCAGTCATGCATGAAGGAAGAATTCATTTATTTTTGCATTAATGTGACTAAGTCAACACAGATGTTGACAATATGTCAAATTTTATTTCAGGCTAGAATAAAAAACAACACTTTTTTGCACATCCATTCTGGTGATTTTGATATTAAGCATTTCCTTTGTCTCTGCAAGAAGTCATTCAGGGCAACAAGTTAGTCATTTTCTTTAGGTGGGGCCTTTTGTTAACTGATTTCAAGTCTGGGTCATGAACAACAATTGTTTCAAATATTGTCCAGATCTAACTTAAAATTGCCTAATTTCATATGTTGAGTGTTGAGAAACATCTAAAAACTTATTTAGATGTGTAAAGAAATGAAAAAAAAATTCTGACCACAGCTGGATTTGAACCGCTACTCTCCATATTTCAATTACCAAGTGGTATATGTACTATTGTGAGAACTGCTTTTTAGACATGGTGGCATTATCTGTTAACCAATTTGGATGAAATTTACCAAATTGATAGAGGACTTTTAGTACTTCATGTATTCCATGTTTCATTAAAATCTTTCATGTGGTATAACAGCAGAAGTGAAAAATGTGATTGAATTGTTCCTATACACCCTCATTTGGAAGTCTTAAAAAATTCATAGAAAATCCAAAAATTGAGATATTGACAAATTTCTTTCAAAGTACAATCCTTACCATAATTATGATCACAATAGTCCATAAGAAATCATCATTATCAATTAACTAGGAAATATGACACTTTTTTCTGCATTGAATCACCAAGTCCAAAGAAATGTCGAAAAAACTTCTAAAATTTGATTTTGGAAGGGAACCAAAATGACAATACATCTTCACTCATCCCTCTAGATCATTTCTATGCATTCTGTTTGTCTCTGTATACAGCCCGTATGAAAAAGAATATTGTTAAACGAGGGAACTCTTTTGTGACCTACTCTTGACTATGGTGGTTCCACCTGTAAAGAGGTCTGGACGAAAACAACAGAATTTGAAGAGGATCATAAGTGACTTATTTCTACCAAGATTTATTAAAATCCAATTTGGATGATCCGCACAAAAAACAAAACCTTTGAAAATGACTATGAGTACTTGCATCCTACCCAGTTTTATCACAATCCTTCAAGTTGTTCTGTAGATCAAGTTGAAGATATGAAAAATTGTCCCCTCCCCCCCTTTTCTTGGAAGTCTTAAAAAATTCAAAAATCGAGATATTGAAAAAATTCCTTCGCACCAGCATTCCTTACCATAGAAATGATTAAATGAAACCAAATGAATGCATCAATGTTTACTAAAAGAAAAAAATAACTCTTTAATGCATTAAAATAACAAAGTCCAAAATAAAAATGAAAAAACGTCAAAAATTTGATTTCGGAATGGAACCAAAAATATCAACACTTCTTCCCATATGCCTCTAAATCATTCCTATGCAGTCGGTTTGTCGCTGTATGCACCCGATCTGAATAAGAAGTTTGTCAAAGGAGGGTACCCTCTGTGACCTACTTTTGTCTGTGGTGGTGCCACCTGTTCATGGATCCTTACAAAGATGACCACATTTGTCGGGGACCTTGAGTATTTGATGCATGCCAAGTTTCATTGAATTCCAGCAAGTGGTTCCGAAGAAAAATTTCAAACTGTGAAATGTTTACACCAATTATCCCACCCCCCCTTTTTCTTGAAAGTCTTAAAACATTCATAAAAAATCCAAAACATAAAATATTGAAAAATTTTCTTCGCAGTAGTATTTCTTCCCATCAAAATGATCAAATTAAACCAAATTAATACATCAATGTTTACTAAAAGAAAAAAATACCTCTTTTCTGCATTAAAACTACCAAGTACAAAAAAACGTCAAAAATTTGATTTCGGAACGGAACCAAAAATAACAACACTTCTTCACACATCCCTCTAGATCATTCCTATGCATTCGGTTTGTCTCTGTATGCCCCCGGTCTGAAGAAGAAGTTTGTCAAAGGAGGGTACCCTCTTTAACCTACTTTTGCCTGTGGTGGCGCCACTTGTTGATGAATCCGGACGAAAAACAACAACACTTGTAGGGGACCATGAGTACTACATGCTTATCAAGTTTCATCAAATTCTGTTTGTGGTTCTGGAGAAGAAGTCGAAAATGTGAAAAGTTAACAATGGACGACGGACGACAGACGGAAGACGGACGGTGATTGATCACAATAGCTCACTTGAGCCTTTGGCTCAGGTGAGCTAAAAAGAATAGTCGGAAGTTCTATAAAACATTGTAAACTTGAACCAAGTTACTCAAACATAAAATCAAGGTTAGATACATGATAAGATGAAAGTGCTTAAGCCCCCAACCCAAGATGAACATATGGTGCAAGTTTGTAACTGTAGCCACCTATATTGTTCAATACTGAATTACCTCAAACTAGTTAACTGAGTCACACAAGTGGAAAATGTAGGTCAGATGCATCATCTGATGCAAGTGCTTAAGTCAGCATCCCAAGATGAACCTAAGGTGCCAGTTTGGTAACTGTAGCCACCTATACCTTTGTCAATACTGAGTTGCCCCAAACTACTTAACCAGACGCGGACAGGAACGTGGACGCTGGAGGTATAGAATAAGCTCCTCATAACTTTGAGGTGAGCTAAAAATCTTTAGAAAAGTCAAGGCCAAGGACACTTGGTCAAAAACTTTCAGTGTCAATCAAAAGATTTAGTAAACACTTGTAAAATACAAAATTATCATAACCTAGGTTTAATGTTATATGCTAACGTTATGATTTACTGTAATGAGAAAGATTTGATTGCTAATGTATTGCCAAACAAGTTACAAACCATCAGAAACGGGCACATTCTCTACGACTTCCTGAATCAGCTTCCTCTCGTTCAGTCGGAAAGCATGGATTATGGCAGACGAGAATTCTCCCTTGCTCAGGACGTCACGAACGCTCTTAGGCGTGATTTCAATATCCAGCTGATACGGGTCAAACACCAGGTTCTGGTCCAGTGAATACACGAGCAGACCTTCTGTAGATGCCGCAGCCCATGCCTGACCTGTAAATTATTGTCGTCAGTGTGTTATTATGTGTTTAAATCTAATATGAAACTTGTATAGCAGTGATTTTTTAAAACTGTTTTTATTAAAGATCATAAACTATTTGTTGAATTAATGTGAACTTTGAAAGAATATTTTGGTGTGATTCACTACTATTAAATCTATTTATAACATCAAGTATAAGAAGAATATAGCAGTAGGCCCTTTAACTTTTCTTTTCAGATTTAATCATCATTGGGTCATCTTAAATCTACTAAAACACTCTTACTATTCACTTTTTTTGTTATAAATACATGTATTTGCAAAAATGTCTTAATTCTTTGGAAAACCTAAATATCATATCTCTGAAGGAGGTTTTAAACTAAGGTTCAAAAAATTGTGTTGCTAATAGATCAAAATACAGAACAAACAGACAAACAGGCAGATGGATAGCCAGATGGCAAGAGGACTGTACAGAGAGAAAAACCTAGTAACTACTGTTACCAGTTGCATGTTATGCCAAATTTCATGTGATTTTTCATTAGTACAAACATGAATAAAACTATCACAATCAAGAGAAATAAGTTTATGGCATTAATATGAATATTTCAGCATACAGTTACCTGTGGGTGAGAACTGTATGGAGACGACCCTGACCTCTGGTTTGAAGTGCCTTGAACTCATGTCACCTTTGCGTACGCCAGGCAGAGAGATAGATTTACCGTCTTGATCACCTTCACCCTGGTCAACTAACGCTAAACTGCCCCACTCTGTCATCTTCTTCTTATCAAGGAATTCCTGCCATTAAAACTAAAAATCATGAGGAGTTCCTAAACCTGTAAACTGAGATACACTAGAAATAAAACTAGACCTTCACCTTGGTAATGACAAATACATATATCATCTGTAAGACTGAAAGGTCTTTTCATACGGAAAATACATGTAAAATATCAAAGTTCTTTTTCTTAATGTTCTCAAAAAATTAAAAAAAAAAAAAACAACTAATGGTAAAGTCCTTGAAATGTAGGTCAAAAGTCAAGGTCATTAGACCAAAATTTTTATACGTGTGCAAAGGCTGATAACTGATTTACAGAATATCCTGATTATTTCTCTATGTAGTTACAACAGATGTCTGGTCTGTTAATTAACATATTGTTTCAAGGCAATGGACACGCCCGAGGCTGTAATCGGTCCCAACCAATGTCTACCATCCCAAAGAACCTTGGTTTTTGAAATCTTATCCAAAGGACTGGACACTAGAGAGATTCTGCCCAGAGATTCAATCCAGACTTTTTGATCCTGAGTCAAACCATTTAGGTTAAAACATAAAATATTTAGACACATAAATGTTTAATTATTGATCATTAACTGTAACAGCTCACCTCTGATCCATCGAAGGATAAATTACAGGAGATTTCAAACTTTTTCATCAAGAGCTGGTCTGCTACCGAATAAATGCAGACGTTTTTGGACTTTCCGGCTGCTAGTATGCATTTCCCATCCGCAGAGTAACAAATTGTAGTAAAGGCCCTAAGATGAAATATACATGACTGTACAAAGACAAGTCTCTTAAAATTTTCATATTCTGATATCAAATGAATTTAAAAAGATGAACTTTTAAAAACTTATTTAATGATATAATACAAAATTTATCTTTTACAAGTTTACATTCAAGTTTTTTAAGAAAAAAAAACCGCGGAGTATATATGAATTAAAATAAACTAGTAAAATCTATTTTGATCAAGTGGATTAAAGTTTCCTATACGTTTATTTTATCCACTGTTTGTCATAGCAACCTTCAAGAATCCAACTCTGACCTGTATTACAAATTGACCCCAAGCGACGTGGGAAACAGACGTTTTGCAAATCGTTATCTTACAAACCATCCCTAACATAGCAAGATGCCTTTGTGAAACATGAATGCCACCAGCAGTAAGTAACAAAGTCCAAATATGGCAAAATTTGAAATGGTCAAACATCACGAGGTCAATGACCTTGGTGTAATTTGAAAGGCCAAATATGAAGTCTCTATCGCTGACAGTTCAAAAGTTATAGCAAAGGATAAAGTTGACAACAGACAGACAAATAAACAAACAAACAAACAGACAAGTAAAAATATAATATGCCCCCGGGGGGCATAAAAACATGAACACTTCAGCTATAATGCTCATACTTTCCACTTGCTGATTTTTTCGCGGTTATTTTATCCGTTTCTTTTCTTGTGTAACCTAAATCATGGCGTCCCTCTATAGAACCTGTCTGCACTGCAGATGACGGATTCCAGAACGAAATCTGAGCATCCAGTGTTGAAATGGCTAGTTCTTCCCCGTCTGGGCGAAACGCAACAGCTAACACTGTAAAGAGATTCTCACATACAAATCCTTTCATGCAGTATCTGTTACTTTTGTTGTTTCATGTCGTGTCAGTGTCATTTCACTTATCTTTCCGATGCATTGCACAAAAGTTTCTGCCTATACACTGGACATACCCTAACAATGAGGGATCTTTTACCCATCTTTTACAACATCTTTGGTTTTTACTACTTCATTTGATAGTTTGACAGATGCCAAATAAGCTGCGAATCGGATTCGATCCCAGGGCCTCATGTTCACAACCCAAGCACTCTAGAAACCCAGCCAAACTGGATTTTTCATGCAATAAACATCCCAATGCCTCAAAAATGTGAAACCTTAATATGAAAATATCTCAACTGACGAAAGATCATATTTTAAAACTCTTTTCTGCTTCACTACTACAGTATTTTTTAACCTATATGAAAGTATCAAACTGTTAATGTGTAACATAAATCATAAAGAAATTGCAAACTTCATAAAGAATATTACAAGAAGAACAAACCAATACAATTTTGTTTCATCTTGTAGTAGGGGGCAGGCTTGGTGTAGTATTTAAGTGCTTGGCTTGCGGTGCCAACAATCCGGGTTCGATTCCTGGAATCCGACACTATGTTTAAGAGGTTGGTTACCTCCTGCTTCCATGTCATTATATAACTGAAAAATTGTTGAAGGGACGTAAAACACCAATCAACCAACCAGTATCTTGTGGCAAGATGAACAAGTTTTCAGATTCAGAATTTATGGATAACATCTTACATAGTTGTATCTTTATATTGTAGCTGCAGTAATTAAACAAGATGTGTTTGTGAAACACTATACCCCCCGTGCAACATGAATTTAGCGAAAGTTAAAGTTGACACAGACAGATAAACAAACCATCAGACAGACAGGACAAAAACAATATGCCCTTGATCTCTCTTTCTGGACGCATGAAATTAAAGTTTCATATATATTACAGCAGAACAATTCTGACATGACCTATCTGTACTTACCATCAGAGTTCTTTAACTTACCATCAGAGTTTTGTAACTTACCATCAAAGTTCAGTAACTTACTATCAGAGTTCAGTAACTTACCATCAGAGTTCAGTACCATCAGAGTTCAGTAACTTACCATCAGAGTTCAGTAACTTACCATCAGAGTACAGCAACTTACCATCAGAGTTCAGTAACTTACCATCAGAGTTCAGCAACTTACCATCAGAGTTCAGTAACTTACCATAAGAGTTCAATAACTTACCATCAGAGTTCAGCAACTTACCATCAGAGTTCAGTAACTTACCATCAGAGTTCAGTAACAGAGTTTCTTTGGCACCTTTGCTCTCAAAAGCATCCCACAACTTGACAGTTTTGTCCCAGGAGCCGCTAGCGAGGATGGATTTGTTTGTACAGAAGGAGAGGCTACTAATCGGTCCTTCATGGCCTGCAAGCACCTGAATAATGTACCTCTATAGTTAGCTACCTCTGGTTGTTGTTTTATGCATACACTCACACTTAGGAATACTTTCCTCATAATATGGAGTATTCACTACTTTAGCATGTACCTGCCATGCAAGCTTCGCACTTACGATTGATTGAAAAGGGCTGAGTGCCACAAAAAAGATTACTTCACCTATGTGGGGGTGGTAACTGAGTTGTACACAGTGAGAGTCCTTCACCTTTTCACTTATGTGGTGGCTGGGTGGTACACATGTTGTAGTCAGTGTCCTTCACCCCTTCACCTATGTGGTGACTAGGTGATACACCTGTATTAATGACTGTCTATCACCTGCGTGGTGGCAGTAAGTGGATGATAAATTTGTGGTTCCTTCAAATGCACATGACCTGGAACCCTGTTCTACTTATCCAAATAATTCCAAACAAAATATGAAACTCTGGGCAAGTTATGAACCAAAGCATTCTCAACCTGAAACCAACATGCATACCACTGAACCAGGACAGCTTCATGGTAGTGACCTTTGACCCTCTACAAAACTCTATGGACAGACAGAAAGGCATATATATACCTATACAGCTGGATAAGACTAATTAACCAGGTATAATTCCTGCATGTAGGGATCCAATTCAAGTTAGATTTCCTGACAAATAGGAAGTTCTTATTTTAGTTAGCTTATATTTATTCTGGGCAACAAAGTTATTTTTAGCACCGGAAATTAGAAATTAGTATGTTAGTGTGTTACACATTCCGTACAATAAACTTCATTTGTATCGTTTTGATTGAGGTAAATCGGCAATTTGTCAAGATATTACCTGCACTGTATGTGTACTGAATGAAAAATGACCCAGTAGAAACCATCGCAGAATTTTAAAATCATCGCAAAATTTTAATTTAACTTTGTCTACCAACTGCAGTGTCATCCTTTAACTCTGACAACACCATTACCTAAACGCTTGAAAGGTAATTTATGTAATTTGGCATAAGGTAAATGGTATTTGAAATTTTATGGAAACAACCTTAATTTCTTACTTAATTCATTTATATACATGTACCTCTAATAGTCTCCCTGTTTGCATTGACCATACAAAGACTTCAAATGTGTCCATTCCCCCAGCACAAACAATCTCACCGCTAGAGTCGAGAGCAAGGCAAGAAAACTGGACTGGTCTTGGGGATGTGAAGGTCCGAAAATTACGATACCTGCAAGACAATGAATAGATTTACGATACCTGTATGACAAAGAAGAAAATTACAATACCTGTATGACAAAGAAGCACCCCTCAGTGGAGCATTCCCATGACCTTGACTTTTGAAATATCAATAAAAAGTGCTCTTCCTCAAATCAGAATAAATAAGTGCATCATGTTTGATAAATCTGCGATGCAAAACATATCATCTAGAGTATCCACTAGGTAAAAAAACTGGACAAATTACGACATCATTTTATGTCTTCGGTGCAGAAAGGTGATAATTACATTTCGAAGAGAGATAATATATTGTTTGATGAAGTCCTACCTGTTGAGATCAAAAGCTCTTACTGTGCCATCTAATGAACACGATAAGATCACCTGCCCGTTTTGGTTAAAAGTCACACCAGTAATACCACTAAGATGCTCGTTAAAAGTAACAAAACAGAAACCGCTACTCGTGTCCCAAACTTTGACCTGAAAGATGAAATATTTTCTTTCAATTTTAAACAGACAAATACAAAACTGTATACATTTGTACAGAATGTTTGGGAGAAATTTATCCATCTTTTGTAATTGGCCATATCTAGTAGCATAGTTTCTTTCAGTAAGTATGGTAATACCTTGCCATCGTCTCCCCCTGTCGCTATATTCTGCCCATCTGGAGAGTACGTCAGACAGCTCATGTTATTAAAGTGACCCTGCTGTTTCAGTACGTAGGTTTCACTCTGCCATTCCCATACCAGCAGCTGACCAAGTCCACTGCATGCCAGACCAATCCAGTCTCCACTACTGTTGAAGTCTACGGACGCTATAATCTGATCAGAAATACTGCAAAAAGACGAAAAACATACCACATACGCTCAAAGCTACAGATAAGGTGCGTAAAAACATAATTATGCATTGAAAATTCTTAAAAACGCATCTGACAAATAAACAGGGTGTAAAAATTCACATTTACAAATCTCCTTATATATTAGATGTCCAATGCAGTGCGTAGTGATTGTCAACATTAAAACGAAAGTAAACGGTCTCACATTCGTATTTGTTATGCTTTTTACCTCATGCAAAATTACGGCGTTCTGAAAGGATGAGGAATCTCCCACATACTATTTATAGTAATTTTAGCATGGGTGCCCACGAGTACCAAGTGTAAATACACTGACAGTGTCAAATTGAACGCGAAAATATCTTGTCTAGCAAGTCAGACAGAATCAAAAAGAAATCATTAAATCACAATTGTGAAATTGTGCTATGAAAAATTATACTTGGGTTATGTTTTCAAAGAAAGAGCCACTTTGATTATTTCAAATCCTGTGTGATAACGCAAAAAGTTTCGGCTGTAGCTCGACCAGTAGCACAAGTTAACTCGTCTGTACAACAAACTTCACCATAGGCATTTATGTAAATGAACAAGAGATGAAAAGTTAAAGATATACTGTACAATAAAATCGCAGTTCGAAATCTGACTCATTTGTGAAAGTCAATCGCAGACATGTTTCTACATGTAAAAAAAAAAGGTAATCATAAAAGGCGAAGAAAGAGTTCCGACTCATTTGTATAACAAAATTCAACCATTTTGTTTAAAGAATAATCCAAGAAGCATATCTATCAGGAATTCCTTATCTTCTTTTGTGATGCCGAGCTTTCAAGTGCGTATCGTAGGTCTAGTGTAATATAGTGCACTGGAAGATCACTTTGCAACTTTACAATATACGGTACTACTAGTAACAACAGTACAGCGCGACCAAAGCAATATTTCAAAAATACCAAGAATGGCCAAAGCGCTCCAAAACAGTAACCCTTTTTCAGCATTGGGGAAAAAAAAAAGAAAAAAATTGGGGGTGAAAATACCACTTGAAATTTTAAAATTCAGCATTGAACTTGAAATCAAGGGGTAAATACCCTTTGGACTCAAAACTTATCGGGAGCTCTGTATGCCTACATTACATTCAAGCAATCTTCAGATATTTGTGAAACAGCCCACAGATATTCTATATTCTGAAGAATTTTTGTTTGATTCTCGTTTTATGTCACATTAATATTATTTACCTTTTCAGCAGTTGGGTACTTCAAATCAAAATCCACACACAGTGTGATTGACTGATTATTGCTTTACGTCACTCCATGATTATTTCACATATATGGTGACAGCATCAGCCTGATGCATCGCATAGAAATTTACACCTTGACAACGGACCCACCCGAAGCAGTGAGGGATCTTTTACGTGCCAAGACTATCGTGACATGGGACCTCAGTGTTAACTGTCTCATCCGAAAGACAGGACATTCAAAGAGGTACATTAGCTTCATGTCAAATCAAATCCTCGCCTGTATTTCTTACCTTAATGAATGAATAAGATTAAAGTCTGGCATCTCGTGTAGGAAAAACGCTCCATCCTGAAATGCCGCCACCAAAATGTGGGTTGATTTGTGATAGGATACACTTGTTAACTTTGCATATTTTGCCCCTTCTCCGCGAGATTCCTTGTATGAATACCTGGAAATACAACAATTTTTAATTTCAGCAACATTACTACATTTCACCCTTTTCATAATACACTGATCTCCATTTAAACCGAGAAAGCATTGTGTAGGTGATTTTTTATTGCTATGCCTATAATGTCACAATCAAACATCCAACTTCCACAAACTAAAATGATGTCCTTACGATCAAATTTTGTGACAATTGGCTTGTCGCTAGAGAAAAATGGGTCAATGTGTTACGGTTCAGGAGCTTTAAAATTTATGAAAATATTGGAAAGTGACCTACATGAGAGCAACAACCATAAGCAGCTGTTGTCTAAGAGATGCAACCAAGATCCAACCATGGTTGTTAGAAATGTTTGTGCAACCATGAAACCAAATGATACCATGAAAAGTTCTTGATAAATGAAAAACCACTAGTAATGTTGATTAAAATTTCACCATAACCCAGGTCTATTCATGTTTCCTTTTTTCAAACTCAAGCAAAATTTAGCTGCATGTCATGGCCCTATTTGAATGATATCATTCAAATAGGGCCATGACTTGCAGCTCAGCAAAAGTAACTTAACTTTAATGATTTATTCAGATTAAGTGCTAAACATTCATGAGTGTCACATTATGTTATAAACTATTTGAGTCATGAACTTTCGATGAACTCACTTGCCAAGTCGTTTATACAGGATTTTATTTTCCATTTTACTGCCGTCCTCTTGTCCCTGAGTAATGTCTTTCTGGGCTACAATACAAAGATAAATAGATCATGAGAATCTGAATTCTTCGTTTTTCAAAACTGCTATGGCACTGTTAAAAAGCAAAAGGGTAATGCAAAACATTTTGTTCTGAACTTTTATACTAAAACATATTACCTTCTTCAAATAAAAAGTAAATTTACTTATTTATGAAAATAAATAAAATTTACAATGCCTTTAAAATGGAAATTAAGACTGAAAATTTTTTAAAAAGGTCACAAACCTATCTTATGAGATTCTTGACCTTCTGTATCCATGGCAACATCGTCATCTGGTACAAGTTTTTCTTCTTTAGTCTTAATGGGAGGTACGTACGGAATTAGGCCGTCTAAATCTGTGTCACATTCCCACACACATACATGTCCGTTTTGACTCACTGAGTATAACTACCACAAGTCAAAGAATTGTACCTCATCATCGTTTCATATAATTCACAGATTTGTAAATTAGAGCACAAAAATTTGTAATTTTTCCCCCTGCCTCACTGGGTTACATCCAGGTGAAAATTCAAGATTTACACAATACACTGTGTATTTTACAAAGGTGTTAATAAGCACAGGTAAATTTCCACTTGCATTCCCAATGAAATTCCCAGTTTTTCCCACTGCATTTTGTGCAATTCCTCTATTACACCTGGACTGTACTGTACTTGTGAGGACTTTTCATTGACATTGAGACGGTGACCAGTATTATCACTATGGATACGGAGTAATTCTTTAACTAGCCAAAACTATCCTCCACACAGACCCTAGTTTTACTTCCTCGACAACACATATATTCCTAACAAAACAACGGGTCTGACCTTTATATGTCATTGAATAACTACTGATCTTTCAATACATGTATGCCAAGTTTAAATTTGACGACAGTGTCCCTTCCCCACCATCAGACATGCTGATATGATGATTGATTTCATTTCAATTTCACCTTTAATATGTCACTTCTAACTCTGACCATGATCATCCTGTCATGACATTAAACACACTGACAGGCTAAAGGCTAATACGCAATACCACGCCATGACATTAAACACATAACTAGGCTAAAGGCTAATACGCCATACCATGCCATGACATTATACACACTACTAGGCTAAAGGCTAATATGCAATACCACAACATGACATTAAACACACTACTAGGCTAAAGGCTAATACACCATACCATGCCATGACATTAAACACACTACTAGGCTAAAGTCTAATACGCCATACCACGCCATGACATTAAACACATTACTAGGCTAAAGGCTAATACGCCATATCATGCCATGACATTAAACACACTACTAGGCTAAAGGCTAATACACCATACCATGCCATGACATTATACACACTACTAGGCTAAAGGCTAATATGCAATACCACAACATGACATTAAACACACTACTAGGCTAAAGGCTAATACACCATACCATGCCATGACATTAAACACACTACTAGGCTAAAGTCTAATACGCCATACCACGCCATGACATTAAACACATTACTAGGCTAAAGGCTAATACGCCATATCATGCCATGACATTAAACACACTACTAGGCTAAAGGCTAATACACCATACCATGCCATGACATTAAACACACTACTAGGCTAAAGGCTAATATGCCATACCATGCCATGACATTAAATACACTACTAGGCCATGACATTAAACACATTACTAGGCTAAAGGCTAATATGCCATACCACGCCATGACATTAAACACACTCCTAGGCTAAAGGCTAATACGCCATACCATGCCATGACATTATACACACTACTAGGCTAAAGGCTAATACGCAATACTACTCCATGACATTAAACACACTACTAGGCTAAAGGCTAATATCCCATACCACGCCATGACATTAAACACACTACTAGGCCATGACATTAAACACACTACTAGGCTAAAGGCTAATACGCCATAACATGCCATGACATTAAACACACTACTAGGCTAAAGGCTAATACGCCATACCACGCCATGACATTAAACACACTACTAGGCTAAAGGCTAATACACCATACCATTAAACACACTACTAGGCTAAAGGCTAATAAACCATACCACGCCATAACATTAAATTAGACCCACTACCCATAACTCTCTCCTCAGATATAGTCATTCCACTAAGGCTGATAGACCCGGAATATCTTGCATGGCTATTTATACATTTTTCTGAATTCCTAAGACTTATATCTATGTAGCCGTGAATGTTTAACATAGATTTTTATCATAACATGTCTGGTCAAGTTAATGTGTGCTTCATTTCAACTCTTTCGGCATGATGCAGTGGCAAAATGTTCGGCTTGCAATGCAGACAATTCAAGTTCAATTCTGAAATTGCACCAGTTCATTTAAGAGGTTGATAACAGTTTCAGTGTTGAGATACGACTGAAATGTTGTGGACGGCAACATAAAACACCTACCAACTAACCAACTGAGCTGTTAATTAAATCATCAAACCTTTTAAGCTTAGAGTTAAATTTTAAATCGTCGTCATCTTAAGAAATCTATAAAAAATTCTGTAATAAAGGATACATCTAAAGAATCTCTTTCAAAGAAAGTTCCGATGACGGCATCCGCATGTCCGCCTAGAGAGTAGACAATAAGGTTCTCGTAAGGCTGCGTGCCGTAAATACGTGTATTCATGTCCTTAGATCCCACACAAAAAGCACTATGGTGAAAAAAGGTTATTACATCATTTCTTTTGCGTTTTTCAATTACATTTATATTACAGTGAATATTGTTCTTTAATTTGTAATTCAACTCACAAAATCAGACAACCTGACCGATACAAAGAGATTCAGTACAATACCGTCTTATCACAAAATCAGGCTTCAGTAAGAATAAGATAATGCTTGAAATGTAGAGGTGAACAAAATGTATGACAAAAGATTCAATGCTATTTGATTCCTGTTTGCCTGTCTTCTTTCAAAAACAAGATTATCTCACTCACAAGGTGACAGCATCTGCCTGATACATTGCACAGAAAGTCAGACCTATGCCACAATCCGCAGCAGTGAGGGATCTTCTATGAACCACGCCTACCCTGACACGGACCTCGGATTTTACTATCCGCGGCAGTGAGGGATCTTCTACGAACCACGCCTACCGTGACACGGGACCTCGGATTTTACTATCCGCGATAGTGAGGGATCTTTTACATTGCACAGAAAGTCAGACCTATGCTACAATCCGCAGCAGTGAGTGAACCACGCCTACCGTGACACGGGACTTCGGATTTTACTATCCGTGGCAGTGAGGGATTTTTATGAGCCACATCTTCTGTGACACAGAGAGTAGATTCACATTATCTCATCAGGGAGACAGGACACCAATGAGGCACTAGCAGGATTCTAACCCAAGACCCTTGAGTCTCAAACCCCATACTGAGTTGCGTCAGTTCCCTTCAGGTTTGGTCTAAGGATCTTATATATATGAGATGAAGTTGCTGATGACTCAGACATGCCTTTTCATAGTAAAAATCAACTTTGGTCTTAAATGTGTAATATCTTAAATAATCAATCTCTTTATCTGTCTATTTCATATTTCGTTTTCGACTTGTTTTTGTCTCACGTCACACTGATTTTATTTCACATACTACAGTAATTTTTTCACTTATATGATGTATTTGTGGTGGAATCTGCCTAATGCAATACAATTTAAACTTATCTAACGGACCAAAATGAAGCAGTGAGGAATGTTTAGCATGTCATTTCTACCATGACGCAGATATCTGGTTATTGGCATATTGCTGTCTCTTCTGAAAGCCAAGACACAACAAACTACTGGTGCGACTCAAACTTGAGATCTTTCAATCACAAGCCAGGCACCTACCTGACTGACCTACACCGACCTATATGTGTATTTCATATTGCATTCCTTTACATGTAAATTAAATCTCTTTGTTTGTTTGTTTGATTATTGTTTTACGTCACTCCACGATTATTTCACGTATATGGTGACGGCATCTGCCTGATGCATTGCATACAAATTTAGACCTTTGCAACGGACCCACCCGAAGCAGTGAGGGATCTTTTACGTGCCACGCCTACCGTGACACGGGACCTCGGTTTTTACTGTCTCATCCGAAAGACAGAACACCGGTGTGCCCCGGGCGGGAGTCGAACCCGCGACCTCTCGATCACGAGCCGAGCACCTTATCCACTAGGCCACACCGGCTTAAAATTAAATCTCAGAAAATTAATCTCTGACCTAGAATCTGATGTCCAATCAATGCACATAGTTTCATCAAATGATCCATAAAATGTTCGATAAAGCTGAAAGGGATTAAATTCGCATCTCCTCCCAGGAGAATGAAAAACCTGCACCATGTTATCTCGTGTGACGGCAAATTTTCTGAAAGAAATGGAAAAAATACACAAATGTCAAATAAAACACCTTCATTTTTCTCATTCAGTTTACTCTACATTCTTGATGCATGTAGTAAACTTGCTTCGCTTTATACCTTTTCTTCTTTTCCTTCTTCCGTTATAAAGCATACTCTGATAAGTCTAGGCTCATGACCATGTCAAGTGTTTTCAAGATTTTGAATATTTTTCAACTTTAAAGTAATGAATTTAACAGCATCATCTCCACCATGGCAAGAAAACACTCACCACCCCCTCAAAGAATTAGTGATTTATAAAGCTGATACTTTAATCTTGTATATGCGAAAATTTTTTTTAAGTGTTTAGAATATCAAATATTTTAATCTTGCCTTAGTCATAGATCTTATCTTCACTGAGTTCATGGCTTGACTAGTGCAATATGAACTTCAAGTTTCACATTTTTCTCGATACATTTATTATAATGCATTGTCTTACTTTCCATCTGGACTGAATTTGATACAATTGATATCTCTATGGAAATGATAAGTGGCTATAATGCTTCTGCTGACTAGACTGCAAAGGTATGCCTCTCCCCCTGTGCAAAAAAAAAAAATCAAATTGTTGTCTATATATCATAAACGTTAGTAGCGTCTGTATACCATAGAATCTGAAGGTCATACAGTCGAACTTCGATAACTCGAACGGCGAAAATTCAAAAACCCTCGGAAACTCGAAGTCATCCTACGGTCCGGAGAACATTTCGAATATTTTAATGTTATTTGCCTTCTCAAACTCAAACTTCTGAAACTCGAATACCCCTGAAAACTCGAAGTAATTTTCAAGTCCCAATGACAAATTTGTACTTAATTTCACCTTCAAAAACTCGAAGCATTTTACCATCGGAAAATCGAGGCAAATAACAGGATAGAAAGCAATTGGCTTGTTTACACAGCGGTTGTGTGCGTCCAAGCTTGACGGATAAACGGACTCACAAGTGTATGGAATCGTATATTACACGTTTCATCCACATTAGTAATTACACATTCAGGGTATCATCAGTACCATCTATGGATGATTTATTTTCATTTTAACTGTCGCAATTATGAAAGAAGGTTACTAAAAACTGCTAATGGTGAAAGTTGTCTTGAATTATGCAAGCTGTAAATTTTAAACGGTAACTTCATCTAAGATAATGAACAAGCCCCCGACATCGTTGAACAGTGTCAAAGCTGATAGAATAGCTTTATAAGGGCAGATCCCCATGTTATACTTTTTTCATTAGTTTTATTAAATACGTAGATGATATCTTATTAAATAAGTAGATGATATTTGACATGATATACATTTAAATTAAATAAATTAAGAATATTATATTGTCTTTATGCTATTTCTAGTATTACAGTAGTACAAAATGTACGTAGATAATAATGTTCGATTTCTTCTTTTCTAATTTTCCACGAATTTCCGCAACTTCCAGAACTCGAACCTTCCTAAACTTGAAGTGATTTGGTAGGTCCCGAGCACTCTGAGTTATTGAAGTTCAACTGTATACACAAAATGCGATGTCAAGCTCAACTGGTCTTATCCTGAGGTCTAGATGAGGATTGAAGTCATCTCATCACATCTACAGACTGTGACAAGTCTTGTATTCTACAGAGGTACATGTATCATACACAGAAGTACATGTATCATAAACAGAGGTACATGTATCATACACAAAGGTACATGTATCATATGCAGAGGTACATGCATCATACGCAGAGGTATTAATATGTATCATACACAGATGTACATGTATCATACAGAGGTACATGTATCATACACAGAGGTACATGTATTATAAACAGAGGTATATGTATAATATGCAGAGGTACATGTATCATATGCAGAGGTACATGTATCATATGCAGAGGTACATGTATCATACACAGAGGTACATGTATCATACGCAGAGGTACATGTATAATATGCATAGGTACATGTATCATACACAGAGGTAAATGTATCATACGCAGAGGTAAATGTATCATATGCAGAAGTACATGTAATATACACAGATATACATGTATCATACACAAAGATCCACATATCATACACAGAGATACATGTGTCACACACAGAGAAATATTATCATACACAGAGATACATATATAACATACAGAAAAACATACATCATACAGAGGACCAGAACTACAATTGTACTTGTACATAAAGATTACAAATTTCCTGTGATGATAAACATTTACACAGGAGTGGGGCAAACAAACCATGAACATCATTGTAAACTTGTGAATTATTTTTCCCAAGAAACTATGAAGCTAACAAGCATCTCAAATCTCCTTACATGGGAAGGTTAGACCTACCTTCTGTTGCCAGGATGAGTAGGAATCCGTCTGGTGAGAGAGCGATGCTGATAATATTGGTGCAGCACTCTACTGGTAGCGTCTGAGATCTATTACTGAAACAGAGCCAGATTGATTGATGATTATCATTTAATATCACATCTGGATTTTTCTGATTTGTGGTGCTGGATCAGGGGTATTTCACAATAAATTAGGTCCCAGGTCAAGATACTGATATCAGTAATGAAAATGCAAGTATAGATATGTATTTATACCTTGGTCTCATTTATATATAAATATCATTGATTGATTGATTGATTGATTGATTTTTGTTTAACGTCACACCACGAATATTTCACGTATATGGTGACTGCATTTGCCTGATGCGGGGCATACAAATTTTGACCTTTGCAATGGACCCACCCGAAGCAGTGAGGGATCTTTAACATGCCATGCATACCACGACACGGGGCCTCGGTTTTTACTGTCTCATCCGAAAGACATGACACCGGCATGACCAGAGTGGGACTCGAACCCCGTCCTCTCGATCAGGAGTCCGACGTGATACCACTAGGCCACACCGGCTTATATATAAACATCAGTATACTGAGGTATATGTAAAATCTGTGGTACGGCAGTATCTATTTCATACCATCATTAGATGTAAGACAATGATGCAAATATCAAAGAGGACAGTAATAAAAGCTGTAAATTAAAATGACTCTGGAAATGAATCATTCAGTTCGAGTACTTACTTTTTCAGATCAAATATTGTCAATCTATTACCGACTGGACTGAGGAGAGAGTTTCCATCTGGAGTAAAAAGTATGTTACCCTTTCTGTATACAGAACCCAGAAGGTTCGAAAACTGAAACAGAACCAAAAAGCAAAATTATCCAAAATCAAATTTCCGATACAAACTGTAGATGGTAGTGTGGGTTTAATTACATGACAGCTAGGCTTTAACAAATTTAAACTCATGACACTAATTTTAAGCACTATGCAGCATTCAAACACCAACTTTAAAACTGTCATATAGATCTATACATTTGTGGTACATGTACATTCAGGGGTAAGTTGAAACATCTATTTTGGCAGTGATAAGTGGAATTTCAGCATTCATCATTCCACTTGTTGCTATATTTATACATATCCCTGATGTATGCATACATTAAGCCAGGGTTTTCATTACGAATTATTTGAAGTGATTTAGAAATATCAAGCGTATCATTTTGAGCAATGTATGTGCAAATGTACGTAAATTCAAGATAGGAGGAAATTCAAACTGGCGATTTCTGTCTTTAGAAGCGGCGGTAATTTGCTGGGTGCCGGCTCTTATTGAAATCCCTGTTAAGCATTTCAAATATTCAAGTTGATGTCAATGATGAATAACCTTAAAACGTAGTGCTTGAAATTTAAAAACAGTCTACATGTGGGGCATTTTTTACAAACATACACCAGAAAGGGAAAATTACCAGAGCAATGTTGACCTTACCTTTTCTGTGTATTGTTTAAAGCCATTTTAGGATTACATACGACAGCAACAAGTGCCTTATAATGGAGGAAATTTGTCAATTCAACTGCAAACTGTCGCACTAAGATTATATAGTGGCAGCCAGTGCACTTCTAGCGGCCACCTAGTGGTGAAATTGGGTTGTGAAAGATGCTAGGAATAGCCAGAATAGCTCACTGGTGAGATTGTTCCGCTTGATAGTGGAAGGTTCTGGGTTCGAATCCGGCGGCTCCAGCCAAAATGTGACAGATTTGGTGCTGTAAGAGTGACTCTCATCTGAGAGAGAACCTGGGTAATTTCTTTGTTAGGTTTTGAGGTTTAGAAACCTCTGGCAGGGGGAAGTGTTACGGATGCCGGTATCTGCCCTGATGGTTCAATGGTAATGGTGTCTGCTTTCATAGCAGAAGGTTCTGGGTTTGATTCCTGGGACTGGCCAAAATTTTTCACCCTGCCTGTTAGTGTTACAGGGCAAAAAGGGACATTAGGTCATTTAGGTCCAAAACAAAATACTGCTTCGTGACTTGAATAAAGCAGCATGCGTTTGTGATCAAGATGTCCTATTAATACCTTTTTGCTACAAAGTCAAAACTTTTTAACAACAGGATGCGTTAATCAACAGCTGCATAAAAGATTCTGACATTATTCTTCGACTTCTTCTTCTATCCGTCAAAGAAGTAATACTCGTTGAGCGACTGTCAAGATTCCTGTGTGCATGGAGGCTAACGCCTACGGCTAAAACAATATCGTTATATACAGACTAAAAACGGTTAAAAGCCAGACAGTCAAATATCTAGTGATTATGGCAGGCCCCAGATTCTGGAGGAAATTCAGACTAAAAATATCTCGTAACAACTTTTAGCTTTATATAATATTTTGATGTTGGAGTAAAGAAGGTATCTTACTTTATATGAAAATTTCATGACTAGGTCATGTGGTAAACGTTAAAATTCATATGCACGTGGTTTTGTTTTCGGAGATCATGTGACTTCGCGTAAACCTGTCTTCTTGTATTCGACCGAAAGTTTACTCGACTTAAAGTATATTTTACGAAACGTGTCAAGAACAAATGAGAGAAAAATTTTCAAAAGATTTCATAAACATTGTCAAAATGACATTCATAGTTTTGTTTTATAAATGGTAAGATATAAAAAAAAAGACAAAAGAAAGAAGAAGAAAGAAAAAACCAAAAGCCATCAAATTATACGAACTCCTAAACACGTATTGCCCACTACTGGATCTACACACGAATTCAAAAGATCTGACCGAGCACAGACTTCTGGATCCAAAATACAATATATGTACGAAGTTTTCTGTTCAGACAGAGACATATATGTGTATATATACGTCTCTGGTTCAGAACATCACTGTGGGCACTCATAATAAACACTGAGCATGCCACGGTGGTAAGACGATCAGACTGTCGGATTGTGATCAAGAGGTCCCAGGTTCGACTCCCGCCGTGGGCACACCGGTGTCCTGTCTTTCGGATGAGACAGTAAACACTGAGGTCCCGTGTCACGGTAGGCGTGGCATGTAAAAGATCTCTCACTGCTTCGGGTAGGTCAGTTGCGAAGGTATAAATTTCTATGCAATGCATCAGGCAGTGGTGATCAGTGCGTGAAATAATCGTGGAGTGACGTAGAACAGTAATCAATTAACTGATCAATTAATCAATAAGACTCAGACTGTGGCGCTCACAAGAGCATACTGCTATGGCAACACTCGGTCTGTAGCGTTCAAAACAGTACACCACGGTGATAAGATTCAGACTCTGGCGCTCATAACAGCACACCAAGGTGGTAACACTCAGTCTGTGGTGCTCACAACAGCACACCAAGGTGGTAAGATTCAGTCTGTGGCGCTCATAACAGCACATCACGGTGGTAACACTCAGACTGTGGTGCTCACAACAGCACACCAAGGTGGTAACACTCAGACTGTGGCGCTCACAACAGCACACCAAGGTGGTAACACTCAGACTGTGGTGCTCACAACAGCACACCAAGGTGGTAACACTCAGACTGTGGCGCTCTCAACAGCACACCAAGGTGGTAACACTCAGACTGTGGCGCTCATAACAGCACACCAAGGTGGTAACACTCAGACTGTGGCGCTCACAATAGCACACCAAGGTGGTAACACTCAGACTGTGGCGCTCACAACAGCACACCAAGGTGGTAACACTCAGACTGTGGTGCTCACAACAGCACACCAAGGTGGTAACACTCAGTCTGTGGTGCTCACAACAGCACACCAAGGTGGTAACACTCAGACTGTGGCGCTCTCAACAGCACACCAAGGTGGTAACACTCAGACTGTGGCGCTCATAACAGCACACCAAAGTGGTAACACTCAGACTGTGGCGCTCACAACAGCACACCAAGGTGGTAACACTCAGACTGTGGCGCTCACAACAGCACACCAAGGTGGTAACACTCAGACTGTGGCGCTCTCAACAGCACATCAAGGTGGTAACACTCAGTCTGTGGTGCTCACAACAGCACACCAAGGTGGTAACACTCAGACTGTGGCGCTCTCAACAGCACACCAAGGTGGTAAGGCTCTGACTGTAGCGCTCATAACAGCACACCAAGGTGGTAAGACTCAGACTGTGGTGCTCACAACAGCACAGCAAGGTGGTAACACTCAGACTGTGGTGCTCACAACAGCAAACCAAGGTGGTAAGACTCAGACTGTGGTGCTCACAACAGCACACGAAGGTGGTAAGGCTCTGACTGTAGCACTCACAACAGCACACCAAGGTGGTAAGATTCAGTCTGTGGCGCTCATAACAGCACACCAAGGTGGTAACACTCAGACTGTGGTGTTCACAACAGCACTCCAAGGTGGTAAGACTCAGACTGTGGCGCTCATAACAGCACATCAAGGTGGTAACACTCAGTCTGTGGTGCTCACAACAGCACACCAAGGTGGTAAGGCTCTGCCTGTAGCGCTCATAACAGCACACCAAGGTGGTAACACTCAGTCTGTGGTGCTCACAACAGCATACCAAGGTGGTAACACTCAGACTGTGGTGCTCACAACAGCACACCAAGGTGGTAAGGCTCTGACTGTAGCGCTCATAACAGCACACCAAGGTGGTAAGACTCAGACTGTGGTGCTCACAACAGCACACCAAGGTGGTAACACTCAGACTGTGGTGCTCACAACAGCACACCAAGGTGGTAAGGCTATGACTGTAGCACTCACAACAGCACACCAAGGTGGTAAGACTCAGACTGTGGTGCTCACAACAGCACACCAAGGTGGTAACACTCAGACTGTGGCGCTCATAACAGCACACCAAGGTGGTAAGACTCTAACTGTGGTGTTCACAACAGCACAGCAAGGTGGTAACACTCAGTCTGTGGTGTTCACAACAGCACAGCAAGGTGGTAACACTCAGTCTGTGGTGCTCACAACAGCACACCAAGGTGGTAAGATTCAGTCTGTGGCGCTCACAACAGCACACCAAGGTGGTAAGGCTCAGACAATGGTGTTCACAACAGCACACCAAGGTGGTAAGACTCAGTCTATGGCGCTCTCAACAGCACACCAAGGTGGTAAGGCTCAGACTGTGGCGCTCACAACAGCACACCAAGGTGGTAAGACTCAGTCTGTGGCACTCACAACAGCACACCAAGGTGGTAAGCAATCTGGTTAAAACCATATCTTTATTCTGCTTCTCTATTTGTCCCACTGCGGATAAAGATCTGTAGAAACTCCGTAAGAGGTCATATTCTGGTGAACTCTGGTGACGTTTCAGCCACTGAAACCGTTATTTCCCATAGCCAATCAATGACTCGGCTAGGCACGTGATAGTGACGCAGTATGTAACAAACGCTGTTCAAAAACTACTTGGTGGGTCATGCACGCTGTGAATGTTAATTTCATTCTTAGGAATTTGTAGCCGATTCACTGATTGGCTGAAAATCCGAGTTCACCAGAACATGACCCCTTACAGAGTTTCGCCAGATCTTTATCCGCAATCGGACAAATAGAGGAGCGGAATGAAGAGATTGGGTGGTAAGGCTCGTACTGCGGCGTTCACAACAGCACACGACGGGGGTAAGGCTCGTACTGTACGTGGCACTCACAACTGTCCCGGGCGGGTCGGTTATAAGAACCCTCACAGCTCCGGGCGGGTCGGTTATAAGTACCCTCACTGCCCTGGGCGGGTCGGTTGCAAGAGCCCTCACTGCCCTGGGTAGGTCGACCGGTTGAGAAAGTTCAAATTTCTGTGCAGTGCAACAAGCAGGTGCTAACGCCTTGCACATATGTACACGTATGGGCCTGTAGTCTTGACGTGACGTAATCAGCACTCAAGCACGTGTACATATGTAATAGAAACTGACCAATACGTAACAGCGTGTTACTTATTTTGTGTTTTAATCTTTGGATTACGTTTAACCAATATTTGTATTTAACCATCCACCCTTCTCTCTTACCCAAGTAAATTGTATTATGGCAATGAAACTACTTCCTGAGTTCCTTTTGATCACCTGTAGAAAATGTATAAAACTATCAAAAAAAAAAATAATAATAATAATAAAATCAAATAAATAAATAAAAGGATAAATACGTTGAGTGGAAATATATACTATAACTAAGAATAAATCAGGCGCCTGCGATGAGTATAAATCATATGAGCATATATATATACTACACAAATCAGTAGTATATAATCACTATACTATCACATTAACTCTAATGGCCTGTCTCCCAATAGATGAATTACATAATTAATACTCGTCTACTCATCGTTACCTATATATGTGCTAGCATATAGTGTCGTCGGTAATCCATTCTCTGTATGATATGGGATATAATGACAGGCCTTTTTTGATAGTGTTCTGAAAAAATAGAGCCTTGAAGATTTAGAGTTTTATGCTGAGGATCGGCCGAGTGATCAGATCAGCAAACTCGTATCATAATCGGAAGGTTCGAATCAAGTCGGCGGCCAAGTCAGTGTATAACCAGTGGTTTAAAATGTACAGTCTGAGTTCTTATTAAATATGGGTCTTGTACGTTACAGATTCTTAAATATCTATAAAGAATGGGTAATATGGGATCACGCATTTTTCATTCATTCATTCATTCATTCATTCATTCATTCGTTCGTTCGTTCTTTCGTTCGTTCATTTCTGTTAAAATTTTAAAAATAATATAACAGTCAGCATGCAAGTACATAATAAAATAGAATAAACCAATTATTTTGATATAGTGAGAACAATCAAATATACTCATATATACTGAGGCACCCCCCCCTAAAAAAAATAAAAGCAAAAACAAAACAAAAAAAAAAAAAAAAGGAGGGAAAAAACACCCAAAACAAAAACAAAACAAAAACAAAAGCAAACAAACAAAGGAAAACATGCAAGCAAAAACAAAACGAAACAACAAAGAAAAAGTTAATAGGTATACAAACAAAATGGTGAGGTGAGAAACTGTGTGTATACAAACGAAACACATATGTTTGCTTAATTAATGATATATTACCTCAAGATCGACTAAGAATGCGATGTTTTTGGATGAGGTGCTGGGCTTTTGAACGGGAGGTCCGGATGGGTTCGACTTCCGCCATAGATGCATCGGTGTTCAATCTGTCTTTCGGATGAGACAGTAAAAACCGAGGTTCCGTGTCACGGTAGGTGTTGTACGTAAGATCCCACATTGGTGGGTCTTTTGCAAAGGTATAAATTTGTATGCAATGCATCAGGCAGATGCCGTCACCATATACGTAATATAGTCGTGGAGTGACGTAAAACAATAATCAATCGACCAAAGGGATGTCTCGATCCCTCTCCCCCCTCCCTTTTTGAGAAAAGGGGGGGGGGGTATATAAATGATATTATCACTATCATTATCATTATCATTTCAAGTATTATTATTGTTTAAATAATACTATATAGAACTTGTTTAGACTGAATGATGTTTTCATCCATTAAACAAAGTAGTGTCCACGTAGTATTCTCAAGGGTTGTTAACAGGAGACGCTCACTCCTCCCGGGCACCTGGTCTCACCTCTGAATTTCAGGGGCCCGTGAATGCCGACTGGTACACTGAACATTGTTAATGCCATAGTCATGTAACACCAGTTACTTTCGTATTTTACTTGAATAAGAAAAATCGAATTGTCCTACTAGCGACTACGCTTAGAACCATTTAACCAATCAAAATCCTTACACGGAAAAGCTGATGATCGATCACATGATTTACCGGAGATCGCCATATTGTTGTTAAGCTGTCATAGAAAGGGAACGTTCTTGTGAATTTCTGTCTCTTGGAGTCAATACACTACATTTAATATGGCAACAGCACCACCCCCAATTTACACTCCATTTTTTGGCTCAATGGGAGCAACAGCAGCTATGGCTTTTACTGGTAAGTGCATCTTCGACCTTTACTTTTGCCACTTCAGTTAATGACCACTACTTTACTATCATACCGTGTCGATTTCTTTACCTATGTTAGTGTGACTGCAGTGTGGCCATATATTCATCTTTTATTGTGAAAGTTATAAGTGATATTGAAAGTGAATTTAGAATTTTAAACTTCATGTTTTAATTTAATTTACTAAGATGGCGAGGGGAGTATTGATTTTGCGGAAATATTTTTCTGTGTATTGGAGAGTCCCCCGCACAAGATAATGACGTGTACCGGTTCCTTGGCGTATGCGGTATTTAGGGGAACCGCCGGCGACTTTAAAGTGTTTGGACAAGAATTCAACAGAATAAAGTAGAAGATCTAGAACTTTATTGTGGATTTTTTCGTTATTCCCCCCCCCCCCTTTTTTTTTATTTTATATAATTTTGCATGTTGGGGGCAACCTCTCATTTGAGAGATAATCACTTAAATGGGTAACTTTCTCTCTTTTCAGTAATCAATTTCAAGTACTAAAAATTGAAATTTTGGAATTATGAATTATGATTTGAAATTCAAAAGGGCACATTTTTACAACATACTGAACATAGTTTACAAAACAAGTTGACATTTTTAACTTTAAAACTGTTTTGGAGTTTATAGCTGCACAAATGTTGCAGCTATAAACTCAAAAACGGTACATGTAAGTTGAAAAGGTCAACTTCTTTTGTATTTTATGTTCAGTATATTATAAAGATGTGCCCTTTTAAAATTAAAGTCAAGATTTTGAAACTTTTAATTTTTCAGTACTTGTTTACTTCTTTTCTTTCCTTGATATTGATTATTGAAAACAGTGGTGGTTACTCATTTGAGTGATTATCTATCTCTCAAATGAGAGGTTGCCCCCAACCTCCTTTGGGGTCAGTCATTTTCTGCACACTTGATTATTATTATTATTTATTATGTTCCATGGTAGAGAAAATTTGTGACATGTATTCACACTTTACATATTACAGTGCAATGGTTAAGAAATTTAATTAATCTTTTTATGGTCAAGTTACAGGTTTTAGTATGGATTTAGTTTCATATTCTTCAAGAGAAAAATAAAACACATCATGTCACTGTCAATCCTCTCTTAGCCTATACTACTCTTCCTGTGTCTAACATGTACTTGACTTGAGAACATGTCAATGTTTAAGAATTTTTGTGAGCTATTTTGACCCAAGGACCTTGTTTTAATTCAGAATTAATCACTCAAAACAATGTTACATACATGTAGTTGGATTATGTAACATTGACAGGTAGTCAAACTGTTGGCTAAAATTTGTTTTTGTAATTTACTTCCTCTTCTCTATTTTCACTAATGACTGTATGATAATTAATGTAATTTCTGGTTAATTTAGATAAAACAATAAAACTCAATATTGATAATTTTAATATAAGTGACACCTTTTGCCCCCTAGAATTTCATAGTCGTAACATAAATTTGTTAAATGATACTTACATGTATGTAAATGTTCAAAATGTCTGGTAATGTGACCAGTATTAATTGCCCTTGGTAACCATGACAATGTACATGTATGAATAAGTCAAAGAATTGCATGGAATGAGACTAGGTAGTTAATTAAGCAACTGGTACTTAATTGCTTACTTTAGGAAATATTTATTATTTACATTTTGTACACTGAAAGTATTTATTTATTCCCATTAGGAAACTGACACAGTTTTGCATTATCTCGTGCCTCATGTACTCGTATAAGTACATATATGTACAGTTAAGTGATTTGAAATGCTTTGTGTATCTTTCAAAATTTTTATACTTTCAAGAATCATTGAAAGTACGAGTCTGTTAAGTAATTTCTGAAAAACATTTGTCTCAAGGTCCACAACACTTCCTCATTTTATTAGGAGTCCTCTCAGGGAAAAAGGTCAAGTAATAGTATAGTACATGTACCAGTATTTATATATATATGTATAGTCACTGAAGGAGTTACCAGTATTATTAGTTTGACTTTACTATAAATTCATTTTGTATTTGCTGGTAATTTCTTTTAATAAGGTAGTAAAAGTACATGTGTATTACCTGTACAGAGCTATCAGATTACAATTGACCCTTCCCTTTATGCGCGAACAATTGTTTAATCAGATGACGTCACAATACTTTACACCTCGGTCATACCTCGGACAAACATGGAACATTTATTGTGACGCCACGAAATTCAATAAATACTCCGCAGAAGCGATGGGTCAGTCGTTGTGTACTTTTTCTGAAATGAGGAAGTGCATACCGGTAGTTCTTTCCAGTGGAAGGACCATCATGATGTGATATAAATGATATGTTTCCCCATTTCAGTTTTGAACCTGATAAAAGTATTAAGTACTACAGTGTTCTAATACATACATGTACAGTACAGTCCGGGTGGAACTTTGAATGCCCGCTGTCCACAGTGGGCAGTCCACCTGAAATTTCAGTGGGCATTAGGAGTGGACATTTACCTGAGCTATCAAGCTGTCCACTTACCTGTATGTTAATTCTAACTGGCTCATACAAGAATGTCCACTGTGTTCAGTGGACATTTTTAATGCTCACTCTAAAAATGTCCACTGTGACCAGTGGGCAAATTAAGTTCCAACTGGACTGTACTGTAGTTAGATTGTAAACTCAAGAGTTAAAGAATTTTCATCTCTTATACATGTATATTCATTTGTGGGACTTTTCATTTACCCACTAATAATTGTCTTCTCACAACCCCAGAGGTTTGATTAACGTAATTATACTACTAAGCTCCACTGTGTTGAGATTGTTTTGTGAACATATTATATTGTCTTCTCACTAAATAC
Organism: Pteria penguin; assembly: GCA_035048485.1. Taxonomy (NCBI): domain Eukaryota; kingdom Metazoa; phylum Mollusca; class Bivalvia; order Pterioida; family Pteriidae; genus Pteria; species Pteria penguin. The sequence continues at coordinate 59,774,415 of CM068585.1, read as the reverse complement.
TTGGGTACATGACCAAACACTATCATTTTTCTTCCTTCTTTATTCTTCATTCTCTTTCCCTTCCAGTTTCCAGTAATTTATTACTATAGTCATATTTCACTATTTAATTATGGTTTATATATTATTTCTCGATCATCTTGTCGACAACATTGTATGCTAATTAAACTTCTTGTTAGGAGATGACTTAACATAAGATTTTCAATCTTGTTGTCAAATCCTTAAATTCATATGTTATAATAAGTAAATGTTATGATGATTTATTTGAATAAATACTGTTTAAACCAACCCCAGTGAGAACATGTACTGCTAGTGGTACATGTTATAAGCCCTGCATACACACATATACATTGAAAATACATGGACACGTAGAAAACATAAATTTAAATGAAACCTATATGTACAGATAGCGTAAAATTAAATCAGTTTTCTTCAGCGTAATAATTTTTCTGTGGTATTATAGTCAGTTATAATTTGGGCGATCTGCACCGTACATTTTTGTAAGTTCTGATAAGTCTCACATGATCTTGTGCTTTTGACTATCAACAGAAGAATGAGAGTAATCAGTCAGGGTTTATCTAGCTAGAGTGGTATTTGTTGACAGAGAGTAAACTTAGCCTGACCTACTTAAAATTTACTTACATAAATAGGGAGTAGTTACGAAAAAATGTCAAGTCTCCCTTTTGTAAAGTCTGTTAAGAAATGTGTGTTTTTAATGGTGTGAATCAATAGATATGCTGACAGTAACTCTAACTCTCTCAGTAGCTTGATGCATGCGCATGCAGTGTGCATTAATTTTGTAAATATCCATAGTCCAAATTACCATAAAATGAACAGTAAATTGAGCCATTGAACGAGTACATGTATAATGACTTTTTAAGTTTTTATTATTATATAAATGGAGTGATACTTATAGGTGACACTTTGGAAGTTGAGTAATTAAAAGGGGGTGGGGGTAGGTGATGATTGATTGATTGAATATTGTTTTACATCACTCAACAAATATTTCGCGTACATGTTTATGATGACGGCATCTGCCTGGTGCATCACAAATTTAGACCTTTGTAACAGATCCACCGGAAGCAGTGAGGGATCTTTTACGTGCCACGCCTACCTTGGTTTTTACTGTCCTATCCGAAAGACAGAACACCTGTGTGCCCAGGGTGGGAGTCGAACCCGGGACCTCTCAATCAAGAGCTGAGCACCTTATCCACTAGGCCACACCGGCTTAGGTACATGTAGGTTATGAGATTGATTTTGAAGGTTTTACTTATTGCAGAAGGTGCTCCATTAAAAATTCTCCCATAATACAATATACAAAAAAGGACGGGGACTGAAATTACCCGGTTTCTGTAGTCTGAAATAGAAGTGTATTTTTTTTTTTTTACATACAATACTACGGAAATAAATAACATTACTCCATAAATCCCAGTCTTAAATTTTTTTTAGGTAAGTGAATTATTTCTCAGATTGGTGTTGCCGTGATCTTGAGTAGAAATATTGGCCACAACACCTGGCTTGTGTTGTAAATTGTCGCGATAGATACATATATATGTACTATACTCTGTATATTAACATATGAATCATGTACAGTGTGTTTATGCAAGTATGAAGGAAGGAAGAGTTATGCAGTGTTGACAAACCCTTATGTATAGTATCTCTTCTGTGAAGCATAGAGGTCCATTACTCTGTTATAATTGATGAATCACATTATGTACATGTAGTACTAGCACATGGATGCAACACTAGTATAATATTAGGTGAATGGAGTATTTAGAGGTGAAGGGTGAATGGGATAAAAACAAAGAGATGGAAGGTGTAAAATTTTATTTATATAACCTACATTTGCCCCTTATTTAGGACATAGTATAGATTTAGTTGTTTCACATTCATTTGCCCCTTATTTAGGACATAGTATAGATTTAGTTGTTTCACATTCATCTGCTCCTTATATAGGACATAGTATAGATTTAGTTGTTTCACATTCATTTGCCCCTTATTTAGGACATACATGTGTAGTATAGATTTAGTTGTTTCACATTCATTTGCCCCTTATTTAGGACATAGTATAGATTTAGTTGTTTCACATTCATTTGCCCCTTATTTAGGACATAGTATAGATTTAGTTGTTTCACATTCATCTGCTCCTTATATAGGACATAGTATAGATTTAGTTGTTTCACATTCATTTGCCCCTTATTTAGGACATACATGTGTAGTATAGATTTAGTTGTTTCACATTCATTTGCCCCTTATTTAGGACATAGTATAGATTTAGTTGTTTCACATTCATTTGCCCCTTATTTAGGACATAGTATAGATTTAGTTGTTTCACATTCATCTGCTCCTTATATAGGACATAGTATAGATTTAGTTGTTTCACATTCATTTGCCCCTTATTTAGGACATACATGTGTAGTATAGATTTAGTTGTTTCACATTCATTTGCCCCTTATTTAGGACATAGTATAGATTTAGTTGTTTCACATTCATTTGCCCCTTATTTAGGACATAGTATAGATTTAGTTGTTTCACATTCATCTGCTCCTTATATAGGACATAGTATAGATTTAGTTGTTTCACATTCATTTGCCCCTTATTTAGGACATACATGTGTAGTATAGATTTAGTTGTTTCACATTCATTTGCCCCTTATTTAGGACATAGTATAGATTTAGTTGTTTCACATTCATTTGCCCCTTATTTAGGACATAGTATAGATTTAGTTGTTTCACATTCATCTGCCTGTTATGTAGGACATAGTATAGATTTAGTTGTTTCACATTCATTCGAAGCTGGTGTGGTTCTGTGAAAGAGGTGCTCAGTTTGTAAATGATAGGTCCTGGGTTTGACTCCTGCCATGTGCATGCTGGTGTTCTGTTTTTTGAATGATATGATAAAATTACTAAAAGCTGAAAACAATCAATCAATCACATTCATTCATGTCCAGTATTGGACTTCAGACATTCAGGTTCATGACATTGTATAAATTATATGACGTATAATTATTCATGCTTGTAGATTTAAAAGATTTAAATGAAATTATGGAAAGACCTTGATGCAGGAATTCTTGAAGGTTAAACAGTTCATATCTAAGAGCAATACCTTTACGAGCCACCTACCTGGTATGCATGGTACATGTACAGTATGAGACAACCATTTAGAAGAACAGGATTATGAGAGCCTGTTTATGATATTGTACTGAAGTTATTCCTCTATTATCTGCCAACTCAGCATCGTGATTTCCTATCAGTTATCAATGACGGCCTATTGATTTTCTCATTCTGTCAGTAGTGTCTATATATAGTGTCCAGTCCCTTAGTATGGCTCAGGCTTTCTTTGCTACGTTTGTACTTTCCTCTGTTGTCTAGGTATTGATTACTTAGAGCATGGGAATTATACATATTCAGTTTAACTTGCTGTACATGTAATAATAAATGTATTCACTCCAACATCAAGAAAATAATGAGAGTGGCTTTTATAAACATGTGGACTCTAAGTAGAGGTTTCACCATTTAGTTTAACATATTTTTTATGCCCCCAGATCTATAAATTTGGGACATACTGTTTTTGTTCTGTCTGTTTGCTTGCTTGTTTGCGTGTTGTCAATTTTAACCTTGACTATAACTTTTGAACTGTGAGGGATAGAGACTTCATACTTGACATGCATACTTAACTAATGAAGCCCTTTCAAATGACACCAAGGTCGACGACTGTTTGACCTTGACAGTGAGCTTCACACTAAAAATAACATTTTGGACTTTGGTGCCACCAGGGGCATTAGTGTTTCACAAACACAGCTTGTTGATACATGTAAATACAAATATACATAGTCTTTTATTTTCATTCTGTTTGAAGTTTACTTCAAACTGTGTAAGACTATATATCTGTTAATCTTGATCATTAAAGCTAAAATAAAATAGAATTTGAAGTATTTTATACTTACAAGGAGATCAGGTTTCTAGTATTTATAGTTAAAAGCACTCCTTTGTTATCTAGTTTTCCCCATGTCTACATTGTTTTCCTCATGTCTGCACTTATACGTACGTGTATCACCTGTCATCATGTACATACAGTATGCAGAGTGGTGGGGTAGGTGGGGTGGGGGGTGTGTGTTAAGATTTAAGATTGTCTGGGTTATGCATCTTTCCTCTATTAAAGTGCAGTACTGATGTAAATATCTCCTATATAAATATATTTTATTTTATTGACTCTTGATTTAAGGTCAATAACTGGAAACATATCCATTATTTTAACATTTATAAGCACTTTGATAAAGATTTCTTCAAATTGTAAGTGACCATGTCAAACTCAAGGAACGGCTTTTTTTATCATAATATGAAAAGATCTTTTTGACGCATAAATTGATAAAATGCTTTTGATAATATGAAATATATCAGTCCTAGTTGTTGCATACCTTAGTTACAGACAATGCTGGATATTAATTATATTCTTTTTCATGTTTCAGCCCTGGGTGCTGCATACGGCACAGCCAAGTCTGGGACAGGTATTGCTGCCATGTCCGTCATGAGACCGGAGCTTATCATGAAATCAATCATTCCCGTTATTATGGCTGGTATTCTTGCTATTTATGGTCTGGTTGTCGCTGCTCTCATTGCAAATAGCATCGATGCAGAATACACCCTATTCAAGTAAGTCACTAAGTTAGTTACACACTACTGCTGTAAGTCACTATTCTAGTTAGATACACACTACTCCAATAAGTCACTATTCTAGTTACCGGTAGGTACACACTACTTCAGGACGTAACTATTCTAGCTAGATACACACTACTCCAGTAAGTCACTATTCTAATTAGGCACCCACTCATCTAGTAAGTCACTATTTTAGTTAGGTACACTACTCCAGTAAGTTACTGTTCTAGTTAGGTACATGTACACTACTCTAGTAAGTCACTATTCTAGTTAGATACTCACTACTCCAGTAAGTCACTATTCTAGTTAGGTAACCACTACTCCAGTATGTTCCTATTTTAGTTTGATACACACTCATCTAGTAAGTCACTATTCTAGTTAGGTACACACTGCTCCAGTATGTTACTATTCTAGTTAGGTACACTACTGCAGCAAGTTACTATTCTAGTTAGGTACATGTACACTACTGTAGTAAGTCACTATTCTAGTTAGATACCAACTACTCCAGTAAGACACTATTCTAGTTAGGTACATACTTCTCCAGTAAGTCAGTATTCTGCATGTAGTTAGGTACTGTGGTACACACTACTCCAGTATGTTATTATTCTAGTAAGGTACAGGGGAGTGTGGCAGGTTAAGGAGTACGACGAAGAGGGAGGGGAGTGTGGCAGGAATTAAGGAGTAAGACGTAAGAGGGAGGGACGTGTGGCAGGAATTAAGGAGTAAGACAGAGAGGGAGGGGAGTGTGACAGGATTTAAGGAGTAAGACAGAGAGGACGGGAAGTGTGGCAGGAATAAAGGAGTAAGACAGAGAGGGAGAGGAGTGTGGCAGGAATTAAGGAGTAAGATGGAGAGGGAGGGGAGTGTGGCAGGAAGTAAAGAGGAAGAGGGAGGGGTATGTGGCAGGAATTAAGGGGTAAGACAGAAAGGGATGGGAGTGTGGCATGAATTAAGGAGCAAGACGGAGAGGGAGGGGGAGTGTGGCAGGAATTAAGGAGTAAGAGGAAAATGGAAGGGAGTCTGACAGGAATTAAGGAGTAAGACAGAAAGAGAGGGGAGTGTGGCAGGAATTAAGGAGTAAGACGGAGAGGGAGGGGAGTGTGGCAGGAATTAAGGAATATGTAAGGAGGAAGATGTTTATGTACTACATTTACTGATTGACAGATCCAAAAAAGAGAATTCCAGATTCCAGAGGCTGAACGAACACTCCCCCTTCCCCTCTCTTTAAAGGCATATAAATAGGGATGGGAGTAGGAAATAAATTTCTCGTTTCATAGCATTAGTGTTTCACAGTACAGTCCTGTTGTTTTGTAATTTTTCCACACGCTTTATTGGGTCACATCCAGGTGTAATTTCAAGAACTACACAATACACAGTGTATTTCACCAAGATGTTATTAAGCACAGGTAAAATCCCACCTGGTTTCTCACTGTGAATTTTGAGTGTTTTTCCCACTGTGTTTTGTGCAGTTTCTCCAAAACTTTTTTAGAGTGACTTTACTGTAGATTAATACTTCGTACAACACACTATTCAGGTCAATTTACTCACAGCAACGAAAGGAAAGGCTCCTGTTTTTGTCAAGTTTCTTATTTGCTTTAATAGAATTCGAAATTTAAATTTGCAGTGCATAAATAAATGTGAACGTGACATTTGTAATCTTTAGTACACTTTACCTGTAAGTTCAGATTTAATTCCACAAGTCTGAAAAGCTATATACAGTAAAGAAACAGGATCTGAATTTAAATATTTTATGTTTTATGGCTTGGTAGTAAATATCCTTCAAATTATGAGAATGACCTGGGATGCTGTCGTAATCTGTCGGGATAAATGTTGACATGTATAGCCATGGTCTGTTCACATCATTAATCACAATACTGAGGGAGAAACGCCACATTATTTATGGCTAGCAATGGGTATCAGCAGTTGTAGTGTGTGAATGATGTATGGAGAATTAGGGGAGTCATAGTGAGGGAGAAACGCCACGTTATTTATGGCTAGCAATGGGTATCAGCAGTTGTAGTGTGTGAATGATGTATGGAGAAATAGGAGTGTCATTTATTCTATTACTAGGAGGAGTGGATTATCACAGAATGAATAACACTGAATTAAGCACGTTTGCTCTCATCAAGGTCATCTATAACATTCTCCAGTTTCTATGTGTATTGGTCTCATGGGAGTTTGAAGAATAGAAACTGACATAAGATTAAAATGGGGGAATTTTTTTTTATGAGTAATCACCTTTAAGATTTATGTTGAATAATCATAATTTTATATATATCTTTATCTAAAATAGTGTAGGTTCTTTTTGTTTTTGTTTTTTTGTTTTTTGTCTTTTATGAAATACTGTTTTAATAAACAGAAATCTTGAACTAAGGGACAGTACAGTTAATATATTCATTGTTTGTCAAATCCAGACTATATTAATATATTATTGTCATAATCTTGAGTTAGAGTGAACTTAGAGAGAATGTTGGCATTGTACGCTTTTCCTTTCTTTACAGGAGCTTCACACATCTTGGTGCTGGTTTAAGTGTAGGGCTGAGTGGTCTGGCCTCAGGATTTGCCATCGGAATCGTGGGCGATGCCGGCGTCAGAGGAACAGCACAACAACCCAGGTTATATGTGGGAATGATCCTTATACTTATTTTCGCTGAAGTGTTGGGACTTTACGGACTCATCGTAGCGTTGCTATTGGCAACACGTCAAGGATAATCATTCCAGGAGGGGAGGAGAGAGACTGATATTTGTATGCTGCGATAGGAGGAACAAATGACAGATATAAACTACACATAGTACCATACATCCCTTCCGATCTTCAAAACTTTCGTTCAAACCCAAGAGCCAAGGTCATGGACCTCACTCTAGGACTTAATAGAGAACAAGTCATTTATTTATCACTGTTATTCATTGTTACCATAGTTACTATATATATATATATTGTGATAGGTTCCATCAGAGTCTTATGGTTTGTTCAGTATGTCATCCAGATCTGACCTGGATACAGGACATTCTGTGCAATCTGTCGTTCACTGATGATCGGGTAGAATCTGAGATTGGCCAATAGTGCGTGTATGTTTTTCGTTAGTACATGTACAGTATAAATGTCCACACAATTGTCATAGGATTTTTTTTTTTTTTGACTGGATGTGCTTCTGTTGATCGGACATACATGATTTTTTGTTTCTTTTCCCCACACAGCCTTTTAAAAGTTTGCTATCTTCTCGCTTTGGAATGTGGCTGAAAAGTTTTGGAAATGTTGTAATTTCTGTCATACTTGACTTTTAAGGTAAACTTATTCAGATCAAGCCCATTGCTTCATTCCTTTCACATGATTACTTTACCAAACTCAAGGATTTGAACTTCTGATATTGAACTAGTACAAAATGTATATTAATCATTCCTGTATTTTCTATTTCACGATTTTCTAGTCAAAATAAGAAGTACAAAAATTACACCCCCATCCATTAGAAAATATTTCATTCGATAATAATCTTGTATTCATACCAGTTACAATGTTTCTTTCATCAGTAATTTGTAGAATAGATAAATTGCTCATCTATTAATGTGTTGCTATGACAATATCCATGTCCATTGATAGTTGCCATGACAATAAAATCCACATTCATCAGTGGTTGCTATGGTATATTATTACTTGCTTAGGGGCAGGACATGTTGTCATAGCAACACATAGTATCGCCCAATAATCGAGAGATATATTTCTGTACAGTTTAGCTTTGGCATTTGTGATCTTATAAATGATTCAATATGTGATTTGATATTTGGTGAAAAAAAAAAAACATCAAGCACGACCAAAAGATAGCATTTTGTTGCAAGGGTAACCAACATGTAATACAAGAGGTTTGTTCAGCAGACTTGTAGTTAATAAAATGACTGGAATGTATTGTCTCATAACCTAAAGTATTGCATACCGGGTATATACAAACACAGGTTCTTTGCCGGAAAACTCCTTATAGAGTGGTGGATGTGGGACTGGATGTGTTCTTGCTGATTACATCAAAATACAATATTATTGTCAATCAAGTGTGGATTTGTGTAATTCTGAATTCCATTATTTAACATGTGTTTAATTTGTGTACACATGTGTATACGTAATATTATGTACTGATTTGTAGAGGCATGTTACAGTGATGTGCATTTTGCAATAAAATTTCTTGATTAAAGGTAATGGATTATATAAATCTTATCAGTTGGTTGGGTGGTTGACTCGACTGTGAAGTGGTGGAGAATACATGAGAATGTACCTGTATATTCATCAACATTTTGGTGGGTACATTGACGACAGACCGTCAGAGCCACCCTAGCTCAGTGTCAGTGACATGCTTCATTTTGGGCGGAAAGAGTCCAGGTTAGAGCCTTGCTGGTCTTTGAAATGAGACAGTAAAGAGCAAGTTCATTTGTCAAAGTAGACATTCTCCAAGTCAGTATGATTAGAACACCAAAATCCAAATGAAGATAATGGCCAAAACATTCCGAGGAAGACATGGGTGATAAACCTGATGTTTATCATAGACCATAACGCAACTTTGCTGAATCATTTTTTCAACACCAGCTAAATGAGTCCTAAAATTGCCAAAATTCATTGAGAAATCCGACAATGATTGATCCCTTTTCTTCTTTATCAGATTCTTTGTATAAAGTGACAATTAATCCCCAGACTCGTCCCCCAACACTTGTAGGACATGTGACCAATCAGACTTCGAGAACAGGCTTGAAAAAATCATGAACGACTTCCAGGGGATTTCTTGCATAGGTTTTTATTTCTGCCTTTATGCAACGTAAACCAAAAAACAAATCGGTCTGCACTACATGCCCTGATAGGAGATCGAACCCAAACTTGAGAAAGATGAGAGCTGAGTGTAAACTGTATAACAACATGTATCAGGCATGGCTTTGACCTCCATTCCAACTTGCTAACCCCTTGCTTGTTCCCAAAAAATATCTTCATTGCTGATGTATGAAATAGAGAAGGCTCGGTTTTCATTTTATTATTCAGTATCTTCACACAAGATATAAAACAAAAGACGTACTTGACACATCTCTATACATAAACAAAATACATGGGCACATGACATTTGTAATTTGATCCTAGAACATGCACAGTTTGATGAAAGTACACAACAAGTGGTGTTACATTCTTTGTATTTATCTGTTTTACTTGTACCCTTACCAGAATAGGTAATCTTGCATACACTGTTATCTGTGATTTATCATTTACTGTGGTGAGCAGTATGAAGCGTTGGCTATTAACCAAAGGAGATAGCTGATCACTCAAGGCTTGCAGCCTTGATAGCATGTATTTAAATAATATTCTACGAAAGGGCAAGGGCAAACAACGTTGATAATCGTTTTTTCTGGATAGAAAATATTTCACAATGTTAGATACCACAGGTATCTGAAACTCAAATGTCCTTATAGGGACAATTATAGGAGGGTTTAAAAGGGTAAAATGAAAAAAAAATTTCTGTAGGAGAATTTGCCAATATAAAAAGAGATATTTGAGCGTTAGAAACCTGTGTTAAATACCAAGGTTTTTGTGAAGTGATTAACAAAACTTTGCATCACCTGGCAACAAGACTATACAATTTCTACTTCATTCTGTTAATCATTCACCCACATATTTTTTGTTAACTTGAACACTCGTAACTCGAATTTTATATTAACTCGAACTAATTCTGAAGTCCCGATTCTAATTTCTTGATGTATTTAGATAAACATTCCTAATTTGAACTTTGCTAAACTTGAACTGTTCTTCATGGTCCCTTCAAGTTTCAGTTATGGAGAGAAGACGGTATATGGTGAAGTTAATATGATTACTGTGTTGTACCAAAAGATACTTCACAACTTTTGGGACTTCATGAAATTGATGAACGTGTACATGAAAAAAAAAAACCCAGAAAACATACGAATATAAAGCAGATGATTTAACAACCACTCCTGGCATTGTTCATTCTTTGCATAACATATATAAATAATATAAAACAAAATCTCAAATCTCTAGGCTACTGAAATGTACCATATTTTGCTAGTCCTGAAGATAACTATTTGAATAATATTTGAAGGAAAATGCAGATGATAAAGTAACTTTGGAAAATTCTCCTAGTACCATTACATGGGCTTTCCTGCACTGAAAAGTTTGTAACAGACGGAAGATAAAATCTTAGAATCGAGATCATCTGCAAGTTATTGTATTTTTCAAATATGACACCAACTCTACCGGTACTGTGGTCAATGTTTATCAAGAGCTTTATCTAGTAAGTCGTTCAGCCTGCCGATCACCGTGCGAGGGTCGTCCACCAATCCTGCATTCACCAGCGCATTGTCAAAGAGCTGTTACAAAAAAGGGAGAAAAACCATTTAATGAAAAGGCTCTGGCATTTACAGTTAAAATATGTAAAAAAAATACTATAAGCAAAACTCTGCCGATCAATGAACTTGTCATATCAATGCTATAGCTCATAGGAATCTATAATCCATGCAAACTCTACAACAGAGTATGGGTTCCCAGATTGATGGATTTTTGTTTAACGTCACGCCACAAATATTTCACGTATAAGGTGGCGGCATCTGCCTGATGCGGGGCATACAAATTTTGACCTTTGTAACGGACCCACCAGAAGCAGTGAGGGATCTTTAACGTGCCATGCATACCACGACACGGGGCCTCATCTGAAAGGCAGGACATCGGCATGACCACAGTGGGACTCGAACCCCAGCCTTCCGATCAGGAGGTGAGTGATACTGTTAGGCCACGCCGGCTTAGGGGTGACCAGACAAACCTCCTGTTGTCCTGCAATGTGGACAGCTTTAGTTCTATCTATAACAGTATTGGTATTGTTTGTCATTTAATGATTTGTTTTACATTTATTATCTTTCCCCAAAATAATTACCAACTGAAACCGAAACATCTACAACCTGTAACCGAAACATTTACCACCTGAAACATGACATGTTGTAGAGTTTGCATGGATCATAGATTCCTATGAGCTTTGATATGGTATCCTATGAGCTTTGATATGGTATCCTATGAGCTTTGATATGGTACCCTGAACTTCCTAGTCTTACTGATGAAATACAATCTATGTGACATACACACTGTTTAAGGAGCATATACATGTAGATGCTCTATACAGTTATACTTTTGGGAGCAAATTATCACTAATGCTAGTGGATTCTGAGAGAAGTCAACATGAGGGACTTAAAAGTAAAAAAATTATGAAATTACTATGATTCGAAAGCAGTCCTCTATGTACTTCTTATGAGGACATTTCTGCATCTTAAAGATTTCTTGATTTTCAATTTTCTCGATTTCAATTTTCATTATTCCAGGCGAAAAGAAAGCAACAGCATAAGAGAACACATTACCTGTTCTGCTACTAAAATTGCCAGTTCTGGGTTGTTGCCCTTTAATTTGCTTAATTTGTGGATAAGTGGATGTCTGCAAAAGAAAAAAATAAAAATGCATGTACAATACATGTCTACATGGAAAAATAAGGGCATAACGCGTATTATTTACCAGTGTCCTACAGTTTTTAAAAATCCATTCCCGAGGGGTAAATTACTAATGAAAATCACTTTACCAAACTAAAATTTACATTACCAAATTAATAATGGCAACATCTCTCCAGATTTTAAAGAAAGACAGAAAGATTCATGTATGCCCGTTTAGTGTATCTGATTGAAATTCACTTTTTGGGGGTTTTTTTTCCCAAAGCTTTAACTCTAAAAATGATATTTAAGAATTTACTGTGAACTGGTTTAGTTTTTCTGTTAATGTGGATCAGTCTGCTGCAGTTTCATTTAAATTAATTTCATGTTAACTTCAAATTTTCTGAAATGTTAATATTTTCTTAAAGTGTACCAACAATGCGAAGTCATAAAATCATTGTAGATAGAAATGGTGATAATAAATTCATTGCAAAAAATCCGGTGTCAAAATACCCCCTAATAGTTGAGATACAGCCGATTTTGTGTCTGAAGCTAATTAAGCACACCTGTGGTTTTACTTGACCAGCAGGCAATCGGCTGTTTCCGTGCGTGACGTCAGAAGATGAACGCAGTCGAAAGCTATTAATGAAAAGAAAAGAGGCATACAAGATTTTCTGGAGGTTTAAAAAGAAATATGGCAAAAAGGGACAGAGGAGGTACTATAAAGGTACTGGAAAACGATCTGTAGCTGCCAATTGTGGAAACACCGACAAAACGGCGTTTCTATACACGAATTCCACTGTATAACGGATCCATACCAGAGAAAACGCTGGATCAACTTCAAGAGTAAAAATTGGTATGGGCCTTCGAAATATTCAGTTTTATGTTCAGATCATTTACTTTGCATTGTTACCCATTTAAATTTCGATTTGAGAAAACTCAAACAGGGAATTGGCTAAAGCACGTTCGCTTGAATAAGGGGGCATGTCCATCAATCCATGCTATTCAGCCATCTTAAAAGGAACTCGGGCCAGGTTCAAGCGGTTTACAAAATACAACACATTAAGAAAATGCTTTATTACTGTGGTCGCCACCTAAAAAAATGAAGAGAGCATACGCTAAAAGAGAAACAGAGTGAGTGCTTGATTTTTTCATAATTCATATTAATCTCTTTTCAATTCAATTACATTTTCCCCTTTTTTTATTTTAAAGTTTGCATCAGAGTTTTTAGCTAAGCAACAATGTTGTTACTAGATACATAGAAGAAGTGCTATGAAAGTTGAGGAATTTATAAATATATAAATATATATTAATTTTTAAATAAAAGAAAAGAAAGATGCAGTGAATATTTGTATTAATGTTTAGAGTATAAGAGGTAAAACATTTAATTTTGAGTTTATTGTAATTAAGATAATTGCTGAACACGAAGAATAGGTATAGCCAAATGAAAGTGGTAGTGATTTGGATATAGGTTTGAATCAGAATTAGACCCATTCAGATCAGATAAAAAGATAATAAATCGGCCTGTATTTTACATTTATCTAAAATTGAAACACATATGCATCTCTGCCCGAAATAGACATTAAGTATATGATCATTTGAAATATAAATTAGACACAATTTTTCTCTCATTTATAAGTGCTACTTGATCATATATCCATATCGTCAAATATTAGGACAATACTATTTTCATGCCAGGTTAATATAAGAAGGAAAACAAAGTCAAGTCAAGGAAATGCCAAGTCAAATACAATGATTATTATTTTTTACCATGAGAATCATACCTTTATCAGTGGCATATTTAGGAGGGGTCCCCCCCCCCCCAACCCCCCTTTTCGCCCACATATTTACAAGTAAAAATCAAGAGTTGGCAAAAAAAATAATGGCTGAGTAGTTTGGCTAATACATATCCCCCCCCCCCTTTTCTTTTGCGGAAATTCTGGATCCGCCACTGTTTATAATGATTATTTGTCATAATCTGTCTATATAATTCTTCTCTAACTCTTAGTCTTATTGTACGTAGAGTAGATATTTCTTTATTTCTAAGTCCGAAGTTCTGTTTTGACATTGTGTAATTTTATACAACTGAAAGTTCTGTTTAAGAAATACTAAATAAACGTAAATATAACTTCTTCGTCTGATGAATCGGATACATTAGAATCGTACTGTATGGTTCAAATAAATACAGTACAGAACCAAATTTTCTGAATTGTCTATATTTTCGTCTTCGGTATCTTTATAATCAAATTCATAATCACTAAATGCATCGATCTCGTAATCTGTCAATTCACGCGATAAAAGAGATGTTTCGCTGTGACCAGATATTATTGCAATGTTTCTATTGCCTATCTGCTGTGTGTTCAATGTCTGACGTCACACAGCACCAGATGTTAACTGACCGGAAATGCGTCTAAGAATCATCGGAGATATTCGTGCCCAGGTGCAAATCACAACTTTAACTCGCGATTACTTGATACTGAAGCATTGTAACTTAGTTATCAAGTGTTGATTACGTAATTTATGAATATTTACGTATAATATATAAAAATCGTTTGGCATTGTTGGTACACTTTAAATAAAAATCTTGTACATATTTTGTTTAGACTTTGTGAATAATCGAAATTAATATGAATCCCAATGAAATAAGGTTTCCAGAAATATTTGTCTTCCCAGATCTATTTTACTTCAATAAAATCTTCTTACGTAGGATTAATTTCCAGGGTTGGCTGCAGAAGTCTGAATCTCTCTTCAGGAGTTCTTTCTGCCAGGGTCGTTCGTAAGAAATGACGAGCAGATGCCATTTCCTGTACTGTGATGATACAGGGATGTGAGGACAAACGTCTGGTTACCTGCAATTATAGATCAAGTTATTAAACAGATACCAAAAATTACAAAAAAAAATAATAATGGTAGTATTTGCAGTATTGACCCATTTAATTATGATCAGGGAGTAAATTTAAACCCTTAATAATGTCAATATCACAAGAAATTAAGAATGAGCTTTGTCGTCTGACTTGTATACTATGAGCTAGAAAAGATGTTGAACGTTAGCAACCTTATGACGTCATGAAAATGTTTCATTGTTCTTTACGTCATTTTTGTGGGAATAGGTTTTATTTCTTCCATTAACATTAGGACCGCAGTTAATGGCGGTGAAGTTCATTGCTTCTTAAGTGAATTAAAAAGAATAAATACAATGTAAAATGGCATTTTTTAGTTATAATTCTTATAGTACCTGGAGTAGTGTATGATAACACTAGTCGTCCACAAAGTCTATGAAGTGATACACTTACTTTCACTTTTTTGACCTTGCTTATCAGTATTCCTTGCAGCCAATCTCTTAATGCATTTGCGTCATCCTGAGTCAAACTCTTCTCATCTGAAAGTATTTAGCAGATATTTGTTTATAATGATTAAAATGCATGGCTTGAGGTAAATGTTATATCTTGTTCATTGTTTTCTGTAATTTTTTTTTTACATCGTGGTGGCTTAATTAGTACATGTTCGAACTTCTGCTGGCTAGTGCTCTCTCTACTGGCGAAGGACTAATCCTCGGCTAAGACCAGTTACCAGCTACTACGTTATTAAGGGTATTCAAAATGTGAATTTACAAAATTTTTATATGTAATATTTAGTATCCTATGTATTGCAGACAATCACGTGAAAAAATCTCATAAATTCACGTTTCAAAAGCCGAAATAACTTAGTAGCCGGTCAGTTGTCTTAGCCGGCCACTGGGATACTACCAGTATAGGTATACTGGATCTTTTATTATGACACACCTATATGACGCTACACCAGATTCCTATAGTATTACGTCGGTGAATGATCATGGTCCAAGTGTAACTCAAACCTGCGACATGCTCATGGTGAGTCTAAACTATAAACATAAATTATTTTACAAAAAGGAAACAACGAAGAATTATCGAAGCGTTAACCACATCTCGAAGTCCATGAACTAAAAGGATATTGTGTATAGTATCATATTCAGAAAAATGTGGACCCCAATTTAAATTGCAGCAAGACTAGGTGTCTGGAATATATATTTATGTGTAGATAGAGCTACTAACTGTGAGAAAATTCTACATTTTAGCAACTTATATATCCATTTAATCTGTTATTACTGGGCTGAAACTTTACTTTGTTTGTGTTTACTCGTCTTTAATTAATACAAGAGGCCCAATAGGACTGATCACTCATATGGGTCTCTTCAGCAATTTCTAAATATTGAACAAAAAATTTTTGGAACTAACACACAACGATTAATGCTGCATACAGAATCTTTGGAATTTCACAAAAGAATTGCTAGAGAGGATGTTGTATGAAGAATTCTTGATTAAATATGACCTTTAATAGTCTTTCAAATTTATGCTAATTTCCAGCCCTGGATACGAATACTTACCGGTGGAATCTACATGATCTACGTCTTCCGTTTCCTGTATCTCGTTTTCGATAGACTTGAAATTCTTTTTATCAAACTGGCCAGTGTTCATCAATACAATCTCATCATATGGCTCGTACAAGAAAAGTACTTCTATATTTTCTTTATCCAAGGCTTCAAGGTATGGAGACCTTTCTGCCAGTTCTCGACTTCAAAACACAAAATAAATGAAATTACATCGAACAAAGCAGGGTTAATTTGTTTTTGTATAAATATGGCTAATTTCAGCATCAACATCATTTCAATAATAGGAAATCTATCTGGTTCATGGATTCAAAATATTTGACCTTGGCAACAAATCAATGTAAGGCAGAGAGAGGTCTTTTTCACATCAAAGTATACCGAGACACAGACCCTGATACAGACCAAGATACAGACCGAGATATCTAATATCTCATCCAAGGCTCACAAATAAAAGTAGAGGATGGAAAGTTTCTTTCCGAAAGCTGGGACGGAAATTCAGTGCAAAAACCATTAGCGCTACATGCAGGCGTACACTTCTGTAAATCCATTTAAGTGTGGATACTTAAGTGAAAAAGTTTCATGTATCAACATCTTCGAAGGTGTGTCTTACACTGCAGTTATAGCATCCAGGAACAATTCTTTCTCAACCTAAGTGTTTTATCTACATTAGAATAAACAGAAATATCCTAAAAACAGACTATGTATGTATTAATCATGAGGAAAACTTAAGTGAGGTTATTTATATACTGAAGCCGCCATGACTCAGTGGATTAAGTGCTCAGCTCATGACCGAAAGGTCCTGGGTTTGACTCCAGCCGTGTGCACATTAGAATATTGTCTTTCAGATTACACAATAAAGACCGAGGTCTTGTGTCGCGGTACACGTAGGTGTGGCACGTAATAGATCCTTCACTGCTTTGGGTTGGTTTGCTGTAAGGGATAAATTTCTATGCGATGCATCACCATATACATGACAAAATTGTGGAGTGACATAAAACAATAATCAATCATTTATGTACTGACCTTGGTGAACTAAGATAGTAGATGTTCCTGGAGCCAGCCTTCATTCTGGAGGTGTAGTCATCCAGGGAAATCTTCTCACCTGCTGGCATCTTGGAAGATTCAAACCTTAACAGTCTGGCTATTTCTTCCTGTTTTACATGAAAAATGAACTCAGTGTAATATAGAGAAGTATACTGAAGAAACCTTGGTATTATATTTTTGATGCACTTTAGGAAAAAGATTCAAATATTTTATACCTCAATTTAACAAATTTCGTGAACGTTTTTTTTATAAGTAATAGGGTTGGTAAGTCTTGCGAGGATATCCTGTCATGGATTTTCTTCTTGTCTATCAATAATTTATGTTTGCAGGAAGTAAAAGTTGCTTATTAATGTTTTCACTCGAATGAGTTTAATTATAATTTTTAATTCAGAAGGTGATCAAATGTTAATTTGTTTGATACGTCAGCAAGTATGAAACACATTTACACTTCTTAAAGTACCATGAAGTGCATATTGGTCAATCACGATACGAGTACTTTGAATTTCAAGTAAATTTCATTTCAATATTGACGAGGTAGGTCGTATTTCTTTGTTTATTTCTACAAAATTATGTTCATATATATGTTTGAGTATCCCCCAGCTATTCGTTTATAGCCTTGTGTGTATATCAAAACAATTACTAAAACTGCTTTTGTGAACTTGTTATGATCTAATGTTTTCTTTTTTTATGTTTTTTTGTATTGAGAGTTTGCTCTTAAACCAGAAACAATAATTAACTAAGGAATTTAAAAAACGGTCTAGGAAACAAGAGGCCCAAGTGGGCCTATATCGCTCACCTGAGTACCTATATTATCAGTCATGCATGAAGGAAGAATTCATTTATTTTTGCATTAATGTGACTAAGTCAACACAGATGTTGAAAATATGTCAAATTTTATTTCAGGCTAGAATAAAAAACAACACTTTTTTGCACATCCATTCAGGTGATTTTGATATTAAGCATTTCCTTTATCTCTGCAAGAAGTCATTCAGGGCAACAAGTTAGTCATTTTCTTTAGGTGGGGCCTTTTGTTGACTGATTTCAAGTCTGGGTCATGAACAACAATTCTTTCAAATATTGTCCAGATCTAACTTAAAATGGCCTAATTTCATATGTTGAGTGTTGAGAAACATCTAAAAACTTATTTAGATGTGTAAAGAAATGAAAAAAAAATTTTGACCACAGCTGGATTTGAACCGCTACTCTCCATATTTCAATTACCAAGTGGTATATGTACTATTGTGAGAACTGCTTTTTAGACATGGTGGCATTATCTGTTAACCAATTTGGATGAAATTTACCAAATTGATAGAGGACTTTTAGTACTTCATGTATTCCATGTTTCATTAAAATCTTTCATGTGGTATAACAGCAGAAGTGAAAAATGTGATTGAATTGTTCCTATACACCCTCATTTGGAAGTCTTAAAAAATTCATAGAAAATCCAAAAATTGAGATATTGACAAAATTCTTTCAAAGTAACAATCCTTACCATAATAATGATCACAATAGTCCATAAGAAATCATCATTATCAATTAACTAGGAAATATGACACTTTTTTCTGCATTGAATCACCAAGTCCAAAGAAATGTCGAAAAAAAATTCTAAAATTTGATTTTGGAAGGGAACCAAAATGACAATACATCTTCACTCATCCCTCTAGATCATTTCTATGCATTCTGTTTGTCTCTGTATACAGCCCGTATGAAAAAGAATATTGTTAAACGAGGGAACTCTTTTGTGACCTACTCTTGACTATGGTGGCGCCACCTGTAAAGAGGTCTGGACGAAAACAACAGAATTTGAAGAGGATCATAAGTGACTTATTTCTACCAAGATTTATTAAAATCCTTCAAACAGTTTTGTAGAAAAAGTTGAAAATGTGAAAAATGGCCAACCCCTCCTTTTTTTTTTTGGAAGTCTTAAACGTAAAATTCCTAATTTCATATGTTGAGTGTTGAGAAACATCTAAAAACTTATTTAGATGTGTAAAAAAAAAAAAAAATTTTTTGACCACAGCTGGATTTGAACCGCTACTCTCCATATTTCAATTACCAAGTGGTATATGTACCATTGTGAGACCTACTTTTAGACATGGTGGCATTATCTGTTAACCAATTTGGATGATCCGCACAAAAAACAAAATCTTTGAAAAGGACTATGAGTACTTGCATCCTACCCAGTTTTATCACAATCCTTCAAGTTGTTCTGTAGATCAAGTTGAAGATATGAAAAATTGTCCCCCCCCCCCCTTTTCTTGGAAGTCTTAAAAAATTCATAAAAAATTCAAAAATCGAGATATTGAAAAAATTCCTTCACACCAGCATTCCTTACCATAGAAATGATTAAATGAAACCAAATGAATGCATCAATGTTTACTAAAAGAAAATAATAACTCTTTAATGCATTAAAATAACAAAGTCCAAAATAAAAATGAAAAAACGTCAAAAATTTGATTTCGGAATGGAACCAAAAATATCAACACTTCTTCCCATATGCCTCTATCTCATTCCTATGCAGTCGGTTTGTCGCTGTATGCACCCGATCTGAATAAGAAGTTTGTCAAAGGAGGGTACCCTCTGTGACCTACTTTTGTCTGTGGTGGTGCCACCTGTTCATGGATCCTGACAAAGCTGACCACATTTGTCGGGGACCTTGAGTATTTGATGCATGCCAAGTTTCATTGAATTCCAGCAAGTGGTTCCGAAGAAAAAGTTCAAAATGTGAAATGTTTACACCAATTATCCCACCCCCCCTTTTTCTTGAAAGTCTTAAAAAATTCATAAAAAATCCAAAACATAAAATATTGAAAAATTTTCTTCGCAGTAGTATTTCTTACCATCAAAATGATCAAATTAAACCAAATTAATGCATCAATGTTTACTAAAAGAAAAAAATACCTCTTTTCTGCATTAAAATTACCAAGTACTAAAAAACGTCAAAAAAAACGTCAAAAATTTGATTTCGGAATGGAACCAAAAATAACAACACTTCTTCACACATCCCTCTAGATCTTTCCTATGCATTTGGTTTGTCTCTGTATGCCCCCGGTCTGAAGAAGAAGTTTGTCAAAGGAGGGTACCCTCTTTGACCTACTTTTGCCTGTGGTGGCGCCACCTATTGATGAATCTGGACGAAAAACAACAACACTTGTAGGGGACCATGAGTACTACAAGCTTATCAAGTTTCATCAAATTCTGTTCAGTGGTTCTGGAGAAGAAGTCGAAAATGTGAAAAGTTAACGACGGACGACGGACGGCGATTGATCACAATAGCTCACTTGAGCCTTTGGCTCAGGTGAGCTAAAAAGTCATGCAAAATCTAAAGGATGGACATGCCGTCAAGAAATAGTTTTGTCCAAATCGAACATTAAAATATCCCAGACCTCATAAAATTCACTCGCCTAAAAGTTTGGGCTATTATGTATATATATGTATATCAGAATTGGTTAACAGAGTTAGTCAATCATTTATATAATGCTCGTGAATGGATGAAGATTCAGTGGCCCAAGATTATGACCATGAGAGATGACCTAACCCTTTGACTGTGGTCAGGACAGGTGACGAGACCCTCTCTGAAGAATGCGCCATAAGCACTGTAAAACTCCATATATTTATTGATGTCTTTCTTAGCTTGGTCTTGTAGGAATCTAACAATTCGGCTTGTCAGTACATTACGTAGTTTTCTGAAATAAACAATATATAAAATGACCATTTGCTCGATGGAATTTCACATCTCATAGTTTGGATTACTGGAGATCAGGTTAAAGGAGCATAGCTGTATATGTAAAATATGAGTACATTTGACCTGGTTTAGTTTCTTTTACCTGATTAAGTTACTGTCTTGGAGTAGTTCTCGACTCAGATTCAGGGGAATGTCTTCACTGTCCACAACACCTGAAAAAAAAAACAATGAAGACCAATACATTAATGAAAATACACCTATCCCATGACATAAATATGTATATTATACATATATTTTTGTCTGGTTAGTACTGTGGAAAGTAGGTTTATACATCTCTGTTGGTGCAGCAGAGGGGTCTGGGTTCGAATCCCGGACTAGCTATAAATTTTCTGCTCTTTAAAAACAATTTCCTTACCTTTAATGAATCTTAACCATTTAGGCAGCACATTATCTGCTTTCTGAAGTACCATGACCTTTCGACTGTACAGGGTAACGTTAACTTCCGTCTCTCGACTCATCTCGTACATTGCTAAAAATAAACATCAATGATAGATTACTTTAGAAAATATACATAGAAATACCATTTGCATTAAAATGAATTTTACAATTAAAATCTTGCACGATTCAATGCATTAGTGATAAAAAGAAACATATACAGATATATACATATATAAAGTCTTATACTCATAAAAAGCAGAAAAGAATATGTTTTTTGAAAAAATACTTCCATATGCATGTTAGGAAGTCTAACATATAGCAATCATATCATTAGGAGATGATGCCGACTCCTTGGAAGGCCTACATGCCAAATGCTTCTGTGCCATTTCGGCACCATCTCCTTAACATGAGTTACTAACCACATCTATACCGTTTATAGCAAAGCCACCGTCCTACCCTATACTGTTCAATGTTGTATAGCAACTCACCAATTTCTTATACTCACATGGTTTACTTTCAGGGATATAGAACAGAGCTCTGATATTGAGCGGAACGTCAACTTTATACTGCATGTGATAGCGGGGCTTGTCAAAAGCACCAGTGATAAATCTGTAAAACTCCTCGTGCATGTCACTGGTGATGTTCTTAGGTTCCATCATCCATAATGCCTAAAAATTCCCATAATACATGTATCAAAGTGAAAGTCTCAGTGAAGGATGTAAGGAAAGGTTGGGAGGGCAGTTTAAAGAGTGTCAGTGATTGAACTAAGGAGGAGGTTGGGAGGGCAGTTTAAAGAGTGTCAGTCAAGGATCTAAGGAGAAGTTGGGAGGGCAGTTTGCACAATGTCTGTGAAGGATCTAAAGAGAGGTGGGAGGGCAATTTAAAGAGTGTCAGTGATGGAACTAAGGAGATGTGAGAGGGCAGTTTAACCAGAGTCAGTGAAGGAACTAAGAAGAGGTGGGAGGACAATTCAAACAATTCCACAGCCAAATATTTACAACTAAAAATCTTTAATAACACATGGGTATTATTTTTATGTTCTGTTCACCTAAATTTCTTGTTGCAGCAAATATCTATTCAAAACATGTCCATGTTTTAACTTAAAGACCAATTCGGCTTAAGGCTGGACATACACTGTTATCAAAACTCAGTACTGGGCTCTAGTGATTTAATAAAAGTAGAAACATTCAAGACGCATGCAGGCTCTTACCTGAATCAGATTCGCCTTTTTACCATTCAAATAAATTGGAACACCAACAAAATTACTGTATTTCTTCACAACCTCTGAAACAATGACAAAATAACACAATGAAATGAAATGGCCTAAGAAGTTGGAAATAGTTTGAAATGCATGGCCGTAGGAACCGCAGGGGGAAAGGGCCTGGTCCCCCTACTTTTTTGGCTGATTATAGGTTGTTATCTAATTTACTAAATTGTTTTTATTAAATTATTCTTAACAGGCAATTGATTTGTAATCTTATAAGTTATATTGCAGCAGTATGTATAAATTTGTTCTTTTTTATCTTAACGTTAATACTACAAGTTATTTTCATGATGCAAAGATGAAAAGTGTTCAGGCTCTGCTAACATACATGTAGGTGCAATTTCCCGTTCCTCTTAGTGCCTCTAAGTTGAAATGACAGGCCCTGAAAACCATTTATTCATGTTTGGGAGGTGGAAATGAGTTTATTATTGACTGTCAGCATTGGCAGATTTTGAGGGAGGATTGCAACCTCCCCCAACCTTTTGTCGGACAATTTTAACAAAAAGGCCTTTTTCAAGGCTGCAGCACCCTTTCCCCGTCTTTCCAGACTCACTAATGGAAAACAGTAGTCATGGCAGGCTGCAACCCCTTCCCCCCTCCTTTTTTCAAAAATTTCTAGATCCACCTATGGTCAGTGTTTAGCTCTAAGCGATTCAAGCAAGACTCCTTGGCACAAAAAGGGGCTTAAACAGTGGTATCATATTGCAAATTTTGCTTTGAGTTATTAAGTTTGGTCCCTCCACTTTTGAATTGCTTGCTATGGGCCTGAAATGTATGCTACTTGTATTAGAACAACCGACTTATCTTACCTTTGATGACATCTTCTTTCGCATAGTCATAACAATCTCCTTTCAGATGTAGGACGATCTTTGTTCCTCTCTGAACATTTTCTGCTTCAGAAATATCATAAGTTCCAGTGCTGAAACATGAAACAAAAGACCAATTATCTAAAATTGCTTCATGAAGCTTGCATCAATATCAATGCATGTACTCGATTCAAAATTTGGTCTGCTACCTAATATGCATACTACAGACATTTTTAAGACAGTTATGTTACCAAATTTAGTTTGTGTCTAGAAATCGCAAGGTTACATGACAAAACTTATACATCCTATTTCATGGGAGTATCCTTACCCGTCTGTGGACCATTTATATGCTGAAGACCCAGGAGTCGCTGAACATGAATATACATCTACTCTGTCCGACACCATGAATGAGGAATAGAATCCCACTCCAAACTGACCAATGATTTTACTCCCGATGTCCCCTTGCTCCTTAGCTGCCGTCTCCAAAAAAGCCTATTTATAATAAAGAAAACTATCACCATCGCCTAATATTACCAAATATGGTATCGATAATAAAGCCATTGTGTGGCCTAGTGGTATTGCCTTAGACTCCTGATCAGGAGGTCGGGGTTCGAGTCCCGCTCTAGTCATGCCGGTGTACTGTCTTTCGGATGAGACAGTAAAAACCGAGACCCTGTGTCGTGGTATGCATGGCATGTTAAAGATCCAACATCAGATTGA
The DNA here is from genome assembly GCA_035048485.1 of Pteria penguin. Lineage (NCBI taxonomy): Eukaryota > Metazoa > Mollusca > Bivalvia > Pterioida > Pteriidae > Pteria > Pteria penguin. Next base: position 59,749,955 of record CM068585.1, on the reverse strand, counting down.
TCCCGTCACCATATACGTGAAATATTCGTGGTTTGACGTTTAACAAAAATCAATCAATCAATTAATCGATAATATTTCCCTGCCCTATACAAAGAGATGAGAGAATCTATTAATCATACTTCACAGCCTGGTGGTGTAAGGGCTGTATAAAGAAAAACATCAACGATCTTACCTTGGAGCCTGATCTAGCGATGGTCCCCAAGTTCTCGATCATTTCGTCTTTGGTCATGCCGATTCCTGTATCCTGTACAAATAAAACAGAAAGTAAAATGAAAATAAAATCATCTCCATGTAGATAATCACATTATTCATGTCATGACTGTAATCATTTGTAATTGGAACCTTTTCCACATTTTAAGAATTAGGTCATGAACACTGTTGTTTATATAGCATTGTTGCCGTATGCAGTGACGATGCCAAAACAGTTGTCAGCATCGAAGGTATAGTGCCTCCCATGCTGACAAGTATTCTGGCATAGTCACTGCAAACAGCAACAATATTGTTATTATTATTCTGACTGTTACTGCATGGCGAAAAAAAGACAAATCAATATTAGATTCAAAACAGTTAGTCTATATTAATAGAAAAATATCAAATTTCAATGTAATATACATGCTTGAATAACCTATGATTCAGATTGGCATCTATAAAACACATAAACATTCCCAGTCTTTCCGAAAACTATTTTACATCACTAGCCAGTAGGGCTAGTCCAGTGCAAACTTTTACTAGCCAAAGGAAAATTCTACTAGCCCAGACAAAGAGTCTTTAATCTTGATAAATTTCAATTTCATAATTCATTGTTGTACATGAAGTCATAATCATTATTACACTTGTCATTGCACTAAATTATGCGTATTGAAAAGCATGTCATTGACGTATCTGCAATTTGCAAGACTGAAACGATACACTACCCTCAGGATATGATACTTATGATAAGATATTAGCGATACGATGATTTTTATGGGTCCAATATTTCTTAAATTTAAAGAAAAACTTTAATTAAGGGAAAGTCAGATCCAGCTTTATCCATGCCCATTTATGTAATTTCATTAAAACGTCATTGGGATATGTACACTAACTTCTTTAAATCTGCGCACATCCATTATCTTATATAAGATAAAAGTAAATATATTATATGCATTCATGAATGCATTCACGAATAGATAAAGAAATTTTGTATATATAGTAAACCACAACACATTTTATCTTCTTAATTTCATTACCCATTTGAGTACAAGATTTCTGGTATTAATCACTTGCTTGGTCATTAGATAGATAATTTATCTGACTATACTGTAGAGAAAGTTTACAATATGTTTTGATTTCAGTTTTTAAAGTTCTATTTGCGTTTTGAGAGATTGTTTTTCTTTTTGTATTCAGAATTTCCTCTGATAAATTAAGCGGCAATAATTATGTAAAACTCTTTAATAAATACAGTTTTAAATCAAAAAAATAAATACAGTTTTAAATCAAATCAAAATGTTCCAAATAAAATTTAATATGCCATCACTGACAAAGAGTTTATGAAATCAAAGACATTCGCTCTTCTAAAAATGTACTTGATAGAGATAAAGAAGATTATTAAACAGTAGAGATTATAAAACGAAAGTCTCACAAGGCGTTCTTACAGCTGAATCGAACTAAAATTAATTCAGACAGTGATATCAAACACCGAATCAATAGAAAATATCGAGCTGAATCGAAATTGCGTTGAATCGTTTCAGTCCTACTAGCAATGCGTCGATATTTTAACTAGCCAGTCGGGCTATTTCAAAAGCAAATTCTACTAGCCCGAGGGACTTTTTGGTAGCCTCAGGCGTTGGGCTAGTGAGTTTTCGCTAAGACTGCAATCCTGATCACACCTTCATAATTGACAGATTTCATCAACGCTGTGTACCCTACCCCTGGCACGTGAAAATGGCATATGGTTATATTTATATTTTCAAATATGAATTCCAATGCTATACAAAGCTATATATTACTATGTGAATATAGCATTATATTCACTATCTATGGAGAGACTTACAGAAAGAATGATAATAAACACTATATACTTATGTGTTACTATTTCATCACAAACCTTTATTTTCAACAATTTGTGCCAAAATTTGATTCTACTTAAGTAAATCAGCATACATACAGTACACATACAGTACACATACAGTACACATAAGTAACTACAAATATTACGTAAAAGCTTTGGACTTCACCTGTATTGTAAAAGTTTTCTTGGTGTCATCTACAGCAACGTGGATCTCCAGTGGAATCTCTGGCGTGACACACTCACTGCCTTTCATCTGCTGAAGACGAAGCTTTTCTAGGGCATCGCTGGCATTGGAAATCAACTCTCGTATAAACACCTTAAACATGTATGTAAACTCTTCAAAATCTATTCAGTAAGAATTAAATTTTTCTTAAATCTATATATTATTCAGTTCTTACAAAAGTAAACACTAGTATTAGAAATCATTTCATATAAAACACCTGAAACATGCATGTAAACTTATAATTTATTCAGCAAGAGTTATCTTTCTTTAATCTATACAGTGTTCACTCTTGCAAAAGTAAATACAAGTAGCCTGTATTATTTATGTCTAAATTTTATTTGTTTGGCCTTTTTATCACATTTACACTATTACAGTCATGTGACAATGACACCTGCCTTATGTTTTACATAGAGATATCAACCTATGTGAACGACCTACCCTCAAAACATCACACCTGTGTAAAATTTGAAAGCAAAACCATCATATTATATCCTCTGGGTTGGACTTTGAAATGTAGATACATACCTCTTTCTCAGAGTACAGGGACTTTGCAACAATGTCCAACAATTGCCTGGTCTCTGCTTGAAATTCATGCTTGTCCGAAGGACCTTCAAAAAAAGTCAACAACTTTAAAAGAAAAATGTGGTAAGATATAAATATATACACATAAACAACATATCCCTTATAGACTTGCAAAGACATGAATCTAACTCAATTTGACAATTATATGGCAAAAATCCTCCCTATTGGAAATAAAATGAGAAAATAAAAGCAAACAAACAAACAAAAGAAAAAAAAACCCCAAAAAACAAAACAGACCCCTGCCCAAATTGCTAAAAAACAAAAATACATACAAGATGACATAAAAATACAATGTATCTGATTTCATTCCAATCAGGAGGCTTCATTCAGGCGGTTGATTGACAACAGATCAAAGAACTATTACCGAGTTTTCGATTTCCGTTTGAAATTCATAGTCTATGGACAGACACTGCCATTACAATAACTGAAATTCAATTATTACGAATCAGCATTTTACCTTTGGTTTGTTCAAAGAATTCCAATTCAGATTTCCTCTTTTCCTCTCTATATTTTACCTTTGGACCTCTCTATATCTTACCTTTGGACCTCTCTATATTTTACCTTTGGACCTCTCTATATCTTACCTTTGGACCTCTCTATATTTTACCTTTGGACCTCTCTATATCTTACTTTTGGACCTCTCTATATCTTACCTTTGGACCTCTCTATGTCTTACCTTTGGACCTCTCTATATCTTACCTTTGGACCTCTCTATATTTTACCTTTGGACCTCTCTATATTTTACCTTTGGACCTCTCTATATCTTACCTTTGGACCTCTCTATATCTTACCTTTGAACCTCTCTATATCTCACCTTTGGACCTCTCTATATCTTACCTTTGGACCTCTCTATATCTTACTTTTGGACCTCTCTATATCTTACCTTTGGACCTCTCTATATTTTACCTTTGGACCTCTCTGTATCTTACCTTTGGACCGCTCTATATTTTACCTTTGGACCTCTCTATATCTTACCTTTGGACCTCTCTATATCTTACCTTTGGACCTCTCTATATCTTACCTTTGGATCTCTCTATATCTTACCTTTGGACCTCTCTGTATCTTACCTTTGGACCTCTCTATATCTTACCTTTGGACTGCTCTATATCTTACCTTTGGACCTCTCTATATATCTTACCTTTGGACCTCTCTATATATCTTACCTTTGGACCTCTCTATATCTTACCTTTGGACCTCTCTGTATCTTACCTTTGGACCTCTCTATATCTTACCTTTGGACCTCTCTATATCTCACCTTTGGACCTCTCTGTTTCTTACCTTTGGACCTCTCTATATCTTACCTTTGGACCTCTCTATATCTTACCTTTGGACCTCTCTATATCTTACCTTTGGACCTCTCTGTATCTTACCTTTGGACCTCTCTATATTTTACCTTTGGACCTCTCTATGTCTTACCTTTGGACCTCTCTATATCTTACCTTTCGACCTCTTTATATCTTACCTTTGGACCTCTCTATATCTTACTTTTGGACCTCTCTATATTTTACCTTTGGACCTCTCTATATCTTACCTTTGGACCTCTCTATATTTTACCTTTGGACCTCTCTATATCTTACCTTTGGACCTCTCTGTATCTTACCTTTGGACCTCTCTATATCTTACCTTTGGACTGCTCTATATCTTACCTTTGGACCTCTCTATATCTTACCTTTGGACCTCTCTATATCTCACCTTTGGACCTCCCTATATCTTACCTTTGGACCTCTCTATATCTTACCTTTGGACCTCTCTGTATCTTACCTTTGGACCTCTCTACATCTTACCTTTGGACCTCTCTATATCTCACCTTTGGACCTCTCTATATCTTACCTTTGGACCTCTCTGTATCTTACCTTTGGACCTCTCTATATCTTACCTTTGGACCTCTCTATATCTTACCTTTGGACCTCTCTATATCTTACCTTTGGACCTCTCTATATCTTACTTTTGGACCTCTCTATATCTTACCTTTGGACCTCTCTATATCTTACCTTTGGACCTCTCTATATCTTACCTTTGGACCTCTCTATATCTCACCTTTAGACCTCTCTATATCTTACCTTTGGACCTCTCTGTATCTTACCTTTGGACCTCTCTATATTTTACCTTTGGACCTCTCTGTATCTTACCTTTGGACCTCTCTATATCTTACCTTTGGACCTCTCTATATCTTACCTTTGGACCTCTCTATATCTCACCTTTGGACTTCTCTATATCTTACCTTTGGACCTCTCTATATTTTACCTTTGGACCTCTCTATATTTTACCTTTGGACCTCTCTATATCTTACCTTTGGACCTCTCTATATTTTACCTTTGGACCTCTCTATATCTTACCTTTGGACCTCTCTATATGTTACCTTTGGACTATCTTACCTTTGGACCTCTCTATATCTCACCTTTGGACCTCTCTATATCTCACCTTTGGACCTCTCTATATTTTACCTTTGGACCTCTCTATATCTTACCTTTGGACCTCTCTATATCTCACCTTTGGACCTCTCTATATCTCACCTTTGGACCTCTCTATATTTTACCTTTGGACCTCTCTATATCTTACCTTTGGACCTCTCTATATTTTACCTTTGGACCTCTCTGTATTTCTCCTTTGGACCTCTCTATATCTTACCTTTGGACCTCTCTGTATCTTACCTTTGGACCTCTCTATATCTTACCTTTGGACCTCTCTATATCTTACCTTTGGACCTCTCTATATCTTACCTTTGGACCTCTCTATATCTTACTTTTGGACCTCTCTATATCTCACCTTTAGACCTCTCTATATCTTACCTTTGGACCTCTCTGTATCTTACCTTTGGACCTCTCTATATTTTACCTTTGGACCTCTCTGTATCTTACCTTTGGACCTCTCTATATCTTACCTTTGGACCTCTCTATATCTTACCTTTGGACCTCTCTATATCTCACCTTTGGACTTCTCTATATCTTACCTTTGGACCTCTCTATATTTTACCTTTGGACCTCTCTATATTTTACCTTTGGACCTCTCTATATCTTACCTTTGGACCTCTCTATATTTTACCTTTGGACCTCTCTATATGTTACCTTTGGACCTCTCTATATGTTACCTTTGGACTATCTTACCTTTGGACCTCTCTATATCTCACCTTTGGACCTCTCTATATCTCACCTTTGGACCTCTCTATATTTTACCTTTGGACCTCTCTATATCTTACCTTTGGACCTCTCTATATCTCACCTTTGGACCTCTCTATATCTCACCTTTGGACCTCTCTATATTTTACCTTTGGACCTCTCTATATCTTACCTTTGGACCTCTCTATATTTTACCTTTGGACCTCTCTGTATTTCTCCTTTGGACCTCTCTATATCTTACCTTTGGACCTCTCTATATCTTACCTTTGGACCTCTCTGTATTTTTGATAATGGTGTGATAGTCCTCGTCCTCTACTGCCTCTTCTGCACCAACATCTGTGTCTTTATTATCAAATGGTATTTCTTTTCCATCAGGTGTAATTATTCCTTTAAATTCTGCATCAACAGTTTCTCCACTTTCCTTCTTGTTCAGTTCCTCTTTGTCTTGTTGAATGAGGGTCATAGAAAATGCCCTGTGACTTGTGCGATGGTGACCTCCAGTCTTATACAGCAGAGCATACCTGTCTCCTATGACAACATATAGCAACGCATTATCTTTACCACAAATAGTGCCATGATGCAGTGAAAAATATTCTTATCAAATTTTTAAGAGAACGGAATAGTTCAACTGAAATGCACTTTGTAACTGAGAATGAATCAATTGCTGCTTGGAAGATCTATGAGTGTATATCAAATTTAAACAAAAACATGAGGCACTGGGCTTTTTTTTTTAGGCTTTTGAAGCCAGAGGTCAGGGCCGTTCAAACTGGGAATTTTGTGATATTTTTCTCAAAATTGTTAAAATTTCTTCTATCATTATACATGTATGTAACATTTTGTTATTTTTCTTAATGTTTAACAGGGCTATAGTTTCAATATCATTTGCTTTTTTGTTGTCATTTCCATAAGTTTCATTTTCGGAGACACAACAGAACCGTTTCAAATGAAGGAAAGAAACCTCCAGTGATCATTAGATTGGTAGTCTCTATCATACAAACGTTTGGCTTCTATAAACTATTGGGAGAGGAATGAAACCAAATGTCTGTATGACAAAGACCATCAGATCAACTGTAATCTAATTTTAGATTGAGTGCATGGATAGGAACATACTCGTATTGTCAATTTGTAATTTATGAATTCAATTTTATAAATAATTTTTGTAAAGTCTTTGAGTTGAGGTAGGGAATGAAATTTTTAGTCTGAAATGGGGAAAAAATAGCCCATTTTGGTGTTGGGAATCAGGGGCTGAATGTTGGCCCTCTACAGACCATAAAAAAGCCTTTGTTTGGGGTGACTTAACCTTGTGCAACTTAATCTGTCTCCCTGTAATCATGGTAAGGTTGACTTCTTTCCTTTTCATTCCTTGAGCGAAAAACAAAATTTTGAAAATAAAATGGGTTCAAACACAGTCTAGCGACTGACTACTGTTATGAAACCTCATGAACTACATCTTACATATCCAGAAACCATGATAATTTACAACCTTATGAATTACCTCTGATTGAGTCTTTTTGTTAAACAAAGTAATTTCACATTTGGTACGGTATCTAACATATTAAAACAATTATGTCATCAATTTCCTATAAAAACATCATAAGTGGATTATCATTTCCCGGAGTTCTGGTGAAGTTTCCATATATGTAGAACTTGTACCAATTTTTCTATGTCACATACCATCTCAAATGGGAAGTAACTCTATATACAGAAAGACAGGACATGTCCGGAATTCATTCTAAAACCTCAAGAAGTACATCTTATATTTCCGGAATTCATGAATAAACTGAGCACTTGTAAACTATGAATAAAGGTCACCGATATCAGTAATATCTTCATTCAATGACAACCTCTCCAGAAAAAGCATAAAACATTCTATTTCAATAAAAACCATTGACATAAACAATATTATATGTCTCCTGAATTCAGACACATACTCATACATAAACATCACTAAATTTCTGAAGATGAAATGTGAATAAAAAGTAACTGACGTAATTGAAGACTACATTTTGTATGAAATCATCCCCCCTTTTTCTAGTTTCATAAGATAACCTCGCATGTTCAATAGCACAAGTTATTCTATACCTTTAACATTATTTCTTAATTCTTTGGTCAGGAAGCTATACGTTCTGTGACTTTGTTTTGTGATGTTGCGTAAAAGGTGCCCTCGAAAAAGGCATGATCGTATGGAGGCCGCCATGTTTGATGTATAGAAGAATAGTAAATGATTAAACCGACAGCGATGTAAAAGTTACGGATTGTACTTGTTTGAAATACATGTATGTGTTATCACACGAGATTGCAGTTACCACAGCCAGTTGATTAAACTGAGAAACACATATAGGCATACATAAACAAAAGAAATATGATAGTAGGGATAATCAGAAGATCATTTAATTTTATAGACATGGAAGCCTTTTGCCCCCTTTTCAATGCTTTGGTTTGTCCACATTTGTAAACATTGTCATTATACAGTTTACCAGCAGTGTTTGCAGTCCACACAAGATGAAACACATAAATAGCATTGAAACTGCAGAACACAGAGCAACAAAAATGTTACAATGATGAGTAAACATGTCTTATGAAGAGCGATTTAAAAAGCTGTAATTAACAACACTTAGATTTAGGAGATTGAGTTGGATTGGGGGGGGGGGGGGGTCGAGGTTTTAAAGATTATCAACAGTATCTACGATACAGGAGCAACTAGCTCAATTAGAGGGAACTCAAAAAGATAACAAAGGTCAAGGCTAGACCTAAGAAGATATTATTTCACAAACCGTGTCGTCGACCTGTGAAACAGCATCCCAGATCCCCTGTATTACTAAAGAACATGAAAAAAAAAATTGAGAACTGCTTGGATAAACACTGACAAGAACATCCAATGATTTATGACTTTTATTTTGAATACACCGCGAGCTACACTAGATATATAAGCAGTAAACAGAGTGATATTGACCAAGATGATAAGCCAAATACAGAGGAACAGCCGAGTTCCTGCACGTGGTCAGGCGCCATAAACTGAGAAAATACTAAAGTCATGATTTCATATTCTTCTGTTCAAAAATGAATAAATACCTGGGATTTGAATTTTATTGATGTTTATACTTTCAATAAATAGAAATAAATCATTCTGCACGACAATATTTGAACTTTTGATAATGTAATAACTTAAAATGAAATACATGTGTAATTGACTTCAGTACTTTCTCATCTTATGGCGCACGTAGTTATAATGAAAAATTCAAGAACATTATATCCCCCCCCCCCCCCCCCATGAATATCTATCACCTGCTTTCATCTCTAATGGCTGGTTTTTGCAATAGCGAAATTTTTCGAATCTTGGCAGTGAGAAATTATTTTTCTACGTTTGTTTATATCATCTCCTGTCGCCCTATTTGTCTTTCGGATGAAACGCTCTAGACCAAGGCCTCGGTGCAACGATGCATGTTTGGCCAGCGCATATAAGATCCTGCTGTTCAGTGCGTTTTTGTACCTGACAGATGCCGCCACCATAAAACGCGAACTTTGCAGTACAAACAAACAAACTAAAGTAAAACATGCCACGTTCTTGCCTATCCCAAATAGATTAAAGGAAGAACGTTTGCAATGATCGTTACTCATCGCTTTGATGTGTATAAAATTTATTTGTTTGACATTTTTACGTATTTTGTATCTATATCACAGCTAATCTAACGTTCGGAAAAGTACACAATAATTTCCATGTACGTATGTGTTTGCCATTCCTTAAGTGATAATTACACATCGTGATGGGATGAAATTATATTTACATAAATAAACAAGTAAGAATTTCCATCTACCCCGCAACATCCGCATTAGAAGACCGTTCATACCGCCATCTATTGGCCCTCGCTGTACGTCATAAAACCTGACGTCAAAAATAAACGTAATCATACAACGGGCCACGAGGTGTGCATATTTTTGCCCAACGGAAACAAGCGATTAAAGGGAATGCGAGGTCGTGATGTATGGAGAGCCTGTAATGCTGTCAACTTTATGGCCTTTGGTGGTCAGTCGGCCGGACAAATTGTATATATACAGGTACATATATTGTAAATAACCATATTTATTATCATTATTTGTACAAAACGTGTAGTCGTAGGAATCTTTTAGCACGGTAAGTTGAAGGATGCTTATCTATGAGTGCTGATATCTCTCTATCTATGTATTTCATAATCTATATTTATTGGTTATAAGAATATATCTTTACTTGTTATAACAAAGATTATTGAAATTTGCACCTGGAATTTATGTTTGTTTGGATTACTGTACGGTTATCATAAGGTACGTACTTCTACTGAGATAATATAGACAGGTATCGTTCGTTGTAACCTGGGTATTGTTTTTATTTATATCATTCTATAATACGTGACTTGATTGAGTAAAAAAAAGTGTAGGGACAGCACTTGTAATTAACTAGAAAAAGGAAATTTCCAGAATTTTTTCTATGACAAAGTAAAAAATGATAGCTTTATGTAATTTTCTACGAAACCCCTTGTGCTCTATTTTTTTTTTTTTCGGAATGGAGAAGGGGACTCGTGTCCCCTTGTGCTACCCCCTGTTGATTATATAAATTATTAACTTTCATGATGATAAGAGCACACCTCTGGTTAAGAAGAATTGCCACGGTCATTTACTTCCGGGTAAGAGAAGCGCAACCGACCGTTGGTTTCCGGCGATGGTTAGGAAGGGTGGTAATTATTTGCATTTCATAACTGATAAATACCATATATTTCTGTACATTCTGGCTTCAGATATTTTGAAGGAATGTATTAGTTAGATTAACAAAATCAGATAAAAGCTCAATGTCAACGGAAACATATGTCATCCGACAAGACAACGAGGCCTACAGGCATCGAACTCGGATTCTGCGAGTCCAGCGCTCAGTCCTAGACGCAGTGACACGTTTTTGAAGTATTTCAGTGGTGGGACCTTAATAACTGTTTCAAGGAATAAGACACTCGGAGGATTGGCCACGTATGCATAATAGTTTGTACTTTGTCATGTTTTATATACATGTACTTCAATGATATGTGTATGTGTTTATTTCAAATGCCTTATTTTCACAGATGCTGACACAAATTTTCGTCTTGATTTGCTTTCTTGCCATATCCCTGTCTCAAGTCATCCCCGAACCAAGTAAGTCTGGATTTTGCAACAGGTTAGAATTAAATTCCATGTGTATTTAACGGGGTTGAGGTGATTCTATGACTAGTAATCACCTAGTGATCGGGGTATTTGCCATAAAGTCATTACAGACCAGTTTTGAAGAAACTCCCTTTCCTCGTCGGATTTTAACGGCACGGCTTCAACAGTTTTCTTGACAATCGTGCCGCTAAAGGCGGACCCCATCGTTTATCGTAAAAATTGTTGAATCTGCCCCAGTATATGTAGAAGCATGCGCGGATCCAGGATTTTTTCCCAAAAAAAGTAGGGGGGGGGGGATGGAGGGGGTAAATCTTTTGGCAAAAAAAAAAAAAAAAAAAAAAAAAAGAAAAAGAAAAAGAAAAGAAAAATATCGAAGACACCCAAGAACTCTTAAAACGATCGCATTCCAACTTTTTATCAATAAATTGTAGTATATATATTGCAAATTCCAGGGAATATGAGTATCATGTGTTATTAACAAGTTATATACAACATACACGATGTTAAGAGTGTGATGATTGATTGGACTGTGACGTGACCCATGTCGAGGTGAAAAGGGTCATAGGCGACGTCGTAGCTCGAATTGGTTCCTCCTCTTGTTGGATCCTGGGAGATGCCGGGGGGGGGCGTGTTAAAGTTGAACTTCCTTTTACCAAATAATAAATATTTTAAATATTTTCTTATTTTGGGGATTTGGATGCTGTATGCTCCCTTTTATGTTCAGAAAGAATGTAAATTAAAAAGAGAAGAGGCCAAAAGATCGATTCCAGAAAATGAAATAAATTTTCTTAATGTAAGAAGTGGCTGTCACTTGTAAAGTACCTTGCAAGTTTTAGCCATCTGCATTTCCTCTTTTAATTTTCCGAGATTTTTTTCTGTTCTGTTCTTTTTCTTTTTTTGGTCAAACATATATTTTATGCGTATTTTTGTTTTGTTTTTAGCTATTGGTTTGTTTGTTTTTGGGGTTGGGGGGGGGGGCTTGTTTGTTTGTTTTTGTTTTTTAATATTATCTTTGTTTTGTTTTGTATTGTTAAAGAATGTTACATAATAACCTTTTCTAAAACAATAGGTACAAGATGGTGCTCCTTCCCCTACCACCTCCGAGGACGATGGGTCATGATGCCACGTGACCGGTCAAACATCGATACTGGACATTACGTCCACGTAAGAGAGAACCACATACAGATCGATATCTTGGTCAATGAGGGGTCCGGAATGACCACCAAGTCCAGTGTGTTATACTGCAAAGAAGCTCCCGAGAACGAGTACCACTTCATGCTGTCGTAAGTATTGCTTCTCTGATAACATCTTTCCTAACAGTAAATAAATTAACAAACAAACAAAATAAATAAATAAATAAACAAACAAATAAATTATAAACAAATAAGAATTAAGTTATTAAATAATTAATTATGTCAATATAACAAAGCGGAATTAAAGACCGATAACTTCGGGGAAAAATAAAGGAAACAAATAAATAAAGCTGTTTACAATATCAAAATCCTTTTGAAAACCACCTTTCTATTATATTTGAATATGCACGTAGTTTCAAAATAGTAGAATTCTCTACATACTGAAATATGATTTTTGCTTCGTATGTCATGTTCATTCTTCAGAAAAACTATCAAAAATGTAAGACAAAATTCACGATTAACTTCTTAATATGATATGTATCTCCATACCTCCGTTCTTTTCATGTGTCTCTCTCTCTCTCTCTCTCTCTCTCTCTCTCTCTCTCTCTCTCTCTCTCTCTCTCTCTCTCTCTCTCTCTCTCTCTCCACATGTATACAAGGGACAGATTACTCTAGTGATATCGCACTAGACCTCAAATCTGAGGGACCGGGTTCGATTCCGACTGACAAATTTTAGGTGATATACCATCCCGATGTAGCTGTCATTGGGATGAGAAATTATAAAGCAAGGACCTATGTCACGGTATACGTGGACACGTGACAGTATAAACCAAGGCCATATGTCACGGTATACGTGGACACGTGACGGTATAAACCAAGGCCCTGCATCACGGTACACATTTGCACGTTAAAGATCCTTCACTGCTTCTTCCGCAACATAGGGACAAAATTATAAAGCAATGTACCAGCCAGGTGCCGCCACCGTATACGTGCAGTAATCTTAGAGTGGAGTTAAGCAATATCAACTCCACCTACAAATACAAGAAAGAAAGAAAGAGAGAAAAGAAAAGAAAAAAGGGTTTTTTATTTGGGAATTTATCCGTGAAAGAGTTATCTTCCCTGTCTAAGCGATGGAGTATTCTCGTAAATGTCTGCCATTATGAGTTATTAGAAAGGAAACAATGACATTGGACTAGTTATATATACTTTGGTGCTGCACACTTTTGTCCCACTGATAATGCCATATTGCCTTGGATCTGTTGTGCACTGGATTATGAAGCATCTACCGTTTGACCAGCCGTACCCGACAATGCCCAATACATAAAGCTTATTTTGAATACCCCCCTCCAACCCCCTCAGCCAAAACTTAAGAGAGAAGGAAGGGGATTTGAAATCTCACATATCTATAACGGAAACCGACAAGACATGGGATAGTTCCGGTCGGCCATATAATTTTCAGAATGTAATTAAAAAAAATCGGGGCGTGCGTTAAAAATTGGGCGGATGGGGATGAGAATCTAGGTTTTTTTTAAAGTATGGTCTAAAGGTTATTCTTTAATTTTCTACAAAATCAAATCTGTGACGATTTGTATGAACTGTTATTACATGGACAAGATTTGTATGAACTGTTATAACATGGACAAGATTTGTATGAACTGTTATTACATGGACAAGATTTGTTTTCCAGAACAGCCGACAGTTCTCGTGTTCTGTGTTTACAGTTTCCCATCGTCATGGATACCAATGTACAATATGAAGTGAGACGAACAAATTGTAAGTACTGAAAACAAAGTAGTCTTAACACTGTATTTCTCTCATATTTCTAATGTCAAACAATTTGAAACATTGATGACAACGTAAACTCGATATTTTGCAAAAATAAAACGTGATATTGTCAACATTCTATTTATTTTTCTAAGAAATCTATATATAGTATATATATACAAATAAAGATGAACTCATAAATAAATAATTAGATAAATAAATAAATAAATAAATGAATAAATAAATAAATAAATAAATAAATAAATAAATAAATAAATAAATAAAGAAATAAATAAAGAAATAAATAAAAAAAAATAATAATAAAGATAACTTTCTAATTATATTTAGTTTACAGAATATTTCCTTTGATAAAAACCTAAATTTTGTGATGTATAATATTGGTAAAACAGACATAAACTGATCTACTGATAAGATATTTCATCTGCCACAGATGCTGACCAAGGTCAAGCTTACTTTGACCCAACAGCCCCCGGTAAAGCCAACCCGACACTTGCTGATACATGTAGCATGTACAGGAATGCTGGAATTCCCCTCAGGAGAAGCTGTAAGTATAATGAATGTTCTTGCCACGTTGTGACCTGTAATATATTTTAAATAGTTTAATACTGGAATAGAAAATCGCAGATGAATATACACAAAGAGAAAATGAACCAACCATTTTGATACTGACTGTCGAATCACGTACGAGCTTTTACTATCACAAAGAAAAACATATCTATATAATTTTCCTTAAATTTTTTTGATTTTTTTTTTTAAATTTGCAAAACTTAACTTTATAATTCTAAGGTCTACATGACTTCATTATATTACCCAAACATTTTGACTTTTGTTTATCGAACTCTATAAAATTGATTACTTTTACAGTTCCAAGAAAATGTAACGTCCCTGCTGCGCTGAGGGGTACCTGGAATTACGGTGGAAACGAATTTGACGGTCTGACCTTCACCGAAACGACACTGAAAATTGAACCAGTGGGAGCACTCGATGTTCAAATGACATGCGAGCGAATGGATTACAATCCCGTGGATGATGTACATATGTTCGCATATAGGTAATGATTATCATTAATTTAATGGTGGATGAAGAAATTTTTCATAGAAGGAGAAAAAGAAGAAGAAAAAAAAAAGGGGGGGGGGGTGTAGGAGCGTCTGGCCTAAGTTCTAACTGAAATGTCTTAAAAAGGAATTATTAGAGACAATAATGCTCTCTATCTAAGAGATTGGACAGACGAGAAGACCGACAGAATTATCGTCTCTAGAGGTTTTATTCTTCGTAGGCGACCAAAACATGATTATTAATGAAGGTTTTAGTAACGATATTTATAGAAACTTCCAAAACACCAGAATATGCGATAAATCTGTGAGTTTTTCATCATTTGGTCGTTAAATTTTTGTTTAAGGTTCCCACTTTCGAAATAGTAAAAATGATCTTCTTTGGGATACTCAATTTCCTACGCAAGGGCAAGGGTTCATCCATGGATCCATAAATATAATTTCATGTTTTTTAATAGTTTACGCAAAGAATATTGATAGAATGAAATATTTTCAATCCCCCATCATCACAACAAAAAAATACCCTGTTTATAGATCAGTATGTGTATTCCACCGTTCTGTGTTTTCGGCCTTTCTGTGTATTCCGCCCTTCTGCGTATTCAGTCGTTCTATGATTCTGTGTATTCAGTCGTTCTATGATTCTGTGTATTCAATCGTTCTATGATTCTGTGTATTTAGTCGTTCTATGATTCTGTGTATTCAGTCGTTCTATGATTCTGTGTATTCAATCGTTCTATGATTCTGTGTATTCAGTCGTTCTATGATTCTATGTATTCAATCGTTCTATGATTCTGTGTATTCAATCGTTCTATGATTCTGTGTATTCAGTCGTTCTATGATTCTGTGTATTCAGTCGTTCTATGATTCTGTGTATTCAATCGTTCTATGATTCTGTGTATTCAGTCGTTCTGAGATTAGTTAAGTAACGTACATGTATTCTCTTATTATTCGCAGAGGAACAAATGTCACTGTTGACGCAAATGGCAAAAATAAAGACGGTGTTTTATGTCTCAAAGTGAAAATAGACCCTGTTTCCGGCACAGTGTCAATCAACAGATTTAATTGTGAGTATCATAAACTGAATAGATAGGTTTCATTAACAGTAATTTAGTTGGAGTTACCTCCCGTTGTCGGCCATATACGTGGTCAAAGATGAATTTTTGCCTCATATTCATACTAAGTTTAATTACTAGTAATTTGTTCTTGAAAGTTGTTAATATTTACACTTCTTTAGAAACTTTTTTTTACATTGTCTACTGCACAAGCATTGCAAAAACATAGGAATTACTCCTAGATTGGAGAAATTACCTACAAAATTTGGTTGATTTATGAACAAATATTCAGTTATATACCTCAAAGATGGCGGACAAGGAAAGTATCTCCAATATAATTTTATAACAAGTTTATAACAATTCTATTCAGTTATATACCTCAAAGATGGCGGACAAGGGAAGTATCGCCAATATAATTTCATAACAAGTTTATAACAATTCTATTGCACAAAGTATAAATTCTTTCATATGAATGTTAGATATGCAAATGGAAAAGTATTGGATTTAATTTAGAAACAAATGGTATGTCCTTTTTCATCAGAGGGAACAATTACTATTTCAAATTTTATTCCACAATAAAAAAGAAAACGATCAAAAACGGAAATCTATATCAAGATAAATCTTTCTTTACAGCTGGAACCGTCGTTAATGACGCTGTAAGAGTCATAGATTACTTCAAGCCCATCTACATGCAGGATCCCGACACCTGTGACCTCCTTGAACAGCCAAAACCAGGTGTGGTTATCACTCGCCGACCACAAGTAGCTTAAATATATAACGTGATCTGACGTCATGGTTACGCACTTCGCCTTGTGTTTTGTTTAAAAAAGGAAACAAGGAAATGCACTCCTACCACGTGGATGGATATCGTTTGATCTGACAATACACTGTAGTGCTTTCATTGTACATACTCATTATTTAGCGACATACCCAGTTTCTATCCACAGATGTCGTTCCTTTAAGCGAATGATCAGGAACGACAACTTTAGTTAGAAATTCAAATATCACTTCTTTGACATGTATGTTGTGAAGCTTTGTATCGTATTTTTTTTTTTTTTATTTTTCTATGTTTAATACTGTAATTACAGGAAATTGAGTTTAACGAAAGTTTCCCCTGTACTGAATGATGTATTTCGGAAATTAAATTATGTAACACTAACGGTATCATCTGTGTGTTATTTCCCATACTTTAGTTCTTGAGATTCCAAACTTCGTTATTATTTTCATATATTCACTGAATTTCCTACCCAGAGTTATCGCTCCTTTATCTCCTTTATGCCTACGTCAACGCTTGAGATACATTTCGGTGTCATTTGAAGAATTTAGAAGCATATATTTGCGATTCAAAAGAATCTTCAGTCTCCGATTGTTTTCCTTTTAATTTTATCGAATTATCATATCTTTTCAATGCTTGTTTTGCTTTCCACTCCTTTTTTACGTTAAAATAGTATACAGTCTATATCAATACGCACATTACATGTAATAGTTCTGAATTTTCAAATTTGTTAAACAACGATTCAAGATGAATTACTGTAGAAAACCTACTTTATTCCAAAGTTTTTAAGTGCGAACAATGGATTTTGAAAACGTTTTTGAAGATTTTTGAAAATAAGCATTGACAGAGATACACGGAACCCTGGGTAGAGAATGATATTCACTGATTCAACTTGGCTAGCAGGCAGGAGATGGTTATCCTGCTTCCTCCCACCGGGGGTTTAACCACCTACTACCGCCTACTTCACTACGTAAACAGTAGTTACCAACATCGTCTTGTGGACGCGATGATGCACACACAGCTATGAAAAGACGTATATAGGCTTGGGTGTAATTCTATTACCCGCGATAACTCACTGTTTAGGAAGGTAAATCCAGGACGCGAGGTAAATTCGGACGGTTAGTTAAGATCATATTAAATAAACAAATCTAAAAATGTCCATTAGCATACAGTTTTAAAAATGTTCTTTCAAATTGTGCAGTTAAAATTACTTGAAATGGTCAATAAATAACGAAAATAGTTATCATTCTGATATATAGCGCGTCCGCATTTACCGTCTCGGCCGGTATGGAATTATGATAAAGGCAACAAATGCAGCAGTTTGGTTGTTAGGTTGAAAACAGGCAAACTAACAAGCAAATAAAATATTTATTTCAAGTTTTGAGACAATGAAAAAGATTTCTTGACATATTGGCAAGCGGAGGGAAATGGTACCGTCTCTCTATAACGATCCAAACAAAGTAGCAAGGTGGACACTTACGGACCTCTGGGAATGAGGTAAGACAAGACTTCAGGAAGGAGTACAAACAATGTAGCAAGGTGGACACTTACGGACCTATAGGAATGAGGTAAGGCAAGTCGTCAGGAAGGGGTACAAACAATGTAGAAAGGTGTACACTCACGGAACTCTGGGAATGAGGTAATACAAGACGTCTGGAAGGAGTACTAACAATGTAGCAAGGTGGACACTCACGGACCTCTGTGAATGAGGTAAGACAAGACGTCAGGAAGAAGTACAAACAATGTAGCAAGGTGGACATTCAAGAACTATGAATACTTAAATACCGTATAACAAGAAATTTTCGGGAGATACTAATTTTCGATATTTCCGCAAGTAATTTGAAAACGCGACAATAAGTTACCGTGAAAATTTGTACCCGAAAAAGAAATTTTCTTCTCGGCGTATTCAGCTGCATACTTTACGTTATCGTAGCTTGCTTCACTGATTTTAATGCCGGATTGGATGTAATGATTACATGTTCAATTCAGAATAGAATGTCAAAAAGAACAATACCGAGTACAGAGATCGCTTTCTGTCTACTATTCATTTCACTTAGAAATTTGAATGAAAATGTCGATATAAACACACCACCGGAGCATAACAAAAGAAAAAGATGAATGCGAGTGGCCTGAATTAGCATAGCGAAAGAGTTTATAAATGAAGAATTAAAAACCAAGAACGATGAGGGAAAAAGCATAAGAGGCACGGTAGTGGAAAGAGGGGGAGTTATACTAAATGCATGAGTTAAAAATAATTCAATACTACACAAAGAAAAGCTGGTGTGGCCTAGTGGATGAGGTGATCGGCTCGTGACCTAGAGGTTTCGGGTCCGATTCTCGCCATGGACACACCGGTGTTCTGTCTTTCGGATGATACATTAAAAACCGAGGTCCCGTGTCACGGTAGGCGTGGCACGTAAAAGATCCCTCACTGATCCGGGTGGGTTCGTTGCAAAAGTAGAAATTTCTGTGCAATGCATCAGGCAGATGCCGTCACCATATACGAGAAATAACCGTGGAGTGACGTAAAACAATAATCAATCAATCAATCAATCAATCAATCAACTACACAAAGTAGTGCATATGCATTACTCTCACAGAATATGGCTGTGCCATAAAGGTATCATATATACATTGTTGACTACAGCAGGTCAAAGAAAGGTAATTAACGAGAGCCGTGATTGGCTGATGTGGTGTAGGGAGAGAGGGACTACTATTTCAATGTATCAGGAGCTGTGATTGGATGAAATTATTTGATTTATGTATAAATAAAGATTGATTCTGCTGTAAAATCATGAATTTTTATCTCATTTCGCTAATGTAAAGATTTAATGACCTAAAAAGGGGTGGTTGTTTACATTTGAATTTTGGCCAATTTTGGGGGGTATCCCCCTTCCAGCATGATTTTCTCGAAATTAAGGTGGATAACCTATGGTAAACTGTTAAAATTCTGATAGAGGAGGGTCTGACAAACATTTTGATATGTGGATTATATATAGCTAAAATGTAGGATGTTGTGTAAATCTTGCTGGAAGTTCGGTAATTTAACATGGGACCCTATGGGAAATGGAATTACTATGCTTTGACAAGCACACAGTATCATAAGAAATCTTAGCATGTACTATATAACACAACCAACGTTGGTGTTGACATTTCCGTCTTAAGCTACACAAGACAATGTTTATATTTATCTGTTTTGTTTATGTAATATATCATTCTTCGCAGCATATACATATGATTACACACAAGAAATATCAAACACCATCCTCATTTCAACTCATTTAAAGTGCATCAGTGGAAAATGACAGATAGCAGGGCAAGTGCAGACAAGACAACGTTGCAATTTGTCAGCGTGAATAATGGCTGATCTTTTTCACTGCTGTGGGCAATTTTGACGATTGATAAAACAATTAGCATTGGAGAAAACATTTTGATGCATGGCATGTTGAAATATTCACACATGAGAAGTAAAAAAAAAAAAATAAAATAAAACAAAACAAAAACTCAAGCAGGGACACAATGAAGAGGGAGATAATTGAAGTCTGGGAAATCTTAAAATATGACTAAAGGGATCATGTTTGATCTGCTTTCCGTGTTACACAGGATAGAAGAGAACTGACTCCGTCATCACGTGAGAAACGCCTCCACGAACACGCAAATAATACGAAAACTTTCGGAGGTCTTGTTTATTTGTTTATTCGAATGTATTTCGTTCTTTTATTTTAATCGTTTTGGTTTCTTTTCATTTATCTTTTTTATCATTTTATTTTATTTCATTTTATATTTCTTTTTTCTTTTTTTTTTTTGCCTTTTTTCATTTTCTGTTTTTTTTTTTGGTTTTGTTTTGTTTGTTTTTCTTGTTATTTGGGGCTTTTCTTTTTTTTTTTTTGCCTTTTTTCATTTTCTGTTTTTTTTTTTTTTTTGGTTTTTGTTTTGTTTTTGGTTTTGTTTGTTTTTCTTGTTATTTGGGGTTTTTCTTAAAGATTTTAATGAGTGTTCCTCTTTATCTTTTGTTTATATATATTTAGTATTCTATTCACTTAAGTTTGATATATTTCACCGTTTAATTTCAGCTATAAAGGTTTTTATCATATCAGACATTCCATTTCCACACGTTAACGCAGACTGAGCAATGGAGATAAAATACAAGTTCTTTGTCAGTTAAACAAATAATATTGAATATGATTCACAGTGAATCCGTACTTAAAAATAAATTAAGCTGTGTATTTGACTAAAAGAAAGTAAATCTTATCTCAAAGCGGCAGTTTTTGCATTCGATATCGCTCATCAAACAAAGCATCCAAGCATCCATTTGGTACTCAAATGTTAAAGGTTCAAGGTCATATTCTTCAAAGAGGTATATTGCCTGGCTCCCATCCCAGTGAATGTCCTAGTACATGTTGTATTTGGAAAGATTAGAATTCCCCTTCCCTCCAAACAAATTTCTAAATAAAAATGGAGACCGATCTAATGAAATCTGTTAATTCATTACACAAAATCGAAAGTTAACAAATACGGAGTCGTTTGCCATTACGGTTTAATTTCCTGATTTATTGCGATCCGGAGATCGGTTTTGAAGTTTACGATGCACAAATTTGCACTGGCTGGCATTGATTGAAGAGGGTTGCGCACTCACGGTAATGGACTGCGGTAAATGTCACGTGTTATTTGTCTTCCCCTGTGTGTTGTCTGCTCGCCGGAGGACCATTAGGACAGGGTCATCATCATTAGATTGATCAGAACAATGTATTATGGATGAGAAATTGATACCAATAAAGAGAACTGGAGGAGTTGGCAGACAAATAATGGAAACAAAAATTTTCAGATTAGATTGTATAAAGCTGTTGCGTTAATAGTCGTCAAGAGGGGAAAAATTCGGGATCGTTGTTATCCAGGGAAAAAGTTTACACGCTACTCATTTTGCTGACCTTATGGGCACTAGAAAGTACATAAGGTCCGGCATTGGCGTACTCGTTTGCTGCCAGATGTGAGATGAGGAAAAATACTCCTCGTGTTCAGTATCTAATGTCAACAGTCAAGGTCACACGAGGGATGCTGGGCTTAACAGTGCTACTATGTTATTCTGCTTTTCTATCAAACTTCATATAGGATGTGGTTGGTCGACGTTCCAATCATTGCACCATTCGCGAGAACTATAATTGTTAAAATTCATATACAATATTGAAGACATTTCAGTCTTAGTAGATGTATGTCCTTCTGATCGCACTGTTTTCAAAGGCAAGTGGGAAGGTTGGAACCGTAAATTGTTTAATTACGTTGAGAGTGGGTGAATTGACCGTCCTATATCGGCACCGTAAATGCAGTATGACCGTTTAGTATTATGACGTTTTCCTTTTCTTGATTCATATAATTATTTTTCATCAGATTTTGTCACGTGATCGAATCTCTTTTATCTTTTATTGTATCTTTTGCTAATTTATCTTCGGTATCCTTGAGTTATTGTTACGTATGCGCTAGTGAAGTATCATTATTGTGTGCGCAGCTGACGACGACGAACTTCCGCATAAAACCCCCAGGGCCTTAATTTAGCAAAAATGTGGTCTAGATTTCAAATCCAATCAGTTTTTATAATGGTGAGTTTTAAATATCAAGGATCACACGACGAGATACATTCATTCTCACTATCTTTCATGAATTTTTAATTTAGTTCTACAATCTGTTGAAAGTAAATTTTAATAATTCAGTACCTTGGGCATTTTGATATAAAAGCTATATTGACATATACGTCTGCCTAAATTTAACTGGCCATGATCAGTTACAAAGTATACGGTACATGAAGGGTACGTGATGCAAGACAGTATACATTTTTAACATTTCCAGGAATGAAATATCTATCAATCGAAGTAAGGTATATGATAAGTATGAGAGAGAGAGAGAGAGAAAGAGAGAGAGAGAGAGAGAGAGAGAGAGAGAGCAAACCCCCTACCCAAATAATAAATAAATAAATAAATAAATGAATAAAAAAAAAAACAAAACAAAACAAAACATAATAATAATAATAATAATAAAAATAATAATAATAATAGTAATAATGATAATGATGATGATGATAGTAATAATAATAATAATAATAATAATAATAATAATAATAATAATAATAATAATAATAATAATAATAAAACCCCAATAATAATGATAATGATAAAGAAAAGAAAAGAAAAAAGGATGAAGCCGGTGTTATATAGTAGTTTTCCCCCTAGTTTTCCACCCGGAAAAATGGCTATATAGTAGTTTTTCCACCCTGAAAAATGGCTATATAGTAGTTTTTCCCTCGGGGGAAATTTGGCGATATAGCTTCCCCCCGTCTTATAGCCATTTTTCCCCCGGGGAAAAACTACTATATAGTGAATTTCCCCCCAATGTGAAATTCCGGATTTTCTTTTCACGCATACGTAAATCCAGCTTGTTACCTTGTTAACAATAAATGGATTTCTAATTAAAATAGAGATATCTCAACCTTTATTAGGGAGATATATCCAGTGAATTTACAGATATCTTATTTTCTTAAATAGAAATGTTTTCAGTTTTAATCTCTTTTCCAAATACTGATGTAGATATTTAGATATATAGAGATATATCGACTAGAATTTCATTCGAGTTATCTATATTTAATCCGAGAAATCTTTATTTATACAAGCGGAAAAAAGAAAAACAAGTTCGTTTTTATGCCTCCGGAATGAAATTCGGGCATTTAGTTTTTGACCTAATTGTGACTTACCCTGTGGCAAAAACAATGACTACATCGTTTGTATTAAAAGGTGCAAGGCTTTGAAACTCCTCATATAGATTCCTTGTGACGAGACCTTTCATTTGGGACTATGATTTTGAACTAGTGACCTTAATCTTGGAGCTCGACCTAGTTTTCAAAACTTGAACTTTGGCTGTATCTTTTGTCCCAAAACGTTTGGAACTTCACATATAGACTCCTTGTGATAAGATCTTTCATTTGGGACCATGACTTTTGACTTAATGACCTTGACATTGGAGTGTGACCTACTTTTCAAAAACTCTAACTATATCTTTTACACGAAAGTGTGTAGAGCTTTGAAACTTCGCATAAAGATTCTTTGTGATGAGACATTCCATACTTTGCGTAAGGGACAAGGAAATATTATTCTGGTGTTCATGATTTACAACTTCTGCGACTAGACAAGCCTCGTCGTAGAGTGCAAATCGTGGACACCAAGGCGGGATTCAATTCTATTATTCTCATGTTCATCGTGTACTCCCTAAAAGAAGAGTGATATTGTGATATATACAATGCATCAGTCTTAATTTTTTAAAGAACTGAACGTGCAAGGAATTCTTGCACGTTCAATTCTTATATTTATCATTGGAACATTTTCATTAATAAATTCCTAATTTACTTATGATGTATTACGAAAAGTTGCCTGGGATCAAATCTCGAGTCATAGTGTGACGTCATGAATGAAATCTATACGCAAATAAAAGACACTTTTTACAATGAAATAATAGCAAAAAATACCATACTATGGTAAATATATAAAGAGAAATACATGTACACATTTAAAAAAAAAAAACAAAACAAAACACAACAAACAAACAAAAAACTACACACAATCACACAATCACACATTCACAAAACCACTTAACAGTATATAGAAACCCTCTTATTTATAACGCCATCGGTTTTATCCACTGGCTATTACTATAGTACATTTGTATTTCAAATTTTATCTGACTGTACAAGAACGAACGTGTATAATTTCCAAACCGTTACGTAAGAGGGAAAAACTACTCTGAGGAAAAAACTACTATATAGCAGTTTTTCCGCCATGGGGAAAAATTACTATATAGCCATTTTTCCGGGGGAAAACTACTATGGGGAAAATACTATATAACACCGGCGTGGCCTAGTGGTATCGCACTCGCCTCCTGATCGGGAGGCCTGAGTTTGAGTCCCACTCTGGTCATGCCGGTGTCCTGTCTTTCGGATGAGACAGTAAAAACGGAGGCCCCGTGTCGTGGTATGCATGGCACGTTAAAGATCCCTCACTGCTTCGGGTGGATCCGTTGCAAAGGTCAAAATTTGTATGTCCCGCATCAGGCAGATGCCGTCACCATATACATGAAATATTCGTGGTGTGACGTTAAACAATAATCAATCAATCATGGAAAAAGGATGAGCGAGAGAAAATATAATGATAATAAATAAATAAGATAAGTAAATAAAAATAAAATACAACCCCCCCCCCCCAAAAAAAAACCCCAAAACAAAAGACAATCCCCCCCCCCCCCCAAAAGAAAAACATACAAAGCAAAACAAAACAATGATAATGATGATGACGATGATGATGATGATAATAGTAATAATAATAATAATAATAATAATAATAATAATAATAATAATAATAATGATGATGATGATGAAGATGATGATGATAATAGTAATAATAATACCCTAATAATAATAATAATAATAATAATAATAATAATAATAATAATAATAATAATAATAATAAAGAAAAAATAAAGAAACCCTCCCCCCGCCCCACACCTTTTTGATAAAAAAACAACGAAGTAGAAAACAATATTTATGAAATTCCAAGGTCAGTATTCCGAGAGGGCTCTGACCTGGTGCGAGTTCAATAACATTAAGGAGTAAGTACCGAGTGGGGTCATTTGGTTTTATTGAATATATTTTCAGTGTTAACGTCTCAGTCACGTTTCCTAAATTTTGTTCTGTAAAATTTTTATTGGTTTATTTGCCATTTTACGCCGCTTTCAATAGTTGTTAACCGTAATGTGAAACGAGAGCAATAGAAAGGTCGCCGTACTGTGAAACGAGAGCAATAGAATGGTAGCGGTACTGTGAAACGAGAGCAATAGAATGGTAGCCGTACTGTGAAACGAGAACAATAGAACGGTAGCCGTACTGTGAAACAAGAGCAATAGAATAGTAGCCTACTGTGAAACGAGAGCAAAATAATGGTAACCGTATTGTGAAACGAGAGCAATAGAATGGTAGCCGTACTGTGAAACGAGAGCAATAGAATGGTAGCCGAAATGTGAAACGAGAGCAATAGAATAGTAGCCGTACTGTGAAACGAGAGCAATATAATGGTAGCCGTAATGTGAAACGAGAGCAATAGAATGGTAGCAGTACTGTGAAACGAAAGCAATAGAATGGTAGCCGAAATGTGAAACGAGAGCAATAGAATGGAAGCCGTACTGAGAAACGAGAGCAATAGAAAGGTAGCCGTACTGTGAAACGAGAGTAATAGAATGGTTGCCGTACTGTGAAACGAGAGCGATAGAATGGTAGCCGTACTGTGAAACGAGAGCAATAGAATGGTAGCTGTACTGTGAAATGAGAGCAATAGAATGGTAGCTGTACCGTGAAACGAGAGTAATAGAATGGTAGCCGTACTGTGAAACGAGAGTAATAGAATGGTAGCCGTACTGTGAAACGAGAGCAAATGAATGGTAGCCGTACTGTGAAACGAGAGCAATAGAATGGTAGCCGTACTGTGAAACGAGAGCAATAGAATGGTAGCCGTATTGTGAAACGAGAGCAATAGAATGGTAGCCGAAATGTGAGACGAGAGCAATAGAATGGTAGCCGTACTGTGAAACGAGAGCAATAGAACGGTAGCCGTACTGTGAAACAAGAGCAATAGAATAGTAGCCTACTGTGAAACGAGAGCAAAATAATGGTAGCCGTATTGTGAAACGAGAGCAATAGAATGGTAGCCGTACTGTGAAACGAGAGCAATAGAATGGTAGCCGAAATGTGAAACGAGAGCAATAGAATAGTAGCCGTACTGTGAAACGAGAGCAATATAATGGTAGCCGTAATGTGAAACGAGAGTAATAGAATGGTTGCCGTACTGTGAAACGAGAGCAATAGAATGGTAGCAGTACTGTGAAACGAGAGCAATAGAATGGTAGCCGAAATGTGAAACGAGAGCAATAGAATGGTAGCTGTACCGTGAAACGAGAGTAATAGAATGGTAGCCGTACTGTGAAACGAGAGTAATAGAATGGTAGCCGTACTGTGAAACGAGAGCAAATGAATGGTAGCCGTATTGTGAAACGAGAGCAATAGAATGGTAGCCGTACTGTGAAACGAGAGCAATAGAATGGTAGCCGAAATGTGAAACGAGAGCAATAGAATAGTAGCCGTACTGTGAAACGAGAGCAATATAATGGTAGCCGTAATGTGAAACGAGAGTAATAGAATGGTTGCCGTACTGTGAAACGAGAGCAATAGAATGGTAGCAGTACTGTGAAACGAGAGCAATAGAATGGTAGCCGAAATGTGAAACGAGAGCAATAGAATGGTAGCTGTACCGTGAAACGAGAGTAATAGAATGGTAGCCGTACTGTGAAACGAGAGTAATAGAATGGTAGCCGTACTGTGAAACGAGAGCAAATGAATGGTAGCCGTACTGTGAAACGAGAGCAATAGAATGGTAGCCGTACTGTGAAACGAGAGCAATAGAATGGTAGCCGTATTGTGAAACGAGAGCAATAGAATGGTAGCCGAAATGTGAAACGAGAGCAATAGAATGGTAGCCGTACTGTAAAACGAGAGCAATAGAATGGTAGCCGTACTGAGAAACGAGGGCAAAAGTTACCTTGATCTCCACTAAAATTCTTGGGTAGACCAGTGTCCGGTCTTTTGGATGAATCAGTAAAAACCGAGATCCCGTGTCACGGTAGGCGTGGCACGTAAAAGATCCCTCATTGCTTCGGGTGGGTCCGTTGAAAAGGTAGAAATTTTTAAGCACTGCGTCAGACAGATGCCGTCACTATATATATAGCCTTGCACCAGGTGGGTGCCGCCATCACATAAATGAAATATTGTTAGTGCGGCGTAATGCTGCTGCGTGAAAAATAACAACACAAAATCTAACGAGAATAAATTCCCAATATGTATAGACTAAACGAAAAGTATTGTGTGTGTGTGTGTGTGTGTGTGAGAGAGAGAGAGAGAGAGAGAGAGAGGAACCCAGCAGGGGTTCAATGCTATTTGTATGTTAGCATATAAGTGAAATAACCTTGACCTGACGTACCAAACTTCGCTAGCCGATCAATACAGCCGATAAATATTACCGACAAAACACCGACAGAGACAGACTTCATTGACCTCCAGTGACCTTTTCCTCCCAGACATTGTTGCCATTGCAATTTCACTGCACGAATTTCACCAACAGTTACAACATGGCTGTACGAAACCTCTCTCACCTATTGTGTGCGTGTCCTTGGTGATTTTTTGTCATACAGCTTTGTCTGTCCTTGGTGATTTTTGTCATACAGCTTCGTCAGATGTCTTCAGTTTTCTCTTTCTTACCATATTTAAATGCAAATAGATGTACGCTTCCGCATATACAATGCCTATATTGGTCAAGATCATCCGACTCTTGATTTATTTAAAATACAGGGAAAAAGAGAAATATTAATTTCAAATTAAACAATTCATCATGCAACTCTATCAGTTGTGACAACTTTTCCAAAAAGTCAGACATACAGGAAAGCCGTAATAACCTACGGTAATAATATTGAAACATAAAAAACAGGTTCGAAAAGGTTGTAAGCCTAGTCAGGAGTTGTTTGACATGATGAATTGTCTCCCCTTGTTGAGTTTGATGTATTAGCTGATGTCATACGTAATGTGGAGAGCTAGAATAGATGACCCCGAGTCTTCGTCTATAACTGACGATCAGCGCCATTAAAATCCCCTACTACCAAGGTAAGCATAAAATCCATTTCTATATTTTCGGCATATTTTTTGAAATATTGAATAATTATATTTTTGTTGACGGTGGTTTATTATTCTACCTCCAGTGCTATTGTCACATTTTTTGGATTTAAAGTAAGATACAGGACTCGTTGGTAGGTACATGTTTTACATAAGAATGAGGAAAAGAGAGAAGGGGGGGGGGGGGTAGTTGAAATTTTGTTTTTATATAGAGATTTTATACATGAGAAAGAAAATGGCCGGTGAAGTCTAAATATTCGTAGTGCATGTGCAAATGATGTTTATTCAAAATCAATTAAATAATTATGTTGAATTATTCTCTTTATACATTTTCTCTACAATGTTTCTTGCTTGTAAAGAAAGTGTCTTGCACTTTAGGGAGCAACCATTTGATTTTTAAGGGGGGGGGAGGAAGACTTTCACCGGCCTGAATATTTCTATTTTTGCCAAATTTCAGAGCCGGATTATTATTTTATTTATTTATTGTTATTTACTATTATTATTTTTTTTTGCCTTCGGGTCGGATTATTCCCCCCCCCCCCCAAATTTGAGCCGGACTTTTTTTTTTGCCCCCCCCCCCCCCCCCCTAGAATTCAAATGGTTGCTCCCTTACTATTCACAGCGTTTTCATGTCCCGTTCTAAACACCATATCCAGTTATAATAGATATGCATATAATGTCGAAATCATCCATCTTGCGGTTCGTGCATACTTCCGCCTCTGACATTTCAGAATAACATGCATTGTTTCAGTTTTATGACGTCATTGACAGCTGTAGACATATATTATGATAAGTATACCATAAAACCACATCTACACTCAGTCTCCTTGGCGCTTTATACAAGTCATATACATGCTTCGTTCGCCCGTCCGTCGGCTTTTCGTTCTTCGTCTGTGCATTTGTATATTTTCGCTCTTGATATTCTAACGAAAAACCGTTTTGACGGATATGTGAAAAAGTGCTATTGTTTTGTATTTTGGTGTCATTCAGAAATCCGATTTTGGCACGTTTTGACGTGTATTGGTCGTTTTTGCACAATTGTTGTTATCTTTGAGTTTCTCACGTAGAATCGTCCCCAAACAGGGGAGATAATATAGGTGCGGCCTTTAACACCAATGTATCTATCTACTTGTAGATTGCTTATTTTGATAATGTGTATTCCATCTTCTTCTTTTTTTTAATTTAAACTTTATTTATTTTTCAACGATTAAGAAACAAGTTAACAACTTATATAAATCTTGCTCGTTGGAACGGATCTCGGCGTGAGGGGTGTCGTTTTTGTGGGAGGAAACCGGAGTACCCGGAGAAAACCCACGAAGCCAAGCTAGTGACAGCCTCACCATCTCACGTACCACACTGGAAATCGAACCCGGGTCGCATTGGTGAGAAGCGAGCGCGCTACGGACTGCGCTACTCGGCCCCATTGTATTCCAACTGATGATGAGAAAATAAAAGTCAGGGTAAAAAGTAATTTGATAGCAAACGAATATTGGCTCAGATTTAAACAAGAGATTTGTTTTTTTGATTGATTCTTGTTGCACTTCACACCAAGACCATTGCATTGATATGATGACGGCACCTGTCTGATGCAAGGCACAGAAATTTAGACTTTGCAGCGGGGTCTTTTACTTCCTACGTCTACCGTGACATGGGACCTCGGTTTCAATTGTCTCATCCGACAGACAGGATATCCACGAGTCACCGGCGGGACTCGAACATGGGACCTTTCGGTCAAGAGTCTAGCACCTGACCAAAAACTCCTGATAAAATGACAAAGCATAAAACAATATTCAGAAAAGGGGGTGCATCGGAACGGACCCCAGATCCCACCTGTTTTTTTTTTCGCTCGAAAACACTCAACTAGAAATATGTCCCATAATTTTGAAATAAAATAAAAATGATAGTAAATTACTATACAAGATAATCTCTGAAATGGTACTTAGATACATTCTACACTAGATTTCTATATGAAATGTTACAATTACTTGTACAAGTATTGGCGACATCTAGACCAACTTTTCCATTTTGCAACCCCCCCCCCCCTCCACACACACACACATCCACCTTTTAAATTTGCGTCTTATACCACTGATAGGTCACTTATGGAAGTTGTTAATTCAATTAAAAAAGTGCTCTGATCGCAAATACAGTGACGTATTCTAATGTGTAGAATAAAAAAGAAAAAGGAAAGAAAAAGAGTAATATTAAACTTATTTTACACCACAGTTAAACTTACGTAACATTATGTAACATTACGTAACATTATGTAACATTTATGTAACTGATTGTCTTGAAAATATTCTAAGACATAGAGCATAAATGACGTCGAATGTTTTCATTATGGATAAATTATAACGAGAGAATTTAATGTCCTTTTACACAGAAAGATTTGTACTTTCTCTTTTACATTCGGTTTTATAATGCTTGCCTCTTATATTCTATATACTTTGTTTATTTTCAGATATATTTTACGGTTTCTGAACAAGTTTGTCGGATTAAGAAATTTGCCTATCACTTCATATGATTTTTATAAATTCTCACATGTTTTTTCTATATTTAATCTCTCACTTTTTCTTTATCTGAATATGCTTTATTTTCAGATGCTTTCACTGTTTTGTTTCGGTTTTGCTGCTCATTTTATTTTGCAAGCATCAGGTAAGTTATTTATAGATCATTATAGAGGTTAGGTCAGAGTTTCCTCCCATGTTAATTGTATTGACCATTGCATTCGTTAATGGGGTATTTTTCTCAATAAGTTTCCAGAGCTGTTATACTATTTATGATGATCTGAACCTGCATCCTGGACCCGATGCCATAATCAAAAATAAATCTCAGACTAAATTTCCCGATAGTCCGACAGTCCTATGGTTCGACGACTCGCCAGCCGACAGTTCTGTAGTTCGACAACCCGGTAGTCCGACAGCCTAATGTCCGACATCCCTATAGTCCAACGACAGCCCTATGTCCAATAGTCCGACAAACCGATAGTCCGGCAGACCGATATCATATCCGGTAGTACGACGGCGATCGCTACTTTTGCACTGAAACTTGTTGAAAAAAGATGCATTTGCAATGCATTTTGAAAAATTCCATCAAACAAAGGTGAAAGAAGTAACCGGAGAGAAGACATTAGCGGAATTAAAAAGTGGGTGATTACTCGGTAAATCATACCTAGAAAAAGTTGACTATTTACGACTGGGATACCCCTTTCCTGACTGAAATTGTATGTATGGTAGGTCACAGTCCTTCTTCATATTTCTTTTTTAATCCGCGACATTATATATTTCCAACAATTGTGGTATGGACCGTTCTTAGCAAATTGGAAGTATAAAAATAATTGTAAAGTTTTCAGTCGCGTGTCCGAACGTGTCAGTGGATCGAGACAGTGAGAACGAGGTCATAATTGGCGGGTCAAGATACGTATTAATGGGTATCTGGAGTTAAGTGCATGTCATTTATGTGTGGAAATGAAGCATGGGTAATTCTTATGTGATATGAAGACATACGTAAATTTTGAAAAAACCCCAGATAGAATTGTTTTAATGAAGAAATGTAATATTGTAATGAAGCAACAAGAAAAAGAAATTAATTTTCATGTATATTAGGTACGGATCAAGAAGTTTTGTTTACAAGGTACCTATTTCGATAAATTTTTCAAGAGCGGATTAAACAAAGCTGTGAGGTGTCGGTGTTTCTATTTCATACATGTACCTACTACAAAGCAGAAATTGACAAAAAAGGTAATTTTTGTGAAATCTCAGGGTAGGTGCGGACTCTTCCATCCCAGGGTCCGCGTATGTATACAATGAGTATGGAAGCCCATCAGTGTCATATGGTAAATTATTGTTCATCTTGCAGTAAGAATTCGTTTGTTTATTTTTTTAACACTACATAAAGATTATTCATTTCATGTCCTGGCGGCACCTGGCAGGTACATGACTTCATGTTTACCTTTACGGACTTAAATACAGTACCGTTGTATACCATGGTACAGGGCTTGGGTTTTGACTGTCTCACCTGAAGGGCAAATAGGTGGGCAAAATGACTTAAAACGCCTTAGAGGAATCCCAAAGACCAGGGTCGAATACCGGTCGCTATATCTTGAAATCTATCGAAATACCGCTGGAAAAGCTTTTCTAGGATCTCTCTCCACCAGGCATTGGTGGGTGAAGAAATATTTGACTTTGACGCTCGTATGACTTTTAAAACTTTTTAAATGACACTCCATCATATTGCGTTCTTCTTCTTTTTTTGTTGACGATGAGCTGCGTTTTATCCTATAATGATTTTTCCTGAATAATTCATGAGGAAATCGGAAATTAACAGATTATTCTTACGTGCAAATGTCCAAGGTTACAACAGACGTCAAACCAAAGTCAGTCAGCTGTGCTGGTATTATTATCATTATTATTATTTATGTACCAGATCCTCTTCAACTTATATCAAAGCTTTTGCATCTCAGTTTGCTATGATTGAATTTGATTTACACAATATTTATGACTATATCATGATAAAGGTGTTGGATTTACCTTAGTGGGGGATAAGCCTCCTTAGGGAAATCCATAACTGTCAGGCGTGGGACAAAGTAGAGGGGCAACGAGGGCACAAGCCTCCAACTTAAAGACTGCAGCAGTAGCATAAGAAGCGAAAGAAGCGAACTTTACTGAAAACACAATCTTTAGAAATGATCTTTTATAATTAAATACTAATATTTTAATATAAATTCTAAATTTATTGGATGGTTTTCCGGTTTAACGTCTTCATAGAAAGTGCCCCCCCCTCCTCCCCCCAACTAGGTCCAACGCCTATGGCGTGTTATATAACTACTTTTATAGCGATAAATATAAAAAAACATATACTTGCATATGTAGTTCAGTGACGCTGAAATGTCTTGGTATAATATAGGTCAACAACACGCTGTACAAACCCAACAAGGACCAAGTCAACAACAGACTGCAGCCAGCGCATTCTGCAGTTTCCCCAAACGTTTGCGCGGGAAATGGATGCTGATCAATTACGAAATGGCGCATATGGACATAGATACGGGTTTGTACGTTGTCATTAGAGATAATCACTTGCTGATCGACAGTCATGAATTCCAGAATGAGAGCATGGTCGTCACAACCAGAATATTCAACTGTAGACAATATGAAGACATTCCAGCTAACAGAACAATAAGGATTCTAATGGAGTAAGAGAAGTGCAACACTGTCTTTCTTTCTTTCTTTTTTCATTTCTTCTTTTTGTTCTTTTTCTTTCTTTCATCTTTCTTTCTTTTTTCATTTCTTCCTTTCTGTTCTTCTTTTTATTTCTTTCTGTCATCTTTCTTTCATTCATTCATTCATTCTTTCTTTCTTTCTTTCTTTCTTTCTACTAATGAACGAACAAAGCAACCAATCAAAAAACAATCCGAATAACTAATCAGGCAAATAAATGTACATTCTTTAAAGCTATAAAGTTCTTTTATTTTTTGGTCTCTCCATCTTATTTCATTCATCGCGGGAAATAAAATGCTATGATAAGGTAACTTGTCCGTGTTTAAAGCAGGTTCATGCGTTAAATAAAACAGAAGTGACATGATATGCCTCAATATGTATTGATATTTTACAGATCAGCATTTGAGAACGAGGTTGGCTATTTATTGTGTTTGACCATCATGATGGACAGACGTATGTCTAATGGTCAACCCATTCTGGCCCTCTCAAGGTCTAATTGTAAGTATATAGGTGTTAGAACTGTCAGATCCAATTATAGATCTTGGATCTGAAATCTCTTCTTAGAGGGAATCGCCTGGAACAGAAAAAATCGAATCTTTTAAATACTCTTTTGCTTTGCTTGTTTTTTTTCCGAACAAAAATGTTTCTTTATCAAGAGGTATGGTTAAAGGTCAGTAGCAAGTGATTTGAAATATTCTTTCGCCTATGTCCAATATGTTATATAAATCACCTGTATTACACGATCCTTTGTCCAATAAATCACCTGTATTACACGATCCTTTGTCCTATAAATCACCTGTATTACACGATCCTCTGTCCTTTACATCACCCGTATTACACGATCCTCTGTCCTATAAATCACCTGTATTACACGATCCTCAGTCCTACACAGTCAAATTAGGGATAATGTCTAAATATAATCAGAGATCACATGCTTTTTCAGTAATACCTGTATTAACGGTCAATTAGGTTTAACGACCTTTAAGTTCAAACTTGCTTAAACGATCAGGTAAGACTAATTTGTTAAAACCTGGTCGAAGATCGCTCTCAGCAAACACTTGTTCGTTTAAGCCTGCTTTAGCGACCTTTTCAGTTTAAGATAGGCTGTTAAACCAGTTAGTATGAGTTTGTATAAACCCGATTTGACGACCTTCTAATTTCAAATTGGTTTGTTACAACATGTTTTATCAATCATTTCGGTTAAAACCAGTTTGTTATACCTGCATTTAAAAGCCATATCAGTTACAACTTAATTAGCTAAAACTCTCATCAACGACCATTTTATTCAAATCTAGTTTTGTTATAAACAAGATAAGCCCCTGTTACAAATTTTGCAGTTACATACAACGAACTGTACACGAATGTTTTTATCGGAGTCGCACTTATTCTCGAAATGATGTCAGATTGCATATAAAAGGAACCATAATAAGGTAACTTTTACTTTTACAGATGCAGCACCAGGTGCCGATTATCTGGACCCTCTACTGTACAGAACTGCAGCGACTGTTAAATCTACATGTAATATCAAACCTGCCAATGCACTGTATGCCAAATATACAGGTATGTCTTCTCAGATACACCATTGGCGGATTCTGAGGGGGTTTGTGCAACCCCCCTTTTTGGTCGGAAAATTTTTACCAAAAAAGGTCATTTTCGACCATTTTTAGGACTGCAACCCCTCTTTTCCAAACCGAATAGTGCAAAACATTAGTCATGGGAGACTGCAAACCCCCCTCCCCCTTTCAAACAAAAATCCGCCTATGTGCAGATATCCAAGAAAGAGGAAGGAGGGGAGGATGTAACCCCTGTCAGTCAGAAAACGTGACGCAATAATGATATAACACAAAATTGTTTAAGTCCAATTTTAAAAATTGCCCCCACCCCCTTTCCTCATCCAAAATTATGTTACAAAAGTGTACTGTACTGTACTATTCACCAATGACATTAATAATATTTTAATACTAAAACTGACATTCCCATTCTTTTCCCATCGTTCCAAATCGGTACGATCTATTTCTGAAATTAAAGTCAAATATAATGTCCATTTCACTTTACAAAATTTATTGGATTATGCAAGTTTTCCGTATGAATGTAATAATACATCATTCAATATAAGGAAAGGTCAAAACGTAAATCATACATGATGTGTTATGTATGGCGGACACAAAGCGTTAGGGGGGCACTTAGGTTATCAATTAACAGACATGTAATGACAAGTTTTGAAGTGTTCCTTTTATAAATAGTCTTAATTGCTTGTGTTACATTGTTTATTGTTTCAATGTGTCGAGCCATATCTGTTCTATTTCACTGACACTGGTGGTGACACCTATATTGTCTGGCATTTTTTGTCAGTGCAATGACAAGCTTTGAAGTGTTCCTTATAACTTTGGTTTTTCGACGTTGCGCGCCTTAGATTATATATTGTTTCAATGTATCAAGCCATATCTAGCATATCTAGCCATATCTAGCATATCTAGCCATATCTAGCATATTTCAATGATACAGTGGCGACACCTATATTGTCTAGTAATTCTTGTTTCTGAAGTGGACTCATTAGTAGTAGCGAGGGATCTTGTACGTGATAACACATACCTTCGTCCATATTTACTGCCTTATGCAAAGAGTACAGAGACAAGGGGGGGGGGGGGTTGTGAGAAATCACTTGAGATAAACTGTTTGCAACAAACGGGTTTGAACGCCGGTCTCCATATTAAAAAAATGCCACTTGACCGATCCGCCCTCTGTTTTCTGTGTAATAATATCATTAAATAAACCGCTATGTAATCTTTTTTCTGTCAAATACATGGTTGACAGGTAAGATTGGGGTAGACACAAGTGGATATGTGACCTTTCGACTAAACAACACCTTAACAGCTAAGCTACACCGGCTTCTGGTCTAGAGATTCTCAGACTGCCTAGTCGGTCTTTGACTCAGACATTAGTCACGTAGAGATTCTCAAAGTGCCTAGTCGGTCTTTGACTCAGACATTAGTCACTTAGAGATTTTCAGACTGCCTAGTCGGTCTTTGACTCAGACATTAGTCACGTAGAGATTCTCAAAGTGCTTAGTCGGTCTTTGACTCAGACATTAGTCACCTAGAGATTCTCAGACTGCCTAGTCGGTCTTTGACTCAGACATTAGTCACTTAGAGATTCTCAGACTGCCTAGTCGGTCTTTGACTCAGACATTAGTCACTTAGAGATTCTCAGAGTGCCTAGTCGGTCTTTGACTCAGACATTAGTAACCTAGAGGTCCTAATCATGGACTTAAGCCGGCTCATTATCCAAAGGCCTTAAAATGTGGGTGTTTTATCTAGAAATTCTTAACATGGTCAGTCGGTCTTTGACTGGGATATCAACTTAATACCCTTCATCAGAAAATATTCATCACGGGACTCGAACTCCGTATCACCCACTCAAATTTCTAATCATTAAATCAACTGGAGCTTCAAGTATAGGTATGAATTAAGTGCCAAACAGGATTAAAATTATCTGAACCATACCTATATTTTCAAAGGAATCATGATTCAGTATGCATTTTCCTTTTTCAGCTCCTGGTTGTGTTTTCCCCCAGTCCGTACAAAAAGTGTGGAACTATGGTGGTCCAGAGATCAACACTATTTCATTTTCCGGTAATTTATCTATGGTTTCCGTTAACGGACTTTCCACGCAATATATATTTGAGTGTGAACGACTGGACAAAGTGTCGGAGTATTACTTTCTGACGGTAATGAGGTAGGTATTATCACAGCGAAACTACGAATACATTCTCTACAGTAGGAATGTCTCTGTTGAAAGAATCAAGACTTTTACTTTATATATCCTGAAAGTCATAATCAGCTAAATATGCTTGTTTATATGATATATATATGGGTGTGTATTTCAGGACGAAGGGTCTGCGAACTAATACTGGTATTGCGGATGGAATAATCTGTCTCAAGATCGTGTTAAATCCACAAACTCCCACACAAGGCCAGGTTTCAAAGTTCAACTGTAAGTACACATCCTTTCATAGATGTATAAATACATA
Organism: Pteria penguin; assembly: GCA_035048485.1. Classification (NCBI taxonomy): domain Eukaryota; kingdom Metazoa; phylum Mollusca; class Bivalvia; order Pterioida; family Pteriidae; genus Pteria; species Pteria penguin. The sequence goes on along the minus strand of CM068585.1, from coordinate 59,712,035 downwards.
AAGAAGAAAAATATGAATAAAAATATGTCGCCGAAGACATATTAGTAAATTCTTTTTTATGTCTCCGAAATCAAATATTCGGGGTATCTAGTATTTGGTCTGTCTAACATTTAACTTAACCTTTCAACTGCAAGAGATAGGCTTTTTCTGAATTGATTTTCCTTTCAAATTCAAAACTTTCACTTTCAAGATGTCATCGCAGCGCCCCGAAACTTTAGTTTCAATTTAGACAAGATCGTTGCATTTGCAATGATTCGGTCTGTTGGGTAACTGCCCCACCACGGATGTTGGTCTGATAGAACCTAACGCTAAATTAACGTACAGTGATCATAGGATGGGGAGAACCCACTCAATAGTCCAGTGTTCATGATACCGCAAGGCAAACAAACTCGGGTTACATGGGAAATCAAAACCAAAAATAATCCAAAATAAACAACGAAGAAGTACTGAAGGGTTAACCACATCATGAATTCCATGGAATAACACAATATCGGGTACATTGTCATATTCAGACAGATGCGAACCATAAAGAAAACATTTACTAAGGAACATAAGTGACCCTCCAAAAGGGAATGAGGTCAGTAGCCGAGAGACTGAGTATCTTCCGCTTGCTAGCAACAACCGTCACTTAAATCCTGTGGAAATTGTCGAATCAATCAAATTGATTGATTATTATTTTACGTCACACCATGATTCTTTTTCACATATATGGTGAAGGCATGTGGCCGATGCATTGCATGGAAAATTATACCTTTGCAACGGACCGAAGCAGTGAGGGGTCTGTCACGCGCCACGCTTACCGTCACACGGGGCCTCGGTTTTTATTTTCTCATCTGAAAGACAGGTCACGGGTGTACCCAAGGCAGGGATCGAACACGGAGTCTTTCGTTCTGGGACCGAGCACCTCATACACTGAGCCACACCGGCTTACGTATCAAGTAAATATCAAGTATAAGTGTCAAATATGATGTTTAAAATGGAAAGAAACGGTCCAGAATATCACTCTGGTGTCACACTCTATGATATGAGCCTTGCATTGACCAAAACATATCCTCAATGGCGTTATCCCTGACTGAACATTTTATCTGCATTCGGAACAAATGCATTATAATTAGTTTTGCCATAAGATATTAACTGAGATATGAATACGCCTTAGGCGGTAAATGATGGGGTATTGCAACACATGAATGGAACGTTTATAATGCTGAAGTTGAATCCGTCGTCATGTGTCATAGAGTGAGGTGTTCAGGTCACCATCAATGTCGTAACATAACATGAAATCCATTTTCCTACATTCATATCCATACGAAGTAGAATTGTTGATCACTCCAAGTTTTCGTTGAAAAAAAACTGTTGTAAAATGTGATTACGGAAATTGAATGTGGTAAATTTTCAATTACGAGGTCATGTGATTCTATATAAGTTCTATAGAAATTTTGTAAAGAAATACGCATGCGCAAACTTTACATACATTTGATGATATGTTTATTCGCGCTATTTACAGCGGGGAAATCCTTTGCAATTACTGATTTAGTTACCTGCTTCTATTAAATTTTTCTATAGGAAAACGTTATTCTTTTTATTAAAGTATCTTTATCCCCCCTTTTTCATTAAAAATTTTAAATATAAATTATAAATTGAAATACAAATCTCCTAAAGTTATAATCACACCACTTAGCTAGTATATTATTTATATTCATGTATTGTATAGCTCCATGGTGACTTCTGCCACATAACTGAGCCAGTAACTCCTCTTTTTTCTTTTATGAATATGTACCTTAGGTTCTATCTTTCTTGTAATTTTGTATAATGTGTTTGTGTGTAATATTGAACACGCATAGTAAAGACATAACCTTTTTGTTATGCTAAAAGTTACCCTTAAAGCATGATAATCTATCAAAACGTTTGATTATGCGAACAATTAAAATTCTTAACAGTCCTCCGAAGGGAAGTGTCATAAAACAAAGAACAATTAACTCAGTATTCACAATATTTCGGTCTTCTGACCTTCATCTAGTGAATTCTATTGGTATTGGTGGCTTAAGCTATGTAATATCCATCATATTTCATATTTTCATATATTCATATTTTTCATATATCGGTTATGAAATATGATGGATATGATATAGCTTAATTAAAATTCTGCTCTAAAAGTCACAACAATTTCATGTTCTCCTGAAATGAACCAACGACCAACGACCAATATTGGCAGAACGGCTCGTTTATATGTACTTTAGTTCTTTGATTGTATTAGACCTCCGCAAACAGAATGAGACGTATACACTCACTCTTTATGAAGAGAATTCATCATATGCAAGGTATGGAACGTGGTAGTAAAGTGATCATACGACACATCTAAGGGTAGGAATAATACTGTAGCAAAAGCTGTATATACAACACACCCCGAGGGTAGGAATAATACTGTAGCGAAAGCTGTACATACGACACATCTGAGGGTAGGAATAATACTGTAGCGAAAGCTGTACATACGACACATCCTGAGGGTAGGAATAATACTGTAGCGAAAGCTGTACATACGACACATCCTGAGGGTAGGAATAATACTGTAGCGAAAGCTGTACCATTTGGGAATCATTGCAGTAAATCACAAAAACAAAAATAGATTACTAACTAGTTACTAGTTAAATAAATAAATGAATAAATAGATATGTAAACAAATAGGTAAATAAATAATTAGAAACATCTTAAATGAATATAGATTTAGTGTAAAATTTTGACCACAGATCAATGGGGGGGGGGGGCAATTAACTATTCTCTTATTTTTCTGAAGATGATCTTACCAAGTTTCAATGATTAAGGAGTTCATGCATACACCATCAATTTATCTAAGGATTAAATTCGCGGTTTATAAAAGTGTGGAACATGTCAAACCATATTATCTCTCAATAAATCGCAAAATTGTAGAAGATAATCCTTGTAATTAAATTCAAGACAAGAATATCTTGGTTTCACATTTCAAATTTCCAACAATAAATTCATTTCAAAGCGTAATGTGAACATGGCGACGTAAGCGTAAGAATACATTACGTTATAATTTCTGTAAGTAGTCGTGTGTAAGGAACCTTACCTATTTATGGTGTATGAAATAAAAACGACGGCCAATAAGGTTTGCTGTTTTACTAAAAAATTGAATTATATACATGATACCCTTATCTGCTTACGTAGTCATGTGTTATCTTCATTTCAGCCGGAACATTACTGAATAACGCTGTGAAGAAAATCCAGCCCACGGATACAGTCTTTATGCAGCAGGGAACATGTGATTTCGTTGACAAACCAGTGAAACCTTTTCCGTTCAGTGCCTAAAGTAATGATCACAACAGTGCCTAAACAAAAGCCATTAAATACCACCAAACATAAAAAATGCTGTTATATTTATTAATGAAAGTACTGATAGTCCTCAAGGTCGGATTGCAGGTTCAAATACATATATTACACCACGGAGTTGTATGTCTTCCAGTGTAACATTCCTCTAGGAATTTTTGGAATTGAACGACTCATTTGATAATTATAAATCTTATTTTCAAACCTCCCCACCCCCTTTTTTGAACAACTTCTTGTAGCAATCGAAGTGAAAGTGAAATACATAAACTGAAAATAAATTTGTCAATTTTCACGTTCCATTAACCTTGCAGAGAGGAAGGATCAAGGTTGTGCATAAAATTCCAGAATTCCCATACTAGTGATAGGCTTACTACACTCAAGGGTAAAACTAGATTTAATATTTCATTTTATGGCATGATTTCTACGCATTTGCATAATCTCGGGCCTTTCCGTCTAATTGGCTATTCTTAGTAATATTAATGGGCAACTACGTATGTGTTATGTAAATACTAGATTGTATAGTTTCTATATTTTCCCTATTTCATGATCAAAATAAATCGATGTTCATCCGCAATATTGCTGAAAAATACAATACAATGGATACTATGGACTACTTTTCATTACGGTATGACTAGACAGTGCAATCGGAAAAACGTCTATAAATAACTGGCTATTCTTAGTAATATAATATATCAACAACAAATCAGCGAATGAGTACTACTCAGGTTTATCACTGTAACAACGATGCATTTATTTTTATCTGATCAGATTTATCATATGTTAACTCAAACAACACACGTTATGAGTTTAATGAGCAGATCAGCATAATCTTTTCTATATAATGATGCACTATTTCTACATGAGGAAGATTTCAATGCATTTCGAGTTCCACTGATATAGCCGAGTGGCGACTAAACTAGCTTACGCAATTTCGACCAAAAATAGTAAACAGATTTTTTATTGTTTTAAAGGGCAAACATTTTCCCATCAATCCATCCAGCTGAAAAAGTAAAAAAATAAAAAAGGAATGGTTCGAATGCGTCGCTAGGCGCTGCCATTTTGTGTTCTAGTTTATCAACATCCCAACAGATATACAAATGTTGTGCTCCATATATATAATTCGACCAACTTGATGTTCAAGGCCTAAACTATGGAAGTGTAAACATTTTAAGAGCAAACAAATTAAAAATTGGTCTAATAGCAATAGCCAAAGATTGATTGATTGATTGATTTTTGTTTTACGTCACACCACGAATATTTCACGTTTATGGTGACGGGCATCTGCTTGATGCGGGGCATACAAATTTTGACCTTTGCAACGGACCCACCCGAAGCAGTGAGGGATCTTTAACGTGCCATGCATACCACGACACGGGGCCTCGGTTTTTACTGTCTCATCCGAAAGGCAAGACACCGGCATGACCAGAGCGGGACTCGAACCCCGGCCTCCCGATCAGGAGTCCGGCGCCATACCACTAGGCCACGCCGGCTTCAATAGCCAAAGAGCCAATCTAATGACAAGGATATGCGTTATTGATATACTCCTCAATTTAAGAATAATCGAACAGATGCACTGAGAACTAGGTTTGTTATAACTGTCGGAGAACATCAGACCACCAGTAGCGGCATCGAACTAGTGGTAATACTGAATATCAGTACAAATATACGTGATCTTATTGGTACACCATGTGCAGATTTCGATAACGTATGTATTAAATCCAAAATGTAAATATTTAACGAGGCCGTTCTGGGTAAAAATATCTCAAAAACTACAATAGGAAAATTGATCATTTTTTCGTCATTGATGAAATGCTAAATAAAAATAATTTTCAGAGAATTGTAGAAAAATTCACCGCTTAGTTCAATTTTGGGGGAAAATCTAAAAAACCCACTATTTTTAACGTTTTGAAAAGTAATAAGATATTATGGGAATTAATTTCGATAAATTAATGTTGGGTAGATACATTTCGGTTAAACTATGCTGATTTTATAATTTGTTGATGATTTTAAATATTATTAATGTTTTTAAGACGCCGACTATTTTAACGATTACAATCGATCGGCTTGCGCTGAAACTTGCGCAGCGCATTAAAACTCGTACCGAGAACGGACTCGTTAAGTAAGGAAGTTAAAGTGAAGACCAAATCCGAAATAGGTGAGATCAGTTTAACAAACGCGGACTGCGGTAGTATAAAGCATGAAGACATTTTGCTTAATGGAAAATGACATAAGAAATTAGGCATAATAGATTGATTGATTCCTGTTTTACGTCACACCACGAATATTTCACGTATATGCTGACGGCATCTGCCTGATGCGGGGCATACAAATTTTGACCTTTGCAACGGAGCCACCCGAAGCAGTGAGGGATCTTTAACGTGCCATGCATACAACGACACGGGGCCTCGGTTTTTACTGTCTCATCTGAAAGACAGAACACCGGCATGACCAGAGCGGGACTCAAACCCCGGCCTCCCGATCAGTAGTCCGACGTGATACCACTAGGCCACGCCGGCTTAGGCATAATAGATAAAAACGGGTATAAAGAGACAGTTTCGATCAGGGATGCATCCACTGTCATTTGCTCATACTCGCCGCCGTGAACCCATAATTATCATAAGTAAACAACGAAGAATTACCGAAGGGTTAACAATACCTCGTAATCCTTGGAATAATAAGAAAATATCGTGTCATCTTCAGACTAATGAGAACCCCAAGGTAGGGCCAGGTGCCCGGGAATTAAGTAAACTATATCATTATCATTAAAAGTTAATTGAGTTACTTAAATAAATGAGTTAAATAAACGAGTTCAACGAGTTAATGAATGGTAGTTAATAATATTATCAGTAAAACAAAACCGTAACTTTTACATATTAGTTTGCTCTTTAATAATCAAATATTTATACTTGGGATTCCGTCCTGAAAATCACCGAAGAAATTTATATTATTGATTGATTGATCGTCACTCTACGGTTATTTCACGAATATAGTGACGGCACCTGTCTTTTGCAATGGACCCACCCGAAGCGATGAGAGATCTTTTACGTGCCTCGCCTATCGTTACATGGGATTTCGGCGTTTTGCTGTCTCATCTGAAAGATAGAATACCGCTGTATCCACAGCCGAACAGGTAAAAGTTGTCACACATACGGAATTTCAAAGTATACACAATTATCTGTTCTCCTGTGATGACATATTTACTGAACATCAACGGTACTTATGTTCTAATTATTTCCGTCTGAAGAGGAATTTACACTTTTAATGTGAAAAAAGCAAAGTAGCTGATGCAATATATTGTGGTAGAAACAAAACATCTGATTTGATGTATCTCTGCCTTCGCCATTGATTTACTACCATATTAATACAACATTATGTGAGAACACTAAGTAATAAAAAGCAAAATCTGGGGAAGTAATGGCCGTGTATATAGCTTCGAACTCAGAATCTATCGTCGTAAATCAAAACTTTATGACGTAATATGTTGCTTATCTAGCAGATAATGAGCGGAATGGGCTTTACCTAGCGCCCTCTGTTTGAGCGAAATCAAGCACGCGCTATACATTCTCTTAACCCGTATCTCTGGCAGTCTAGTAGGCCAGGGCTTAGTGCCGATGGCGTGGATATAAAATCAAACGTCCTGATTAAATTGATACGGTAGGAGTCCAAAAACTATATCAAAATGGTCATTATTGATATAATAGATATGAGAAGATGTATACGTGTATTAATTAAGTACAATGTGTCTCTTAATTGTTGCCGAAGGACGACTATACGAACATAACAAATGTAAAATTTCCCAGATGATTTTATAGTTGAAGAATAAGTGAAGGCAGTGCAAATATCCTTGTGTTGAAATCCAGAATTTCATTCACTTGAAATTTCTGTAATCCATACACTTGTATTTTACATGAAGTCATTATTGTATGTGTGCGCAAATACCAGTGCTACGAAAACTTAAATCGAGGTCTTAGTGAAAATGTACGGTCAAATAGTCAATAAACGCTTCTAGTGTTTTCCTTTCAGAATAGACATAAAAAGCCCGCTCTTCTTTATGTCTACTGGGACCGTAATAATTATTCAATCAATGTCTTTATTTGCCTTTGGTCTGTTCGTCATGGAGTAATATTCAATGTGAGCAGGTATATGACGTCAAACCATTGTGACGTCAACCTTTCTATAGAAACTGGTGTAAAATTAATGGAAATTATATAGAAACTGTATGACGTCAATGGTTTGGCGTCAGATACCTGTCCATAGAAGATTTTACTCTCAATAACGAAAAGACCAAAGGGACAGAAAACAACATAAATTGTAAAATGAAGTCATTGTAGATTATAAACTATTCAATGGTACTCTACAAATGTTACTTGGGGGATACACTTTCTGAAATTTCCATTGATATCGCAAGCGAATAAACTTTTCAAAAATAAGCTCTTTGTTAATTATTTGCATTACTTTAGACTTCACCTTCCGATCAGCATAGTGGTACAAAGGATTATCAGAAGAGGAATCGTAATGAAATTCATCGTGATAATGTAGTGGAAAGTAATAAAAGGAACAAACGTTCTCTAGTCTGCCTACTACAGGAATTTATTTCCTTATTAATCTCCTTTCCTGTTTTAATCATAGATTTATCTTTCTTAATCACCTCTTTTGATATTAAATATTGCAAAGTTGGTTCTGATGTGTGGTCCTTTCACATTGTTCATAGTGTTACAGACAGATGCAGTCCTGTATTCTTCCAAAATTTCAAGTGTACCACACAGCAGCAACTCATGTTTACATTTTTGCGGACTTTCATCCACTAAATAGATACATACGACTAGTCTGGTAAATAATAAGAATTCCTCGAGATTTCTGTTACATCTGTAACTTTGCAATGAGTTGGTACACCATCAAAATCATTACTTACAAATGGACCCACATAGGTATTGAGTAATGAAAGCTCTAAAACCAAATAAATAGTGAAGTAAATAGTGGGTCAATCAGCCATCAAACGATGCATAGAGAGAAGGGTTGATGCAAATGCAGGTTAAAATATTTCAACAGGATTTATATAAATTCAAAATACTTCTGAAATCGATCAAGAAATAACCTGGCCGAAATAATGAATAAATGATAATTCCTTCCTGTATTATATGAAATAAATGTTATTGATAACTTGGATTCAAAATAAACCGAGTTAGTTCGATAGTGTCATTAAGACCCACGATGAGCAGGATTCCTCGTTGATGTGTTACTTTTCAAGAAAAAGTAAAATCCGAAACCCAGTGATGAAATCGATGTACACTGTTCGCCGTCATGGTTTGACTAATTGCATAGGTTTAGATTACTTAGTATTGCTTCATCTAGATGTGCTGCTACCATATAAGTGTAATGGTATCTGCTTGACATTAAACAACAATCAGAGATCTACAAAGTCTCATGGTCAGAAGACGGTGCTTATTCCACCATGACACCTGACCACACCTCTGGTCGGCAGGGGGTGCTTACTCCTCCATGACACCTGATCTCACCTCTGGTCAGCAGGGGATGCTTACTCCTTCATGACACCTGCTTTCAACACTGGTCAGCAGGGAATGCTTACTCCTCCATGACACCTGATATCACCACTGGTCAGCAGGGGATGCTTACTCCTCCATGACAACTGATCTCACCACTGGTCAGCAGGTGATGCTTACTCCTCCATGTCACCTGATCTCACCTTTTGTGAGCAGGGAATGTTTACTCCTCCATGACACCTGATCCCACTTTTGATAAGCAGGGAATGTTTACTTCTCCATGACACCTGATGTCACGTCTGGTCAGCAGGGGATGCTTACTCCTCCATGGCCCCTGATCCCACCTCTGGATTATTCTGGGGGTCGGGGTTTGCCTTTACTCACTATTTTGTCTTTTTGTAGAGTTTTACGGAACATTACTTTTTATCTTATTGTTGTACATTATAGAGTGCATTTCCTGCAAGACTGTGAGTAACAAAGAATAATTTGGGATGCATCACTCTAGTTTTGGGTTTTATGTTTGTCGGAGAAATTTTCCATAGTTGACAGAACATCAATGAAAAGTGTTTAACCTTATAAAACACTTTCCGTACTCCCACAGATAAAGTATTTAAAGAATTTAACGTGAAAACAATTAATTGCTACTTAGTGTGTTATTTTAGTAATATCACAAAACATTGTTTTCATTGTAAGTCATTAACTTCGTATAGCATATAATTGATGAACGAGTGGTTGCCAGTGGATTTGACTTGTTAATTGACGTGTCCTCGGGTTAAATCAAAAGAATGACTTGTTTGACTTGATTAGTTTGCTATGATTTAGCTTTAGAGCGTAAGAAAGTTAAGTCGCTGTCTCACGGACAGCATTCTTATTTGTGTTTCAAATTCAATATTCGCAAATCAATTAACCAGGATTTATACATCTGGTAAAAAATATTTAGCAATATGTTGAAATATTTGTCACACGAATAGATGTGTCGTGAAAGATATACATTTTCAGTTCCAGTAAGGTTTAAAACAAATATGGTGACATTTTTTCATTATTCGTTATCAACTTGTTATTGCACTATACTTGATGAATGAATGTCAATGGATTCACACTAGTTGCTTATGGATTTGATAAACAATAACTGTACTTCTTGGCAAAGGTTGATTGAACATCTGCTTTATCGTGTGAAGAAGAACATACAGTACATCAAAGAAATATTTGATAACCATGTAGTTGCAGTGCCGACGTAGGACCGTCAATTACACTCTCGCACAATACCAGTCTCCCATTCGGTGTGGTTTACCGGCCAACCTTCCCATTCAACGCAAACAACAATATGACAGTATTTTTGTTCGATTATCCTATGGATACTGATACACTTTGATCCTTGCTTACTTAATGGAGATTATGTATAAATTTTATAATGTGTCTTCTTTGCTTTGATGAATTTGTGGGAAGGTAGACACATAAACCGATATACCACTCCAGGTCAGTGACGATTGTCCCTGACTTTCCTAAATAGGAACGAGAACTGTATTACAATCTTAAATGTAATTTTTTTATTTTGTGATTCTTTAAGAATGTGCTTGTTCTCGTTTCCTCAGCACATTCGTGATATGTTTTGTCATGGAGTTGAGTCAGATAAATATTTTCCCTTTCTTCGAAATGACTTTGGTTACGAGCTACATGGTATTTGCAACTATAGACGGTGCGGCGGTAGGGACTGGTACTACTCCGTCATTGCACCCAGTTTTTATTTTGGATTGAAATATACTGGCGACTTGCATTGGATAATATAATTTATTCGATGGATTGATTTATGATTATGTTATTGGAATTCCTAGTGACACCGGATTATATTTTGTTGTTTCTAATATACATTTTCGTTGATTTCAACTCTTGCTATAATAATGGTATATGATGTGTTGCCGCATGATATGTCATTCTACGATTAGATGCAATCCAGACATTTAAGTCACAAAGAAAATCCCATCGAAGTGTAGTTTTGTCGGAAATTGAGTACCTCACATCATGTAGAAATCGAGGAAGCACTATTAGTACCATAATGGCCCTGTTAATGAACATTGTAATTTTCATTTCAATCACGTCTCATCCTTCTGTTGCTAGGTCTAGATTGTAAGATGGTCTAGATTGTAAGATGTCTAATTAGTCGATAGATTTGTCTTACTTTTCGCTGTCTCAGCACTACCGAGTATCATGCTCTCGTAATCTTTTTCTTTATCAATGCTTTTTGTTCGTAATATATATAAGTTATTTGGCCTTTTGCAATGGCACCGAAGACATCTGTGATGAATCATGAAACATTGTCTAACATGGGATTACACCTATCGTAACAACAAAATCTCGGTAATAATAGCTTTGAATTTGACATATCATGACAACGAAATCTCTTTAATAATAACTTGGGATTAAACCTATCGTACCGACAAAATCTCAGCAATAACAGCATGGGATTTGACCTATCGTAGCAACAAAGTCTCAGTAATAACAGTTTGGGATTAGACCTATTGTTATGACAAAATCTCAGTGATAACAGCGTGGGATGAAACCTATCGTAGCAACAAAATCTTAGTGACAACAATTTGGGCTATGCAATAAAAATGGACACTTTTTGTATTGTTTGATCATCTTCTTCTGAACAATGGCAGAATAAATAAGCAATAATAATTGACGAGATATGTTCATAAATTAAATGTATCAGTTTTGATAAAATTGATATTTCGAAAACACATTTCAATGCATAGAAATTCTATTTCAATTATTGTAGAATGCCCGGTCCGATTTTCGTACAGGTCCGATACGTACAGGTATATCATTTTTATTCATCATATATGTCACAATGTACAGGTTGATCAATCCTAGATTAACAGATTTTCAATATCTTTAATACAAAATCATTAACTGCATGTTGATGAACACCCCATTGGAATGTACTGACAAACGTAAATTCTTTCAAAATACAAAATGACATATGCAGTAAAGAAAATATAAGCACGTTTCTGTTACCTTGAACATTGTATATATAGATAATACGTGTATCTGCATTGTAAATAGTAATAAGAGAAATTGTGATATGAAATCATGACCATTGCAACTATTATTAGATACCTATAATTTCGTGTACAGGTAATTCCTAGGGCTTTAATCAGGTGAACACATATAAAACATGTAAATTACTTAGAAATATATCGTTATAGAAAAACAGGAAATATAAAAAAGAAATAAAATTTTAAAATAATTGTAATAATAATAATTGGAATTGTCCATTCCTTTTATATTGAAACCCATTTACAGCACTATTGAATTTTATAGCAGATAAAGGGTTATGCATTCGGAAATGAAATTAGAAATCTTAAAAAAATACTAATCGCAAAATTTCTGAATTTTAATTTAATAGGACTGTACATACGCATAAAATTTACAAAATTAACTTTGGCCAGAAAGAATCATAAAAGTTCAACGTTAATCATTGAAAAGAAATTGTAATATTATTTACATTTACTATGGATATTATGGGTAATTTTAATGCCATACTTGTATTCTGATGTAAAATGAAGCCAAGTGCTAAAGAGGGTGGGGGTTATCTCCTTTTGGGCTTATTTCACTTGCCATGAGTATTTGTAGTCATGTAGACTTAACAAAATATTTCAACACAATTATTTTGTATGGAAAATAGTAAAAAATAAAATTCTTAAATCATCACATTAGGAGAACAATAACATTTAAAAGAATCCATTCACGGGAAGCTAATTTTCTATATATATCTCTTTTATGTACACTTTGTATCCTTTCATATATTTAGTTAATATTACAAGATCTATTCAAATATTGATCAGAATGTCGTTAAATCTCAAAATAATGCACTTCATTACCTTCAAATGGAAGATTGTTTTCATAGCTTCAGAACAAAGTATTGTGGATGATAATGAGAAATGAATTAAAATTTACAAAATGAAATAAGCGACATATATTAGCTAGTAATTGTCGAGTGTTACTTGTATAACTAAACTAAGATGAAAAAGAATTGATAAATGATGATAATAATTTCATAATATAGGATACTCGTCCCTCCACTGACACGATGTTGAGAAAGTACATTGCACATAAAACTGTGTTTATGGATGCCAGTCATACAATATTGCAGGCATAAGAGCAAGTTTTATTAACTAACATTCAATATTTTTTTTATCAAAAATACATTCTGAATTTCAATCACACTTTTACGTAAAGGCTCTCCGTTTCCCTCATTATGTTGCTTGAAAAGTTTTATTGATCGATATTATGGATCACTTTGATCTCCGTTTTAACAATACCATTTCTGCATCTTTATATCTGTTGCAAGTATTCATAATAGAAGGTCTATAATAGCGCACGGTAGTAGGGTTGAAAAAGTCGCTGTATCTCACATAATGCGCTGCAAAAATAAAAACAAGTGTTAATACAATTCTTTCATTTTTTTTTTAAATAGATACAGGTAAAATATACCTGTATATTAAATATCGCTAAATAGTGAAAAAATACCTTTCCACTTAATTCGATATCGTTCTTACAATGTATATTAGATGAACAAAAGAGGATATGCAAATATAGAATATAGTCATTGCATTCATTACACTTTGTACTATTATTCACGGGTCAAAATTATTTTAAAAACATGTGATGGTTTATTTTGAAAATTTGCGGACTGTGGGTATCTGAGGTCACCAGGCGATACTTACCGACATAATATCCGCTGTTACCCTTATTTTCCGGTTTATAATTTGTCGTTTATGTACTTGTACTTTTGTACATTTTTTATTTTATATAAAATCGGCATTAATAGAATGAAAAAAAACCCCATTTTAATCTTAATCATCTTACGTACTAACTTTCACAAATACAACACATATACTCACGACTTAAGCGGACCATTATTGGATTAATGTCATCAAGGAATGGAAATGACAGGCAGATAATTCCTTTTCTGTCTATTGACCTAAAACGAAAAATATAAGTCATATGACAAACGCAGCCAAATACTGGGGGTTTTCACAAAAATATCTATATTCTTAAGTTAACTTTAACCAAATCAATTCTATTTCTCAGGGGTTTTGTTTTCGTTTTTTGTTTGTTTGTTTGTTTGTTTTTTTTTTGTTTAACATTACATTTTATGATTGTACCCATTCCATGGCGATTATAGTTTAATGGTGTTAAAAACTGAAATACTCTGAGAAATTCCCTGGCCGAGGACTGTCTAATGCAATATTTCCAACATTTCGATTGTAATGTATATAAGAACAGATAGACATTTATGCGCATTTCAACAACTTCTGTTTCTTCAGTGATGCTCAAGGTCTAAGCTGTGAAAATCGAAAGTGTAAATATTCAAAGAACAGCAAAGTCATTATTAAACTGACAAAATAAGAGCCAAAGAACCATTCTAAGGACAGAACTATGCATGAGTGAGATATTCCTTAGTTTTAGAATAATTTACAAGTTTTGCCACAGTAACTTTGAAGTATATACTTCGGGTCATTGAGGACACCCTCGGGAACCGACAGTCCACCTGGAGTGGCATCGAGGCAGTGGTACCGATACTAATAAACATCGGAACATATAAACGTATATACATTTGTATTAATTAAATGCATCATCCATGATTCGCATTTCAAAAACTTATGAAGGTACGTGACTAAGAACAAACTTTGACTTTTCAGTAATAAATTTCACAAGTAGAATAAAATGTTTGAGTAGATATAATTATTTTCCGCGTACCCTGGCTTTGTTCTTTTATAATTCGTTTGTTTTAAGTAATTTTCGTTTCAAGAGCCGATAGAAAATATTTTTAATTTGATATAAGATTCTATGATATAAAAATGAGAAACTCGGAAACAACCTATTTACTTCGATAACAATTCCAGCTTATATTCTACTATGGTATGAATTTACACTGAATTCTAATGTAGCACTGCAATTGAAATAACATGGTGCTTTTTACCCTTAAATTAGATAAACCGGTCGAGAGCATTATCTCGTAAACATCTCGAAATTCGACGACTGGTAAATTTAAATCATTTCACAAAAGCATATATATTCCGACAACAGTTAAGATCCATAGGGCATTAGTGTGGTAAGAAAACAATTTGATGGAGGCTGTGTAGTAGAAAAAGTCGACATGAAATGATTTAAATCGAAATGATTAAATTCCAATCTCATTACATGTTTATCAAATGTGAGTATCTAGTTAAATATGTGTGGTACGAGAATCCAATACGAAGAAGATGATTCAAATTCAAATGGCCGAAACTTATTGCAGACATAGAAATATATTGTTGATATACTTGAAATACTCGAGCGAATAATGTCAATACGAAATGAGGTATGATAAATGACTTTTATTATGTTAGAGTAGAAGGGCAGACGGTGTCGATACAAAAAGGAGAATCCTTGAAAAGACAACAAAAGCCCTTGAAGCACACCTACATTTCTCTAGTATTCATTATATATCTTAGAGATGCAATCTATGATGGATTGGTTTGGAAAAGAAAACAAAAATAATGCGAGGTCCAACTTCAATGCTTATAGGTATTTGTTGCTGCAATCTGACATTTGAGTTGTCTAATATGAATGCAAAATAGGCGTATATATAGAATAATTTGAATTTTGATTTTTTGTCTGTACTGAAGATGTCTAATAAGATCCGTCGCTTTGATATAATAATTATGAGAACATTAATACCGAAGTTGATTTTGTAACGTCAGAGGTAATGACAAGGAATCTTTGAAATTCGTTATTAAGATTGATGGTTATATCAATTGAATAGTCATGCTATCGTAAGTAATACAAAATCAGAGGAAAGGGAATGGAAATAGATAAAACTCTTCTGAGCATGCAGTGATACAATGTAAACAACGAAGGAGTACCGAAGGGTGGACCTCGTCTTGAATTCCATGGAATAAGAAAACAATATTGTGTACAAATGAGAACCAAGTAAAATTAAGGTAAGATCAGGTGTAAACATCACCTGCTTGAATGCATCATCCATCATTATCTTCAATAATTCTTAGAGGTAATACACACCCACACACAAACAAACACACACACAGTTTGCCTATAAACCGATCTATCACACCGACTGGGAAACATTTATCATTTCAGTTGCATCCTAATCTGAACCGCAACTGCATAACGAATATTATGTAATGTCATTTTGTATGTTTATTATTATTATTATTATTATTATTATTATTATTATTATTATTATTATTATTATTATTATTATTATTATTATTATTATTATTATTATTATTATTATTATTATTATTATTATTATTATTATTATTATTATCATTATCATCGTCCTAAGTCGGTATCGTAACTGCACTATAATCCAATATTTTTGTGATGTCCTTCTTTTTGTGATGTTTTTGTTCACTTCCTTACACTGTATACTGTATATTTCCGTGGTGACATACGGCTGAATCATTTATTATTATTATTATTATTATTGTTATTATTATTATTATTATTATTATTATTATTATTATTATTATTATTATTATTATTATTATTATTATTATTATGTCTGTGGTGACTCTTTTCATACAGTTGGGAAAGATTTCAAGGTTTCAACACAATTCTTTTTTTTTTTTATTAAAACTAGAACACGCTAAAACATGCCAATGCAATCATATCTTTCATAAAATAATGCATGGTTTGATTATTTTTTAACGTCACAAATGATTATTCCAATAATTCCTATCATGTTCTTAATATGATAGATGATACAATGATGTCGTCATGGGAAACGTTCTTATCCATATCAAGGACTATGTTATAATATTTGGAAAAACATGACGAAACAGGAGAAATACTAATGGACAATAAAAGAGAATTTGATCGAAATGGCTAGACAATGATTTGTCTAATGAGAAAAATAATGGAAGTTGAATGGAAATGCTTTATCTTAAAACGCAATTCATTCAGTGTATAAATTGTGAAATTGAGCAATTCCAAAAGGTCAATGTCGATTATAAGAAGCAAACGTGGCAGAATGGAGGACAATATCAAGGAAAAAGATACATTTTTGGCATATTTTCAATATCAGTAAAACAAACTTTGATATCCACGACGTATGAAAGAAGAGACATTAAGTATATGTATTTCTTTGATATATGAAGTATCATCATTATCGTCGTTCTCGTCATTATTATTATCATTATCATCATCATCATCATCATCATCATTATCATCATCATCATCATCATCATCATTATCGTCGTCGCCGTCGTCATCATTATCACTTCTTTTATCAAAACGCATATTTGCACATTACGGGTAACAAAAATTACCAGAAGGGAATAAATGTCTCCTTATTTGCTAGCAACACTTGTCACACGACTTTCTCGGTATTCACTGAACGAAGTAATAATGCAACAATTAACATGGATTTAGAAACAGCATTGAATTTCTGTATTTCCTTATGACGTTCTTCCCTATATCAAGTAGTATTCGATTAAGCGGGTACTCCATTATCAGAACTGATGATGTTGGTTTACCATAAGTACGTGCATAGTACGTTGTATTAAGTTTTAATACAGATTGGTGAATTTCTTAAATCTATGGACGACTGTCTGTTAATGAAGATTTTAACTGATATAATACCCTACAGGTATATACACGATTTGATATGGTTATGGAACAATTCAGTCTTAACCTTTAAGAATGATAATTATACAGAAAGAAAAAAGAGGAGTTACTGGCTCAATTATGTGGCAGAAGTCACCATGGAGCTATACAATACATGAATATAAAAGCACACCCGCCATGATTAAACGCCAATTACCCGGTCGTTTTTTCAGTCTACGTTTTTAACGTTGTAAATCTGTATTTCATTCAATCCGAAAGGTTCCCTGAATGTTCGTGTTAAAGACTTATTTTATATTGGTACTTGACTTCTTACCTTACTAGACTCGTAGATCTGGAGAATGTCCTCTTTAATGTAGTGCTCGATCTGATGGAATCAGATTAATGTATCTCAAACTTAAATGTATCTTACTACTCAGTGAACAGATCATGTGGAATCGTCTAGGGCTTGTGATCGTTTTCACTTCCGAATTGTATTTAATTTGTATAATTTTATTTTGAATCACCAAGATTGATCATGAGTTGGTTGGTTGGTTGGTTGATTGGTGTTTACGTCGCTTTCAACAATTTTTCAGTTATATCGCGACATGGAATCAGGAGGTAACCAACCACTTAAACATAGTGGCGCAATCCGGGAATCGAACCCGGATCTTGAGCAACGTAAGCAAAGCGCTTAACCACTACAACAAGCCTGCTCCCATATTGATGATGAGAGATTGATACTCATGATTAAGGTTTTGTATAACTGTGGGTTATAAAACACTTTTGAACCTTCGATTTCACACTGGATTATTGGCACATTGAGCTATCCTTCATATAAACCTGCACTGAAATGATCAAGTGAGTATTTTTTTTTTATTTTCATACTTCTTATTTACATTTGTTTTGTGCATATTCGGATTTATTTTAATGCAAATTCATATTTACCTCCTAATAAGCCCTTTATAGATTTTGAATGGTAGCACTTTATCCTTCTAATGTATTTTTTGTTATTCATTGATAATTCACATTTTTATGTCACTGTTTATATAATTGGCATTTACAAAGTGGGAAGGTAGGGCTCATAACGCCGTTTACAGTTTCACATCATGTATATTTCTGAATCGTCGTTCCTAGAACGTTTAATTTTGCTTTTATTTCCTTTGGTGGATTTTGTCGTGTGATCAAGTCAGATATCTTACTTCCCGTTTTATATCATGGGTTTTGATTGGTATATTTTGTTATGTTTTATGGCAGATAACTTACTTCCCTTTTCATGTCATAGATGTTGATGGGTGAATTTTCATGTTAAACGTCAGATCTTCCCTTATAAACCCTTATGGTAATGTAGAAAAGAATCCTTTCATCAAAAATATATAAAGCGATATCAAAATAAGGAAACCAGTGCTCTGCCAGTCTGGAAGCGAGCTTAGAACATTGATCTGTGGGAGTATAAGATAAAATTACATGTTGATGGAGTGACGAGTTTGAATATACTCACACTAATAGTGCTCTCTCGAAGACGTCGATTTCTTGGCACATAAATACATTGCTTTTATGTTGATGGACAAATACAGCATTTTCACCAAACGTTATGGTGGCGTTTATTGGTTGTCCACTAATTGTCAATACATCCCATGACCCTATAAGATTTCTGTTGAAAGGACATCTCGCTGCAAGAATAAATCATAATTTAAAAAAAGAATAACTGCAGTATACAGAATTTATATTATTTACACTACTATAAATGTCTTGATTTGTCATTATGTAATATTTTAACTTATTTGTTTGAATGTAGATATTGAGTATACTAAAACATTCATTCGGATCATGACAGTTATCTACAGCGGGTGTTACCGGTCTGTGAGAGATGTTTATTTCTCCACGACTCCTGATCCAGTCTCATTTTCAAAAGATCCGTATTTGGCCATTATTCTGGGCTTTGCTAAGTACACATAGATTGTGATACGCTTCTGTACCTTGTATCTCACTAACAGTCTTGCACTGAATGCCCTGACATTGTTAAGTATTAGAGGCACTCAAGATTAAGTGGCTTATAATTGATTGCTACTTGAAAGTGTTGGATAAGTTTTATTTGTTTCTTGAACGTTTGGTCTGACGTCATTTGACTTCTACAGAGACATGGACATGTCATATTAAACACACCTAAAACCATAGAAGGCAAAGTCCAAAACTTTCATATCTTGACTGAGAATGCAAATTGTGTTATATATTGGTAGGTATAATACATGTTAATGTTACAGTACTATTGATACTCTATATGGTAAATGATGTCTGTAAAGCAGTGCTTATGTGCTCATTACTCATAAAACTTTGCTACTTAGATTTTCATAGGAAAAAGAATTCTCTCCCTTAGATGTAGATTTTGATATTTGTTTTAGTAGAAACTATGATAAAATGTAACGTAAAAAACGAAGAAGTACCGAAGGATTATGATAGTGACCGAACATGTCCACATCTGTAACAGAGCGTTGATATATGCTACACTCTGTGCGCATTATAGCCAAAGAGGGACATAACCACATGTGATTACATGCACTTTATTTCTTTATGTATAAAACATTTACTTGATTAAACGCTTCTTCGACGTAACCGGTTATTGGAGTTTTATTCAACGGTTATTCGAGTATTATTTGACGGTTACCCAATTGACAGTGTATTGTATGAAAACAACAATTTTTTACAATAAAATGCGATGTAATCACTATTCACGATTAATCATGCAGGTATATGTTTTACGGTTTACCACTTTCCGACAAACACCCCAGAAAAACCTGAATGTAATCAATCACAGGATTGAAGTTTCATCTCCTGCAACTATTTTAAACGTCGTCCTGGATATAATAAGAGTTCACAAAAAATCAAATAGCGCTGAATTCCATTGAGGAAATTAATATCGGATTGGACGTAAAAATCCATTATATCAAGTGCACTTACAAAATGCCATTCACTGTAAAAGATACTGATCTCATGTAATATGTATGCCGCCAGGAGATATCAAATGCTGATGTATAATTATGATGCTCTTTAGAATGAAATGATGTGGATGTCCGGTGAGAGTATCGCAACGCATGTGATGGATACAAATCTAGATTTCCATGTAGTCAGTTAATGGCATATTTGTCCTTGTGGAGACGGAATATTTTATCTTCTATTATCGTATAAAATACTTTGGACTGTATATACGATATTATGCAATTATTCGTATAGAATGTATAATGTAGACGATTTATTCGAGGTAAATTTTTAACAAGATCATTTTTCGACGTTCATATATAATTTTCATAGCATTTCATGTAACACAAGATCTTTTGGTATTTTATGTATTCCATAAAAGATGTATAAATGATTGCGGTTTTTTTTTCTGAAAATCTTATGAATATTAGACATTTAAACTGAACTGTAGAAAAGCACATCGATTTTAAGGATGAAGGTGCCCGTCACTCCTACTCTCTAGGAATCAGAGTTACATTCTATGTGAAGTGAATTTGTAAATTATGTAGTTTTAGAGTCTTGCATTTTGATTCCCTGTTATCTTTGTAATAGATCATCGACTTCAGGCGTGTCCGTTACATAAAGGTAGGACTGGACGTCTGACACAGAGAGGAGATAACGTAAAGCAATGTACAAAACTATAAGTCTGAGATACCAATCCGATTTCCACAATCCAAAGTCCAAACAACATGACACTATGTATATGTAATACAAGTATTCAGCCGGCTGAAACGGAGGTGGGATCAGGTTCCATGGAGGAATTTTTTCGCTTTATAGCGACTGTGAAATTTGCAGAATATTGACTTAAGGTGTGATATCTCATATCCTTGTGACAGCAGTTTTCTCCCAGTAGTTTGCATCGATAAATAAAAAAAAACATACACCAAAGAAGCTCGAACAGTACGAATCCTTTGTGACACATAAACACCATACGCAGGTAATAAAGGGATGTTACTACTTGTTATTTATAGACAATACATCATTAATAAAATTACAATCACAATTACAATTGTTTCGTATGCTGGTGGACTGATAGTCCCCGAGTGCATCATAAGTCTAGTTTTCAGTGCCTTTGTACTGCAGGTCTACTTGTCAGTTCTTTTGTGTTGACATGAAATATAAACTTAAAATGTTCAGTCATCAAATTAAGTAAATCACTCTTAAACTTAGGAATATCTCCCTCATGCATAGCTCTGTCCTTAGATAGATTCTTTGGTTCACTTTTCGGTCAATTTGGTTTCAATACTGCTCTTCAAATATTTATATCTTATGTTAATTCCAATCATTCGGCCACGAGTATCACTGAAGAGACATATATTATGGAAATGCGCATCCGGTACACAAAATTGAAAGGTATATATGTTCTATATTTATTATAATTTTTTGCATCAATTCAACTTTATATGAATAAAGGAACAAATTACCTCACAGAGAACCACAGTTAGTACATATAAGGATTCCGATGGCCCGCTGTAAGACCAAATCACCGACTATAACATATATATCGTGAATCAGAAAACCAGAATGTTTAAGTCATCTTCAGAGTACTTGAATTTAGATTCAGAGTGATCATAAAATATATGTTTGGTTATCCTGACACAACATGTTTATATTTGCGTGAAACTTTTTTTTGGGTTTTGTTTGTTTGTTTGTTTTGTTTGTTGGTGTTTTTTTTTTCTTTTTTTTTTGATGGAAAACAGTTATCGGTAATTTTAAAGAGTACGTTTTTCAATTTATCATGAAGTATGTTGTATAAACTGTAGAAAACTCATAAGAATTAATATAGTTAACAGTGGAGAAGTTATTGAAATTTTAAGCTTTCCAATAAGTCCTTGGAGTTTTTTAATACCCCAAACTGATTAACACCATTTTTAGGGTAACTTACATCGGAGTACGTCTGATCGTTCTCATTAATTGCAGACAGTAACTTTTTAAGGACGGCGGATAGAGGTTTTGTGTACATCAGAATTTACAAATTGTTCAAGATCGAACTAGCTTTGTACTGGATTTACAATGAAATTATTATGTTTACTTTCATATTCCAAACACAAAATGACCACATAAACCTACAACAAAAGTTGTTAAGTAAATTTGAAATTTACTGAAAATCATACATTAACACAATCTCTCTCTCTCTCTCTCTCTCTCTCTCTCTCTCTCTCTCTCTCTCTCTCTCTCTCTCAGGTAAATCTTACCATAAAGCGTTCCTGCCATGACAATACACTGCAAAATATATAATAGCCACCCCATCTGAAATTGTGAAAATGGATAACAATGAGCAGTTATGACTGAATGTCCGTATTCATAACTCACAAGCTTTAAATAAATAAATACTCAGCCTCTCCTTTTTAAGGCATGACGTCTGGATAGAGATAATAAAACACATTTCCTTTTTTCAAGTCGTACGTGAGAGTTGCGAGAGTGTATGCATCTTCTACTTATTCAATATAAGTGTATGTAAACGTAAAGCAACGTCATACATGATTCGTATTTTAGAACCTCGGCCAATCAATTTGATTCTTTGATACTTTTTATCCGGTCAGTTTGATTCGCTGACGTTCATTGACATAGGACAACTTATATTGATGATAAAAAACACTCACACATATTAAAAAATAAAATAAAATAAAAACACAGAACTCTGGGACAGGTTATACGACAACATTTTTGATTTGGAACTCAAAACCTTGTCAAAAGGGAGGAGGATGTCTTTTAAAAGAAGAAATAGATAAATAAAAGATATAAATGTATGTGGTTTTGATGAAAAAGCGTGTTCATCAAAAGAGTTCTGAGGAGATAGAATAACGATTCTAAATTTTTGCCCCAATTTCAGTCTGGCGACAGAGGGATGGCTGATTGGTTTTCATTTCCATAACGTGAATGAGGCTGCTATTAATTATGAGTTAAAACTGTCC
Source organism: Pteria penguin (assembly GCA_035048485.1). Taxonomy (NCBI): domain Eukaryota; kingdom Metazoa; phylum Mollusca; class Bivalvia; order Pterioida; family Pteriidae; genus Pteria; species Pteria penguin. The sequence continues at coordinate 59,688,646 of CM068585.1, read as the reverse complement.
TACTATTTGTGAACTATTTCCCTTTAAGTATATTTTAAGTATTTCCTATAAATGGTAAGTGAAAGTTACGCAATAAATAGTTTAATTGATGGAAATAAATAGGTTATCGTTTTAAAGTACATGAAACTTCTTGACCTGTTGATATCATTATCGCTCGCATGTCGCACAAAATGACATAATACATATATGTCTGAAAAAAAGGATAAAATATCCAGATTAAGATTAAGACTTTAAACAAATGTTTGGTGTTTTATACATAAGCATACAAGAAAATTGTACAATTATTGAAGATGGACAGCAAGTATACATATACAGATGTTGTGGCAAATAATATATGATGAGCACTAAGCAGGATATTCAAGGGGACACAATTTTAAAAATTACAGGGCAATAAAAATCAAAAAGACAGACCTATTTAAAGATATGTACATATACAATGTCAACTTGGAAAAGATACTACGTATATGAAATTTGAATAATTATTATATGTCATGTGATTTGTAAGTCACAATATTTCATTGTTATCGGTGTGTCACGTGTCACGTCAAATTTATGCTGGACATAAAGTATAAAAACTCTTGGAAAAAATAAAAAAAAAAATCAATTTCAGGTGTGATATCCTGAAACAAATGTAAGAATTGTGTGATTTCCAGATTTTATTAAAAAGATTTAAACTAATGTCACTTATCTACACCATGGCATACAAACTGTATTCTCTAAAAGGAATGAATTAATAAAATAAAAACTGAACACAATGGACATTTTAATTAGTCTTTTAACTTTATGTAGAATTTTATATTTAATATGAAAATAAAATAAATAAGAAGTCATAAAAATAAGGTAATAAATATAGAAAATTTCCTGTTTTAAAATAATGTCAATTATAAATGTCTCAGAGAACATGATATTTGAAAATATATGAAAAAATAAAATATTTTAAAATGAAACCAAAGACTTAGTTCAAATAGATAAGTAAGATATGTAGTGATGTTTCAGTATTATCTTCAATATTCTATTACACATTAAGACAATATGCTATTTAATGCTAAAATAAAATGAAGTGAAGTGCAACAATTATAAATAGAGATATTGAGTTAGATGCCTACCTTGGATGATCGGAATCCGTATACTGTCTGATATCTTTTGAATGAATCGGTCGTGTACGGTGTCCTTTATATCGCATACAACACTCCCCATCTTGGCGAGGCTACCGAAATGCTGATTATTGGCAAATAGTAAAAAACCAATCTATGAATGCTTCTGTACTATATTGATGGATGGGGGGAATAATACTAAGTGATTTTCGTATCGTTAAATGCCGCATGGGTAATACGCTGATAAGATTGAAATTTTGCATAATTGGGCCTCATCATTTCGTTTACCATTCATAAATGACATATTTTCAGACTATCCCGATGAAGCCAGGAAATTTACAAGCGCTATCACGATACCTATCCTTGGGATTCGTCGTCAGATGTTCTTTATCAAAAATACAGGACCTCTATTAGTGTTGTATATATGCGTTCGATCAGCTCTGTAGAGTACTTGCACTAGAAACTCCCTAGAGGCATGCAAAACTGACGTTAAGCTCTTATTGATAATGGAGCCATAATAGACATGGAAAGTTATACAAGTGTTCGAATTGTCAATGCTGTCATTTAGGATAGGTCGTATCAAAAATAAGTTTATTTCAATGATTTTATTCAGATCAAAATAAGGCTACAAGTAGGCTAATACAGAAATAACGTCTTTAAAATGCCCAATATTTAGTTTTACTCACTTCAGATATTAAGTATATGTGTTGGCAAATAATTCGTCTGTCACGTAATATTTCGTGATATGTCATGCTCTATGCTGTGAACAGATTTAATAGGATTGTCGTCTCCTGGTAATGTAATGATGAATATCGAAACATATATATATATATATATATATATATGATTAATAATATTGCGCGTCATATGCGCATTTCGACAACTTGTGTCTCTTCAGTTATGTTCACGACTTAAGCTGTAAAAATCGAAATTTAGAATATCTGAAGAACAAACTACGTCGTAACAATGCAATCATAAAACTGATTTTGTTGTTTTGCAAAAACGTTTTGATATTTATTGAACTCGATATAAATGTTAACAAACTTAGATAAGATCAGTTTTTCCCTCTTTGTTCAGCGCTACTCTGGAATTTCTCATATTCACGATCTCGGATCGAATCTTACAGAGATAAAAATACATCGATTTAAATCTTAGTGTTCTTATCCAAAAGACAAACACAGAAATATTAGAAAGAGATGATGGGTTTGCACTATGAAAAGAGAAGAAAGAAAAAAGAAAAAGAAAGAAAGAAAAGAAAAACCAATTCTTTGGCAACCTTACATTCTACTGTTTTGGTTGAAATCGTTCATTTTCTGCCTAGAACTGATTGCAATTGCCATAATCTCTCCCTTTCCGGAGCTATGAATGAATACACCAATAGATCCAAACATTTAGTATGATGTCAAAATATCGCCATGTGATAAATTCAACCGATCGTAGATGCAATTATTACACATACAAATATTGTTCCTGAGACTTGTGATCAGTTATCAAATGGCGTCATAATAATGGCATACTACGTATGATGCCAATTCGCTCTTCCACGGTTCGTAAAAGAACGTAACATTCAGTATTATTGAATTGTTCTATCTATGACGTCATAAACAAATGCGTTGTTTGTCGTAGTTTTGTCGGACCTCAGATGACGTCATCACAATGAAAAAATTGCGTTTTGTGGAAGGGTGAATATCCCTCATTACGTTAATTATGGCGCTGTAATATTTGACGGAAAATGATAAACGTCCCCTCTAATTTGATCAGAATGACGTGTTAGATTTGGAGGGAACGTTAATCAATATGCAGTCCAACGTTACAGGTTCGCATTTAACTCAAAAAGTTATATTGTCTTGTGACATCACAGCATAAAAAGCAAACTGAGTTCTGGACATATAAACTGATTTTCTGTGGTCGATTAGAATTAGTGTTTTTACAAAAGAAATTAAACAATACTTTAATATGTTGTAGAATGCATTTATTTATCTTTATTACATTTATAAAATTTGATGTTACATTTTAGTATGCACACATTTTGGCGGAACTTTGGGGGGGGGGGGGAGTTTAGTGTGCTATACATGCCTGTGTAATGCATGCCTCTATGAAAACTGACATCTTGTTATGAAAATCTATAGATAATGAGGGAATTTCTAATGAAATAGGACACAACTAGATTGTGATAGAGACACATATCTTCTGCGTCGTCTCTTTTCTATTGTCAAAATCATTCACGATTTAAGATGGAGACAAATACTTCACGTCAATTGCTTTCATTCTGGGAAATTTTCAGGATCTTTTACAAAAAAAAAAATCCTCTGACTCCATTCAAGTATAATTGATATTGAATGCAATTCATAGAGTAATGGCTGAGCCACGTGGGGGATTGGATTTTAGGACATTATGGTTCAACGCATAAGAACGTAAACAAAGTAAATTTACTGAAAATATCTTGAAATCAACCGAATTGTTTGTGTCTTGTTTTCTGCTTCAGCTGGGCGTTTTAATTCATTTATATGCTTTTCATTCCCAGACAATACGAAATCGTATCCAACACAGTGCGATTACCCACTCTATACTCTCTATTTCGCCATTATACTGTTCGGTACATGCAGGTTGAAAAAGTGCTATATAGTTCCTGTTGTAAATGTATTGAACATCGAACATCGATAACGATCATTAAAAAAGAGCAACATGAGGTCGTTGACCCCAGAATCGTCTACTTCACTGCAGATCAGCTGAATGGAACCTAATTGTCTGTAACTAACTGTTTAATCAACCGTGACATTTTTCATCGCTTGTTTGACTGCAGTAATAAACATTGTAAGACTCATTCATAATTTGGTTACTTTATCGTAGCGGTTCTGCGTCGTTTGTATTGCTCTTTCCTGATATCTGAACGAGTTAGTAATCAGGGAGTATCTTAGAAATAAGTAAAAGTTGTGATTCAGTCGCTAAATGATCATATTTCCTAAACATTAATTGGTGGTTTACAACTACTACTCCTACTACTACTACTACTACTACTACTACTACTACTACTACTACTACTACTCCTACTACTACTACTACTACTACTACTACTACTCCTACTACTACTACTACTACTACTCCTACTACTACTACTACTACTACTACTACTACTACTACTACTACTACTACTCCTACTACTACTGCTACTACTACTACTACTACTACTACTACTACTACTACTACTACTACTACTACTACTACTCCTACTACTACTACTACTACTACTACTACTACTACTACTACTACTACTCCTACTACTACTACTCCTACTACTACTACTACTACTACTACTACTACTACTACTACTACTACTACTACTACTACTACAACTACTACTACTACTACTCCTACTACTACTACTACTACTACTACTACTACAACTACTACTACTACTCCTACTACTACTACTACTACTACTCCTACTACTACTCCTACTACTACTACTACTACTACTACTACTCCTCCTCCTCCTCCTCCTACTACTACTACTACTACTACTACTACTACTACTAGGTGAAGGGGTTGTTCCTTTACTACAAAATCACTAAATATAAAGCTAACGAAAGGTAAAACGCCCCGAATGTAAAACGACATAAACATTTCCAAAAAATGAATGCATCACGTCAAATTATCTATAAGGGATCCTGTAAACCTTAATTCTACTGATTGATAATACAACATACAGAGGTGAATATTACTCGCTGTATGAGAACGACCTACTTTGACATTCAATTGGCTAATGTGCTATATCTTTCTATAAACTGTTAAATATAATATATGTGGAGTTTGGAATCAGATGAATTACTTCTGACAACCATTTGGCCCAAGTTTTAGTTTGACTCTCATACCGGTCACGTGGCTATTTACCTCTGGTCATGTTTTCGAACGCTTTGACTTGTGTGGGCTGTAATATACGACAATCTAGTAACTTTTGACAGAGGATGATTTAATTCCAAACAGGGATGATTTCTCATATCAGATGGCGGCGTCTTATTTGTGTATTGCTTAATAAAGTTTTTATTTTGACTTATGAAACAAACTATCCGAAACATGATTACAACCACTGTGACATTGTACCTGGAATTTTACTCATTTTATCTTTTTATTTACGTATTGTCCTTTTAATTTCGGATCACTTCATACTTACAATGCTTCTGTTTTCTACATCCTACGACATTACTCCTCACCAAGGTAAACCTACATTCGTCGTGAGTTTAACTGAACTTTTTCCAGTGCGAATCTTAATCTTCCGAATCTTATATATAATAATGTAAAAAGTGTGTTTATGATATCATCATGCATTGGGCGGATGAAAATACCACACACACGTTCCGAGTCGTGTAGCTCCGTACTCAATGACGTAATCCTAATTTCTGTTAGGACGTCATCGGAATTCTTGACAAAATGGAAGGTACATGGGGTTTTTAAGTGAATATTACTGATTGCAGAGGCAGGTTTCTTGCTTATGATAGTTTGATAAATCAGAGATATACATGTTCATGGCACAGTGGCACTTATATTAGACCGTAGAGTTTTATCAGAACATCTCCTGTGTGTGGTAGCTAATCAAGATAACCTAAAGCGGCGTCGTACTTAAAGTCAATTTGCCCATTTATTTCTGTTAAATCTAGGCTTAATTTCTGTCAGGACAAGCGTTGGAAAGGCAGTGGTAGAAAGTGGGCATAACAACCCCCCCGCCCCCCAAACACCCGCGGTTTGCGCATGAAAATGCATTGGCTGTAGATCAATATATCTGCCACCCCCCCTTATTTCTGGGTGGTAAAGATCAATATAACGGCCATCCCTTGTGTGGGTTGTAAAGTTACACTGGATGAGGTTCAATATATATCCCCTCCCCCCCCCCCCCCCCCCCCTTTGTGTAGGTGATGAAGTGCATGGCTGAACATCATT